>CAWUFW010004029.1:1200000-1649013 GCA_963921515.1 Calotriton arnoldi
ATAAAAAAGTTTGAGAGGGTACTCTAAAAAGGGCATGGGCAAAGAAGTGTAACTAGGAATAATTTATTAGAGGCACCGCCTTAGTAATATGAAACACCCTGCGTATATGATCATAATACCTTCATCTGCTTCATTCCAATTATTTTCAGGGAGAAAAATGAAAGTGCTCCCGAGGCCGGGCTTACACCCCCCCCACCCTCCAAAAAAAGTAACAGTGGGAAGCCACGGGCAATGGCCAATGGGTAAAGGGAGCCGCGTGTCGAAAATGTTTGGGAGCCACTGGCCTAGCCGAAAGCAGACGTACAGGCTTTTAGCTAGAGGGGAGGAGACTGAGTTCAAGAATGACTCAAAGCATGGGTAGAGCTTAAACTCCAAAATCTTGCTTGTCAGGTGACCCCTATCCCCACTGTTAACATATTGTTCATGAATGTACTCTCAGTGGTGGGATCTCAAGCCATCATGGTTAGCTTAGAGCTTGGATCGTCCCATAATCTCTGCAAGTCCAACCTGTGGAACCAATCAAAAAGACAAATTTTACTCAACGTATTCGCATGGCATTAGTGGTTTGTACTAGTTCTTTAAGAGTGACTGGGTGAGTCAGTGGCTGTATGGGTTTGTGATTGCATGTGTGAGGGGCTGTATGGGTGAGTGAGTGTGTGTATGGCTGTATGGGTGAGTGAGTGGATGTGTCAGTGGTATATGAGTGAGTAACTGGGTATGTGGAAGGCAGTATAGGTTAGTGATGGGGTATACAATTAACTGTATGGGTGAATGAGAGAATGTGACAGTGGCTGTATGGATGAGTGTGTGCTTGTCTCAGTAACTGTATAGGAGAGTGAGTATGTGTTAGTCTCTGTATGAGTAAGTAAGTGGATGTGTGTGTATCTATATGGGTGACTGGCTCAGTGTATGATTGTCCGTATGGGTGTATGAGCGAATATTTCAATGGCTGTATTAGTGAGTGAGTGGGTGTATGAGTGGCTGTATGGTGAGCCTGGGTGGAGTTCATGTAGCGGGGCTACACGGAACTCCGCGAAGCTGCAAAAAACTCTGCCGTGCTACGCGGAGTTCTGCAAGCGGGCGGAGTTGCTTGTCCCACCCAATCATGTGATGTTTCCCACCGTACATCAACGTGGATTGCATGTTCGGGGGAAATATTGCACAAACTTCACAAAGCAGTCGCGCACAGGCGCGGACATCTTGTTTTTCTTCTCTGTTATGGTACTGGGGCCTACTTTTCAATTCTGCCTAAATCTTTTCAATCCTTTGTTCTCAAAACTTTTTTTCTGATCTTTTTTATTAATTATCTATACCTCTTTCTTCTTAAGTGTATATTTTACTTTTTTTCTACCTTTTGTGTTTTTTTAGTGAGTTTTGCTCTTTATGCTATTTTTCTCTATACTACTACTTTCTTCCTAATTGTTTTACTTCCTTCCTTCTTCCTTTTATACTTTCGGCCACACCCCCCCCAGCATCCTTGCAGGGAAAGATAGAAGGGCCAAGGTGGCAAAGAAGAGCCGCCTTTCTTGCGGAAGGCTGGACCCAGAAGGAGTGCAGGCCTGGGCCTTGTTTTCTGAGGTGAAGGTGGCAGCGCTGTTTTTTTTTTGTTCAGCGCCACCTCCCCTCCTCCCTGGGCCTGGGTCCGTGTACTGGCTCTGGGAGGGTCAGAGGAGGTGAACAAGGGTGTGCTGGGAAGTGTATCGCTGCTCTGGGGTCCGGCGCACCCACAACCAGCTGACGCACCGGTGGTCCGACATTCTGGACTGAGAGCAGGACCTGCTGGACCTGCTAGGGGTTGAGGTCGCGGGGCTTGGTGAGTAGCTAATTATTAATATTATTATTATTACTTGTGTGCTCTATGTTATTGCTAATATTTTTTTCCCAAACAGCAAGCATGCTGCTCACATGCAGGTAAGTTATGGTTACAAATCTTATATTATGTTGTGATCATTATTCTAGACAGGTGCTCGTGCTCGGCGCTACCTAATCTTAATTTTGTTTGCAACTTTGCGCTCCCTTGGGCAGATTATATAAGAACTTAAGTTAGGTAATGCAGACTAGAGGGACTCCTTTCTTTTGTCCTGTCACTAAGATAGTGGTAGTTAGTTAGGGGCTCATTACGATGGCGGGCGGAAGCACAACCGCCGTGCTGGCGGATGCAAAAACCACCAGTTACCGCCGGCACGCAGCAGTCCACACAGGCCCGCCCAATTACGATGCGAAAAGTAGGCCAAACACCGCCGGCAAGCCAGCAACACCGTCCGCCATCAAAGTGCACCCGTACACGTAGCGGCGCAGCCCAACTGACACACACCGTCCGACGAAACACGTCCCGCCCGGCGTATAAATTACGATGCCGCAAACAAACGGCTCCCACGGCCAAGAGATACCGTACGACAAACCGAAGCGGTAACACGGACGCCGAGCATGGACAACGAAGAAGCGGCTCCCCCGAGCATGAATCCAGCACTGCAGGCCCTCCCCATGCTCCTGCTGATGCACCACCAAGGACGCAACGTACCGCGGAGACGCAGGTAGGCACACACACAACAAGTGCACGCAAACAGCGCACACAGTGCAAGGGCGGAAAAAGCGGACAACCCCCCACCACCGCGTGTACACTACACATCCACCATTGCATCCACATATGACACACAGGCCAAATCGTAACATCGCGTAACACATGTGTACACACCACCTGGGACTAGGAACCAACAACCCCGTCACGGCCCCAAAGCGGCGATGACGCCGCCACACATGCGCACAACGCAGAGGCCAACCGCAGCACCATGCATGCGTCGCACACAGACACAGGGACACAACCAAGCAGCACACACATCAGCCCCACCCCGAACGCACATGACACGTGACAGGCCTGCCACAGACATGTCCCCAACGCCCAATTCACGGACAACACCCAACGCCACACAACCGACGCACACATGTCAGTGAAGTTACGCAACAGCAGGACACACCCCAGTGTAACAAACATGGCGTAGCACACAGCGGCGGCAACACCAACTAGGAGAAGCAGGGCTCCTTCGGGAAGAGGAACGCCAGTACCACACTGAAACACCCATACCACCCTGCACATATGAACAAGACATATAAAACGGAACACCAAAGAGCCCGGGGACCGACAACAGGTGGCCCAAGAATAACATCCACACACAAGGCCCAACGCAGAGCGGAAAGGCAGCCTGCCGCCCACAGAAGGGAGAGCAGACAGCACTGAATGACCTTCCATTCCAACTCCGAAACCACAGCCCTACGACAGAAGCCGGTGAATACAGCCATTGTCCAAGAATAGACCAACACAGGCATGCCGAGGAGACCGACCACAGGGCAGATAGCGCATATCACAGAAGCACACAACGGACGGGGAAGAAAGAAGAAAACACTCCCCCATGTCGGCCACATGCAAGTTAATTGGAAGGAGTCACACATCACTGACCTTGAACTGTCTGAGAAGCATGTGGGATGAGGGCCCGTGTCCTCCAAACAAGCCAACAGAACACAAGTCCTGTCTCCCTACGACTACACAGAGCTCACAGCAACCTCGGAGCGTGCACATTGCAGACTGCACACACAGCCGGAGCACGCCACCACAACGCACCGCTGCGAAATGGCAACCGCAACACACCTACCCAACTACGCCGAACAGCTCAAGCTGTACAAAACCAACCTGTTTCATATATTGGGATGCGATCTCCTGTCCCTGCTGAACGTAAGTTACCGACTGACTTACCGCATCACATTGTTCAGCTGCGTCATGCCCGTCTTCTACTGTCGGAGGTGTCCCTACCAGCATCCCGTGGAGATATGCCTCTCCAACCCGGCATGTCTGAAGGCGGACCTGCTACCACTACTCCTCCCTCTGGACGCACACGACAGGGCCTGCTCTGCCTATGGGGGCATGGCGTATGTGGCCAACATCGCACCCGCACTGAAATGGGACCACTGTGCCTCCACACGACGGATCATCGAGAACAGCTACATCGAATGTCACCCAGCATGCCCCATCATGGTCCTCCAAGGGACAACTTACGAACAACACCTTGACAGCCACCATCCGCTACACTGGCTGGCAAACATGCACACCACCAATGACATGGAAGCCCTGCTGGACGGCATCGCATACCTGACAACCTGTAAATTCGTCGGACCACAACGCAGGTTCCCCGATTGACCTATGATGGCCAACCCCGCACCCATGCTTAGCTTCCGCACAGACTGGCCAGTCACCACCACAACAGCCATACCAAACGACCGGCAACTGTAACCACACCATCAACGACATCGCCATGACATCGGATATGACCGGGACATGCACACTGTTCCCCATCACATCCAGGAACACCGCATGCATCGTGGGAGGCAGTGGCATGGGCTCTGTGTATCGCACCCACATGGACGGAACTGCACGAACAACCAGGACACGACATGGATCCAGCGCACATGGACACACACACCGCTCAGTGGACATGAATAGGTCGCCTGGAGTCTGTGGGTGCTGCACCCCTCCCACCCCCGCCCCGGGAATCCCATACCAGGACCTTTGCATGGACGACAAGTGCATACAACAACAACACGACCCCAGTGACTGTGACATGTCCAGTAACCACCACAGTGCAACAACAAGTGGCACGCCGCTGCATGCACGCAAGCACATGCCCTGACGTCATCTCACATGCACGCGTGCATGAGGAACAACCGCAGCAAACCTGTCACATGGAACTGAGATGGACTGTGCCCATGATGCCAAGCGGTCTGGTAGGCTACATGTATACCGTCTGTGTCAAAGTCCGCAGCTCCGCAGCTATACGTAAATGTACATTAGCACAGCCTTGGCCAAGCAGATGTCACTCTGAAGCCCACATCCCACATGCAACAGCCAATCACATGTAACCCCACACCCTATCCCATTTGCAATCATGCTCAGTATATCCTCAACATGTATTCCGCTGCCAGTAGTGTCCACTATACTGCATCACAGAGGACAGAAGACTCAATATAATGTTTGAAACCAAAACTGTCTCCGCTGACTCATTTCACAAGTACGAATGAGAGAGGATGAGAGTATGTGAAGTACACGGCAGTCGTGACATGACCATGTAGTCCACTGGTATTGGATGTCAACGCAAATGAGTAGCACAACTGTGGAAGACACACATGTGTCGTGTGAAGTCGTATGGACGCAGTGCTCAGGTGGGTGGGTGTGACGGGTAGATGCGCACATGCCAAGTTGGAGCACGCCGTGTTGGGAGGGGTCATGAACAGTACACCACCGCTTCCCTGGGCATTGTGAGAGGACACCTGTCGGGGGGAGTGAACACGTGTGTGCACAGCAGCCGGGCACACGTACAAAGCGGTACCAGGCGCACCTCAGCCCACCCTCTGTGGACAAGCTGGATCCTGTTGTGCGCCCGCCATGCCCCTTGACAAGGCACACACAGCCCCAGTCGACCAGGTGTAACCCCAACATAGTCAATCCGCACAGGCGATACAGGGCACGGGATGGCAGTGGAGCATGGTGTGTGAGAGGTCTCCTCGCGCTCCTCCTGGTCATATCACGCAGGCAATAGAACCTCAACGTCTAGCATGGCACAAGTCAAATGGAAGTGTAGGGGGACGCACCACAGCATGAGCAGCACTGACGTCACGGGAGGTGGCTCGCACCATCCCATCCATTGCCCATCATACCAACCACGCCACATGCCATTGCGACTAAGTGCAAGCGCGTGCGCCACCACCCCCGAGCCCTCCCCAGAGAGGCCAAAGAGTGAATGTGTGGGCCATCAGCCACAGACGGACGCGGCATGGCCGCAAGGGCAGCCACAGCCACTGGGTGTCGCAGGTGGCGGATCCGGAAGGCGAAGACTGTGATGCATAGTCCATGCAGGCCGGGTCTCCATTTGGGGCACCACGCAGGTGGACGGCGTCCCGCCACACATCATACCCTGAGACAGCCCACTCGTGCAACTGGACCCACACATACACTCCTTGCCCTCTCTGGTGCGAGCTTGGGGCTGCCTGTGCAAGCGCTAGCCTCGCAGGTGAGCATGCATATTAGGGGAGCGAGGGGAGGACATGAGGGCTGGGGCGAAGATGACTGTATCACTGTCAGTTAGTACAAGGGATGACCCAGATGTGGAAAGGAAGAGACGTGTCCCGTGTGTACTGCAACTAGTCGCCAATCCAACTACCCCCCCATGTCCGGAATGTAAGCCCGCACCTAGGCCCGCCCATCCGCCACATCGAACATACCACCAGCACGACAACCTTCCCATTCGAAACACTGACTGGGGGTGGCGACCAGTGAACAATCATGTGTAGCCTACCCACGCGTACATGTGGGCCCTCCATGATCCATGTCACCTGCGGCAAAGTCATGACATGCGCAATGAGGGAAGTGAGGAGAGCTGTCCGCCCCACGCACAGAAGGTGCATCAGCTCCACAGACCCAGCAGCGAGTCCAGCAGGGGTCACATGTGCAGGGGCAGCTGTGCCTGGTGTGAAGGCACATGCATATAGACAGCACATCGACCAATGTGTAGTCTGCCCACATCTACAGTCCATCATCACGCGGACATAGGAATTGAACACAGGGCAACACATCTTAGTTGGTGCACCCACCGTGACCAACAATGCGCAATCATCGACGTACCCGCCCTGTGCATGGCCCCCACCCAACGGAGGCACATCCAGTGCCACCATCCCACACACACAAGCCTTCCACGGAACATGCTGTGTCCAATGGTCAGTACAGAGTCAGCGCCCATCTGGTGGATCCTGAACAGGAGACACATGCACACACATGCCAGCTCCCACTATGTACGTCTGCCACCTGGCACGTGCAATGTAACCTCTCACCTGTGACGTGTGACTGCAAGCACACAGCCGTCTTGGCATGGGGCTGTCAATGTGGACACCTGTCAATGTTTCGGGAGGTGTGATCCGTACAGTGCTGTACATAGGGTGCAGTGCTGACACCTACTACTGTCTCATATCCCCTCGTGCCACAGGTCCCACTTGTTTTGGCCGCTCAGCCTGTGCCCACATCGTCGTCGTCGTGTGCCATACTCATCCAGCCGCGGAAGCAGTTCCATGCTCAGCAGACATTCATGTTGCCGTGGCGTTGCCGCTTGACGGATATGCAGTCAGTCCCCATCAGCACGCCCCGCAAGTCATTGGGGCCTAGATCCCCATGGGCATGCACATGGCAGTGGTTTGTATCACTAGCCATTGCCATTGTTGGGAGACCTGTGTAAATGTATTGTGGCTGTGCCGTCCCAGCTTTACAGCTGGGCTGTGGCTCATGTGCTTGCTCAGTCATGTCAGTGATGTGTATGCGAAATTGCTATGTGTTGTGTTGCTTTGACATGTGTCCTCTGCCATTGTCCCTAGGCGGAGACCGAACATTGACCGCCCATACCAATTGCTGGCGGACATGGACGATACAGAGGTTATTAGGAAGTTTCGGCTGGACAGGCCAACCCTGCATCGACTGTGTGCCATGTTAGAACCCCATCTCCGTCCCCGCAGGGTGTATCCGACTGCTGTCACCCCCACGGCTAAGGTGATGGCCGCCATGCATTTCTTCGCCACTGGGTCATTCCAGCACACAGTGGGCATTGGAGGAGGGATGTCCCAGCCCATGTTCAGCAAGGTGCTGAGGGATGTACTGGCAGCCATGATGCTGTACCGAAACAGGTACATCCGCTTCCCCAGGGCTCGTGAATTGGCGGCAGTGAAGGGTGCATTCTATGCCCTTGGCAGAATCCCACACGTCGTTGGAGCCATTGACTGCACACATGTTGGCCTTGTTCCACCACAGGCCACTGAGCACCTGTACCGCAACAGGAAGCACACGCACTCCCTGAATGTGCAAGTGGTGTGCCTTGCGGACATGGTGATCACCCACGTGTGTGCAAAGTTCCCAGGCTCGGCCCATGACGCACACATAATGCGCAACAGCATCTTGCCACGACTGATGTCCAATCTGCAACAGGATCGTGGCTGAATTGTCGGTGAGTATGTGGAGTGGTGTAGCGTGCTGGTTGTGCGATGCTGTCCCCTGTCCAGTTGGAATAGCAACGGTTCTCTGTGTCCCTCACACCCAGGTGACTCTGCGTACCCGAATGGGGCATGGTTGCTCAGTCCATTGAGGAATCCTCGCACCCCAGCAGACGATCGCTACAATGAGGCACATGGGAGGACCAGACGTGTGGTCGAGCGTACCTTTGGCCTCCTCCAGTCCAGGTTCAGGTGCCTGGACCGCACCGGGGGTGCACTGGCGTACTCCCCACAGAAGGTGTGCCAGATAGTGGTGGCGTGCTGCATGCTGCACAATCTGGCCATTCGGAAGCAGATCCCCCTCATCGTGGATGACGGAGATCAACCAGGGCCCCAGCCCGCAGACCAGGACAGCTCGAGTGAGGAGGACAGCGGAGAGGAGGAAGCTGGGAATGTGCGGCAGCAGCTCATCGCCCGCTACTTCACTTGACGGTGAGTGTCCATGTACGACGGCTGATGTGGCTGTATCTGTGCAGGTGTGTGTGTGCTGTGTCAGGGTGGCCGTTTGTTCACTGCGTGCTGTGTGTCAACGCTCCATGGCCAGGGTAGTATGCCACTGTTGGTGGCTGTGGCATTGTGCCCTATTGCTCTGTGCGATGTGTGTACATTGCTTGTAGTTGTTGACATGTACTGTGTGATGGGTGTGTGGCACACTCATTGAATGTGCTCCTGTTCTGTCTCCCACCCCTAGGTCCCTACAGGCCCTCCGGATTCCATTGCCATGCCACGCATCAGGTGCCTTTCCGCCCAAGGTGGCCGTTGTATTCCGTACAAATAAAACACAGGGCACAAACAGCAGTTTGTGTAAGAGGTGCATTTATTTCAAACTGTGACATGTGATTGTGTGTAAAGTGATGACAAAAGTGGTGCGTGCAGTGACAATGAGCTGTCGGTCATGGCTGCGTGATGCTCAGGGTGTACCCACTGGTTCTATGTCCATAGTCCAACACACACATGCCATCCAGATGGCTGTGTGGAGTGGGATCGTAGTCCAAGTCAATGCAGTGGGTGGTCAAGGAAGGCTGGCTGGCTGCCTCACTTGCGTCTGGAGCGTGCGAAGTCCTCCCGGGAGATCTGTTTCCACTTCGGACGGCCCCTTCCACGCTTTGCGAGGGGGGTGCCTGCTTGCGACATGCTGGTGGTTGAGGTGTGCTCACTGGCTGTGGACGCAGGGGAACTGGACACTGCTGCTCGACCCTGCGCCCCGGCAGGTGGTGGCGGAGGGGAGCTGCTGTCCCTGGCTGTGACCTCACCGCCACCACCAGCTGGCCCATGAGGTCCACGAGTTGGCCCATACGGGCGTCCATGGACCTCAGCACCCCCAGCACCTCACGCGTGTCTGTAGCTGACCTGGCCCATTGTCCTTGGGCCTCTTCATAGGCCCCAAGGACTCTGGCCATTTGAGGCAGGGCATGGCTCCCAGGGGAGGCTGGCGTTTCCCTGACCCTGCTCCTCCTACCAGTCCTGCTGCCACCGGCCTGCCCACTAGCCACATTGCTCACCACGGTCCTCGCTGTGGCTCCCAGGGTGGATCCAGTCGGCCGGGCCACCACCTGCGCTGGGGCTGGTGCCAGCGAAGACGTGGTGGTGGTGGCAGCGGTGGTGGTCGGTGCGGCGATGGTGGCGGTTGCGGCAGTGGTAGTGGCCGCAATGACCGTGGGTGTGGCCGCAATGACCGTGGGTGTGGCCGCAACGACAGTGGCAGCAGGGGGCTGGGAATGTTCAGCAGCCCTGGATGATGGGTTGGTGGGTAGGAGGGGTCCTGGGGAGCGGCTGGGCCCTGCCACACCAGATGGGCCTGCTTGGTGGTCCGTGTCCGAAGAGGAGGACAGATCCTCCACATCCGTGTGTCCTCGTTGGGGGCTTGTCGGCTGGCTGTGCTGGCTGCTGTCTCCATCCCCAGCATCCAGCAGTTCGTCACCTGTGGAGAGAATGAGATTTGTTATTGTGTTGCACCTGGCGAAGTATGTATTTGTCGTCTGACATTAACAGTTCGTGCAATCTCGTACATGGGTTTCCCGGAGGCGTGTGTGTGGCTGTAGCATTTGTAGTTGTGTGTGCTTGGCAATGGGACTGTGTGCTGTGCACATGTGGCATGGGACGGATTGGCCATGCCGATGGGTGTGTTGCTGTGCCCCTACTTATTGTGACTCTGGTGTATGCGGGCTCCTGGCCCATCCTGGGTCTGGTTTGTACTTTGCTTTTGGTGTTCAGATGGGACGCTTAGGAAAGCATATGGCAACATGGGGGCCATGCCCCAGATTCGCATTTGGGAGGGAATATGCTTTTGGGGTTCAAATGGAACGCTTAGGAACGCATATGGCAACATGGGGGCCATGCCCCAGATTCGCATTTGGGAGGGAATATGCTTTTGGGGTTCAAATGGAACGCTTAGGAACGCATATGGCAACATGGGGGCCATGCCCCAGATTCGCATTTGGGAGGGAATATGCTTTTGGGGTTCAAATGGAACGCTTTAGGAACGCATATGGCAACATGGGGGCCATGCCCCAGATTCGCATTTGGGAGGGAATATGCTTTTGGGGTTCAAATGGAACGCTTAGGAACGCATATGGCAACATGGGGGCCTTGCCCCAGATTCGCATTTGGGTGGGAATATGCTTTTGGGGTACATGCTGTGAGCCATGGGTGCCGAACGTGACATGTGTTGTGGCAGCATGACAGTGCATGGTTTGAGGTGTGTGCATGCTTGACATGGCCTGCATATTTGCTGTCTGTTGTGATTACTGGACATGGCATTGGACGCATCGTTATGAGTGAGTGATGGTTGTGTGCCAGCCAACGTATTGCAGTTGTCCCATCTCCTTGGTGTGCGTGCTGCCCTGTGCCATGTGCATCACTGCAGTGCTCGGGGGTGTGGCCCATGTTGTGTGTTGTTGCTCACAGTGTGTCGTGCGCTTCATTGACTTCTGGCACATGGTTGGTCATGGGCATGTATCTTAGCGTGACTGCTGTATGTGTGGCAGCTGTGCGGATGACATGCCTTTCATGAGACTGGGGCTGACGGATGGGATGGATGGGATGTTGTATGTGCATGGTGTGTCTGTGTGTTTGATGGGTTCAGTGGTGTTCGTGTGCATTTATGTTGTTCCGCTCTGTTGCGTCTAGTGTTGTTTGTCTTACATAGGCGTAGTTGTGGTGTGTGTGGTTGACAGGCAGTAGGGGCTACATGGACAGGACTTCAATGGTGTTTCGGTTGTGTGTGATGAGTTGCACAGTGGCTGCCGTGTGGTACTATATTCAGTGTGGCTTGTGCATGCAGACGTGGCTCCTTGGGTGTTGCTATGTCTGTGATGGGTCATGTGGGGTGTGAGTCTGTTGTTCATGTCCGTGTGCACATTGTTCACTTGTTCGTGACGGTGGGCGGTGCTGCGTGTTCGTCTGCTACGTGACATGTCCCATGTGTTGGTCGTGTTCCGGTCCTCATGCCTCCAGTAATCCAGCCCTGTCCAGTTTCCCACCTGCAGGTTGTTCGTGCGTGCACTGTACTGGATGCCACATGGTTCTAAGCGGGGGGTGCTCCATGTTGCAGGTCTGTGGGGGTGGGGGGTGTTGTGGGTCGTGGGGGTGGCTGGACACCCACTGACACCGATTGCTGTGGACCGTGATGTCTGCCTTTCGGCTGTCGTTGTGCACTGCGGTGGCTGACACGTGGCTGTGGGGTGTGGGGGATGCTCCTCCTTGCTGTGCTGTGGGACTAGGGGCCTGGTGTGTGTTGTACTTGGGCTGTCCACCGTCCCACCCACTGCACTTTGTGTTCCTGCCACTTACCTGTTACTTGTCGGTTAGTGCAGCTGTGGCGGACACATGGGTGTGGTGGGTGCTCGTTGTGGCGCTTCTGGCATATTTGGGGACCTGTTGGTGGTTACGTGGCTGGCTGAGTGTACACATGTCCCCACGCATCTTACAGTTGTTCTGTTTGGGCTGTGTGTGGTGGTGTCTGTTGCATGTGTGTGTTGTGTATTGTGTGCTGGACATGGGGGTGTTTGTCCCTGGGAGCTGTGGCATGGTGGTAGTGCATGTGAGTACATAGCGGTGTGCTGGTATACATTAGTTTGTACTTACCAGCCTCCACTCCCCCTGCTAATCCGGCGAGGATCTCGGGATGTATGATGACTCGCACCTTCTCCTCCCACGCTTTGAAGGTCTTGAAGAGCGCGGGATTCCCTCCGCCAGTGACGGCAGCCAGCTCTCTGTTTTTGCCCTCCTTCTTCTTGACCAGGCTCTTGACGTCATTCCACCGTTTGTTTATTTCGACTCTGTTCCTGGGCAGGGTCCCGACTGCATTGACCTGGTCTACGATCCGGTTCCACATTCTGTTTCTGGTGGCTTGTGTTGTGTGCTGGACCATGTTCCCATAGATTTGTGGGTGCACCTTGATGATCTCGTCGACCATGACCGTCAGCTCAATGGGCGTGAACTTGGGCATTCTTTGTGGTGCCATGGTGTTTGTGGTGCTGGTGCGGTGTGTGTTGTGTAATGTGCAGGGGGTTTGTGGTGCCGGTGTTTGGTGGTGGTGGTGGTGGTGGTGGTGGTTGTGATGTGTGCGTTTCTGTGGTGTGCTGCTGTCCTTGCTGTGTCACTGTGTCCTCTCCTCTCCTCTCTGGTTTGCAATGTTGCAAGGGGTTGTGGTCTGTGGGAGTGCTGCTTTTGTACTTACCTATGTGGGTGTGTCCTCATGGTCTGTTGTTTTCAGGTGTGTTGTGTCTGGGGTTCTGGCCTTTGTAGTTTTTGTTTGTCCGGGGGGTGTTTTCGGGATGTGTACTGTGCTTGTGTATTTGTGCGTGCCTTGCTGTGTGGACTTGTTGGCCATGTTGTGTGCTATTGGTTTTGTGAGCGGATGGTTTCTGTGCAGGGACGTGGGCGCCATGGCTTCTGCCGTGTCGATTCTCATCGGCGTTGTTTGCGCTGGCGGGCGGTATATTTGTAGTTTTCCCGCGCTCATGGCGGTGCGATCGTAATCTCACGTGCGGTGTGTCGGCCGTGAGGGCGGGCGGTTTTGTGTTGTCGTGCGTGTTTCCGTCCGTGGCGGGCGGTTTGACTCCGACTCGGACGATGGCGGGCGGTATCTTGTGTGATTTTTCGCCGATGGCGGTTTTCGGTTTGTGTAATCGTAATGGCGTGGTCGGTGTTCAGACGGTGTGTGCGGGCGGATTTTTGCCGCTTCCATGCCTGGCGGATTTTTTTACGCCGGGTATCGTAATGGGCCCCTTAGTTACTTAGTAGTATTAGTAATTTAGCGGTCCGCGTACTCTCACTTAATAGAACCTTTTTTGTAGTTCGTATAGTGGCTAGCAACCAACCAATTTAGTGTATGCGGATCACTGACAGAATATCGATTACAAGAATATCGACCTACAACAATATCGAAGTAAAAATATAGAATGCCAAAATATCGAATCCCTATCTACAAACAGGTAAGTACAAAAATATCGAATCCAAAATATAGTTGTAAAAAATATAGTTAGTCAAAATATCGAATTTTTTAAATATCTTAAAAGTAATGTAAAATTGATGAAATAATATATATAATTAACTAAAACATACTTAAAAATACTTAAATAACTTTAATATTAGTAAATAATTAATGTAAGTTAAAAAAAAATAAACATAAATTTTTATTTTTTAATACATATATTAACGTAATATTTATAAAAAATATTCAATATTTTTAGCGTAGGATAGTGGGAGGGTAAAATTTACTATTACCACTCCAGTGAGTGCAACAGTAGGGAAAGCATTGGATAGCGGGAGGGTAAAAATTACTATTCCCACTCCAGTGAGTGCAACAGTAGGGAAAGCGTTGGATAGCGGGAGGGTAAAAATTACTATTCCCACTCCAGAGAGTGCAACAGTAGGGAAAACATTGGATAGCGTAGGGGTAAAAATTACTATTCCCACTCCAGAGAGTGCAACAGTAGGGAAAACGTTGGATAGCGGGAGGGTAAAAATTACTATTCCCACTCCAGAGAGTGCAACAGTAGGGAAAGCGTTGGATAACGGGAGGGTAAATATTACTATTCCCACTCCAGTGAGTGCAACAGTAGGGAAAGCGTTGGATAGCGGGAGGGTAAAAATTACTATTCCCACTCCAGAGAGTGCAACAGTAGGGAAAGCGTTGGATAGCGTAGGGGTATAAATTACTATTCCCACTCCAGAGAGTGCAACAGTAGGGAAAGAGTTGGATAGCGTAGGGGTAAAAATTACTATTCCCACTCTAGTGAGTGCAACAGTAGGGAAAGCGTTGGATAGCGTAGGGGTAAAAATTACTATTCCCACTCCAAAGAGTGCAACAGTAGGGAAAATAATGATTTAATATTTTAATAAAAATAAAATAATTATCAATACCAATAAAAAATTAATTAAAATGACTTACCAATTACAAAATATTTAATAATTAATTCTAAATACCAATAAATATTATTTCTTAAAAATTAATTACCAATTAATAAAAATGAATTACCAATTAATAAAAATTAATTACCAAATAAGAATTAATTAACAATAAATTAATAATCAACACCAATAAATAAAAATAAATAATTACTGAATTACAATTAAATTACTTCCCACCCTATTCCCCTATAAACCTACAACCCGCTCTGAATAATAAATTAATACAATTAATATAATTACCAATTAATTACCAATTAATAAAAATTAATTACCAATTAATAAAAATTAATTACCAATTAATAATTAATTAACAATGAATTATTTATCAATACCAATAAATACAATTTAATAATTACTTAATTAAATTTAAATTACTTCCCACCCTATTCCCCTATAAACCCACAACCCGCTACAGAACTAAAACGCAAAATTAAATTAAATATAATTAATAATTCCTAAAAATTAATATTTAATTTACTATAATTAAATTACTTCCCACCCTATTCCCCTATAAACCCACAACCCGCTACAGAATTAAATTACGCAAAAATTAAATAACATAAAATTCATTACTTAAAAAAATTAAAACATACATTACAAAAATAATACATACTTTTAACACATATACTAACACTTAAAACACTATAAAAAAATTCGATATTTTTAACAACTATATTATGACTGTCGATATTTTGACAATAGATATTTCTTACCTGAATTTCGATATTCTTAACCACTATATTTTGGCAATTCGATATTCTGTCCATTCTATATTTACAACTCGATATTTTGGCAATTCGATATTAAAAATTCGATATTATGTCTGTTTACCAGTGTATGCAATATGCATGTGTCCATCTATGCATAAGACTAAGGGGCCGATTCCGATTCGGGCCGGAAATCTCTCCGACCGAGCCGGACTCGGAGAGATTTCCGACCGAATCGGACCCTAGCAGTCCGACCGAACGAGTACGATGCGCACGCATGCCATCGGACTCGAGTCGGTCGGACTCCCATTGAAGTCAATGGGAGCCTGTCGTACAACACGTACGCGGGCTCCCATTGACTCGATGGGTGCGAGGCGGACAAGGGCGCCCCCTACAGCGTGTACGCGTCCATGCGCATCGCGGCGTACATGCACAGGTATGGGGGACCCATGGGTCCCCCTGTGTGCGACTCGCGCGCCTACGCATACAGGGAGGTCCGACGCGGACCCCCAAAGTCCGGCTCCGACAGCTTTTTTGAGCCGGACGGCGCGAGTCGGTCGGACTGCTCGCGGCGCGCATCGTACTTACCCGGCCGGGAAACGTCTCCATAGCGCGGTGCGAGTCGTGTCCATGCGAGTCGGTCGGAGCGTGTTGAAGCCGCGTTCGAGTCGGTCGGAGATTTCGCGGGTGCCTGCATCGTACTCGCTCGGCCGGACCCGCGTACGATTCGGTCGGGAAACAGGGCTCCGAATCGGATCCGGTAAATCCGAATCCGATTCGGAGCACTACCGGCCGAGATCGGAATCGGCCCCTGAATGTAGACTTATTGGCCCGTCAAAGGTGGTTGAGATGATTGCAATTTGCGAATTAGATCGGAACTTAGAAGCAAATATAATTGTTTTGCAATTCATTCCAAAGTCTTTGGAATACGCGGGCTAGGTGTAGGATTCAGGAATCAGATTCCTGTGGAATAAAAAGAAAGATAGGACAGTCCCCGACCGTGATACTAGTCTACTACTAGTCGATCTGGTTTAGGAAAGGTCAATGTTATTGCAATTGCAGTTTCCTGCCCAAAAATCTTTTTGGAGCGATTATTTAATGTTTAACACCAATCATTTTTTGTCTCTTTCATTATGTCTTACACGATCATCAGCATCCTGAGGCAAGAGTGAGACGAGGACATACTGTACTCTGTAGTCTGTACATGAATTGTAGTGATGTGTGTGGTGTATGTATTTTCAATCTTGCTATGGAAAAAAATAAAAAGGGGGAGGCATATATGCCATGGCATCTAAAAAATGTATAATGTTTTTTCTAAGTGTACTGACAGCCAGTGCCGGGACCACCGGGGACGGCGATGCCAGCCAGCAGGGAGCAGATGCTGCAGCTGCAAGGGGTGAGCCAACAGCAGTGGTGGGCGGTGGAAAGCCATATTGCTTGCTTATTGACAATATGAATTTATACACTCTCTGCAAGGGTGTACACTGTACACTGTACTGTTGAGACAAAGTTGTGAACAGTTGAAGATAACCTTTACTTAGCATTATCATATACAGCAGGAGTTGAGAAACTAATCGCCTCTTCTATCTTCAACTCAGCATAGACAGTTTTATGAAGAAGACTCAGACCTTGATGGGTTGACGAAAAAGGGAAAGAAGGATGGAAGGAGGAAGGTTGGGTGAAATGTAATATGACTTGCAGAGAAGGATGCCTGGGTGAAGGGATGATATAGGTGGCTTATAGGATGCATGGGTGGTTGAAGGATGGGTAAAAGGTCAAAGAAAGGATGCCTGCCTGGGTGGGTGAAAGTGTATGGGTGAAAGGAATCCTCTGGGGAATTTGATGCGTCAACCTCAAGCAAGGGCGCATGGGTGGTCAAATGACAAATTTATGTTGGTGAAAGGTTTGTTGAGAATGATAGCCATGTTTGGATGGATGGATGGTATTCAATCATAAGTGAAGACTGGATGAAGAAAATGTAAAACTTAAACCGTGCCTGAGTAGCAAAGCCAAGGGTGATAAAATAATGCTAGAACAATGCAATGATAAATGGAAAAGTCCCAGGGAAGAAGAATAAACAAGGAATGTTTTTTCATCAAGGTTTTTGATTCAAAAGTTTGAGGTTGTATTTAGGACTACTCCCTTGACTCACAGTAGTTTCCAAGTACAACATATATTTTATGTACCGACCCATCATCAATCGCCTCCCTCCGAGGCCCACTTGCTACCCTTGGCATTTTTCGACAGTGCCAGCCATGGGTGGCCTATCGGCTGCATGGTTACAATTACAATAGTAGTACCTCACGTGACGTTGTGGCGTTTATCATCATTCCTATTAGTAACCATTCAACTGCCTTGTTGTAGACTAGTCAGGGTGAAAGTGAAATTGAGCATTTGCCATTTAACAGAGCATGGCCATAATAAAAAAACATAGATAATTGTGTGGTACTGCTTCCCCACCTTCAGTCAGTAGTAAAGTAATGCAAGTCTGCAACACAAGTATGTCTGTCTAGGGTGCAAGCTGAGCTGGCATGCCTACAAGATTAATTTAGCTAAGCAAGAGAGAGAGATGAAGAATACTTGTCTACTCCATAGTGCCTAATGCCTGAAACTCTAATCTCATCCAAATCTTAGGGGCTGAGGAATCAAGAATACCACAAATGTTATGTACTGCTAGTGCCACTGTGCCACTATATAATTTTATGTGTTACTGTTTTGCTGAGTATTGGTTACAATTTGTCTTTTTTCTTTCTTGATATAGATACTTCTGCCAATCCACCATCTGACAAGTGGGAGAGAGCAGCCAGAACCTGGCAAAGGAAGCTGGAGGCAATAAGGGCCCAATATCGGCAGCTGGTGGTCCTGGAGGAGGAGGCTCAGCTGCAGCCTCCAATGCCCCCGGCCCCAGCCAGGTCCCAGTAGTGCCTCCGGTGGTACGGCGCCGGGGTCCGGCAGCCTCCCGCCACCACTCTTCATCTTCAAACACTGCTGCTCCCCCCTTGACACTTTGAGCATTTCAGCGTCGCATGCTCCTTAGGTTGGCGTGCCTTGAAAGCCGGATGGAGGAGCGTTTTGACAAGCTAGAGAGGAAGATCTGACTCCTAGCCCGCCACTAGGCCTCTCTCTTGACCCTTTTTTAATCTTTTGTTTGGTGGGTAGGACCTGTTGGGGAGAGGGTGGGAATGTGGGAGTTGGGGAAATTGGATTGGGGTTTTTGGAATCTTTTTTTACGGACATTTGTTTGAACAGTTTTTGGACTTTTGTTGGACTTGGTTCGGGTTAGGGAGCAGTTAGGTCAGGTTTTGTGGGCTTTTCTTCTAGTTTTATATTTGTTAGGGGAATACATTTTTAGTTTTACAATGCATATGATGTAAAAAAAAAATCGGGGGGGTTTACTCTTTTACTTTGCACTGTTTCTTTTGCAGCAGGGCCACAGCCAGTTTTTGAAATCTGCTGATGTAGTGTGACACACCAACAGATAGATGCAGTACCCTCACTTGTCCTACTACTTTCTCCTCCTAGTCTATGCAGTCTGCAACTATATTAACCCCTATGGACTCGGAAGGGGTGTGGGTGTGTGAATTAATTAATTTCCATAGTATATAGATTATTGATTTTTCAATGAATCCCCCACAGTTCTTCTCTTACCGGTGATTGATTAGGTGAAGCGATGGCTGCATGGTGATCGTTTGGTTTCCGAAGGTGCCATGGTGGTGGTAGTAGTAGACAGTAGCAGCATGCTAGCAGACTAGTCAACGAATACAGGTGAAAGGCAGCAGCAGATTCTGCAGCGAGGTTCCACTCCCTCCTAGCCGAACTCAAACTGTAGGATGAGGAATGAATAATCATTGCAGGGAACGAATTAAATTGACATATTTAAAACTGACTTAATGTAATTTTATATGCAAGCTTTGCAAAAAAAAAGAGACAGTCACTTGAGGGAGACTAGAGTACGACTAGTAGAAGTACAGTACACAAGAAGAAGACTGCCAAACTAGAAATCATGATAAGCAATGCTAAAGTAAAATAAAACAGAACGATGGACTAGCCTAGTACAAGTTACAAACTGAAGTCGACTCGAGCTATGAAGTGGACAAGCGTAACCTTTAGTGCTGGAAGGATGATGATGCTGGCAATTATGATGGATTATGTTCCTCTGGGAAAAAATTGAATATCGAATACTGTGCATGGGTGGGCAATCTAACATATATAATATTGCCAGTGTGGGCTATATACTTAGAGCAGAGGAAGATCCTCACTCTGCCTTGAGTTGGTGTTGCTTTCACCACATCTGCCCCAGCAAGTGTGTGATCAATTAATGGTGTAAATTTAATTTAGCCACACCTCAATAAATCACACAGCCCGGGGTAAGAGGGTTAGGGGTTCAATGAATGGATGGGAAGGGGGACATTATGTTCTGTTGTACCGGGCTTTGAAAGATAGCAAATAAAATTAAAATATCAAACATAAACAACACATATAGTAGTAATGATTGAAGAGAAAAAAATGATACTGTATTGCCAAATTGGGAGTTGCATCTCTGCATTCCTCTCGGACTGTCTCTCAATCTTGGGTGCCTGGCAGATGCGGTTTGGCAAGGTAAGTGTGAGTTGTTTTTCAAGTATGGCGCAGGGTAAAGGGCCTGTAGATGGGAATACAAAAATGATATTGAAAAATCAAGGAGAAAAGTTAAACTGCATAAGGATTGCAACAAAAAGACTTTCAGAGGCAGCATGGCTAAATCATGTCTGTTTACGGCAGTAACCTCCAACAACAGCGCATCCACCCAACCTCCACTTAGCTTCGAATTTGAGCCAGACAGCACTGAGCACACACAGCAACATAGCATTTTCCAAATGAAGTAAAAAATCAATGCACCGCCGTAAGTCACACCACACTCTTGACCACCAAAACTACAGAGACATGTAGGTCTGGTGTTGTTGTTTACCTTTAGGCCACTTCAAAGTCATCATCATCCAAATCATCCAAATCGGTTGATTTCAGTGAATTTGAAAACTTCCATCTTCTTCTGGTGGCATTTCTTGAAGTAGTCACACTCACGCCCACGCCCTGAGTCATTCAATCAATCATCTGTGATCCTCCTGAGTCTGACTCCAAGTATGGTGTCCAACTCCGTACCAACAGTGTCCCAAGTGAGTCCAGACTCGTCTCGACTCAAAATGCAATGGATCGGCCTGTAGTAGTACAGTTTTGTTATTGAACAACAAGAAGGGAAAGATTGACTTGAGTCACTTTTTTGTGTAGAATAGAGTAGACTAGACTGATTTGTGTTTGCAAGCTTTGCATTATCTAAGTGACTGGTAGGGTCTGTCTTTGAGGAGTAGAAATGAAGCATAAAACAACAAACAAAGCAGTATGGACAGTGTAGAGTGGACCCGGTGAAGGAATCTTGCTATCGGATCTCTCAAAGGGGAAGGAAAAAACATAACCTTCAGGGGAAATTTAGTGACCAGCCGTCGGTAGGCCACCAAAATTGTGATTCTCAATCATCATCATTAACAGATTAAGCGTAACAAATACCCAGTCTCACACTGCCTGCCAGCCACCACATGAATAATCTCTTCTTCTCAAGTCACTCTCAACACACATGATGATGACATATCATTCACAACAAACAGCAATTACTCAACGTACAATGCATGCCATCATTTACCTGTTTTTCCGGTGTGCTCACCGTCCGTGATTCGATTGGTGGCACATTGCAGAATGCAGATCCTACATTTGTTCGCTGTTATTTGAATTATAATAATGTCACATGTGAGGTAGTCCCTAAGCTAGGAAAGGAACGATAGATAGTCAGGGCCCAGGGTTGGAGGCAGGCACACTGTATTTGCTTGTATTCTCCATCCAATGTCAGGCTTGAGGGAAATGGCTTTAAGGCGAGTCAGGACTAACTTCTTCACTGACTGCACACTCCAAACTGGCAATAAAATGTGGCTCAGAGTAAGACGATGGGGATAGATTTGTGAACCGAACACACACATAATAAAGTAAATAATGTTCCTTAGCTATATCTTTTTTTTTTTTTTTTTGGGCTTCAAAGAAAGAAAGTAACTAGAAAGCCTAGTTGTCAGGGAAGTAGAGCTCGTACTCAAACTCTGGTAGTTCACCCAGAGCTAGGTCATCTTACACACTACTTCCATGACCTGAGTCGCCGTCATCTTCCTGCTGTGGTACTTCAGGTATGGTGTAATCGGGTGGTATAAAGTGCCAATTTATTTTGATAATGGTTAATCTCTCCACGTTTTGGGGTGAGAGACTGGTCCTTCTACTGTTAGAGTGGCACCAGCAGCACTAAAAACACGCTCAGCAGAGACACTGGCTAATGGTTTTGATCAAAGTAGACCTCTGTTGGGTCACCCGGTAATAGGCCTGGACCATGCGCTCAATGGTCATGGGTGCTCTGCTTTGCTCAGCCTTTTTTGCCTTTGCCTCAGCACTGGACTTAAGCCCTGCCAGTAGAAACCATTCCTTTGCCGATTTTGGGGCTGATGCTCCTGTTCCTGTTGTTGACGTTGTTCTTGCTGTTGGTGGTTTTGGCTGCTGTGAGCCAACCGCACTGTCCTCAAGCTCTGAAGTTGAACTTGAAGGCTGCCCTGCAGTAGTTGTTGTGCCCTGGAGGAGCGGGCCTCTAATTCCCGGCTGTTCTTTTTCTAGCTGACTGGCTTGCACAGCTATCCAGGTTTTGTAGTTGGCAACATCCCCGTCTGAAAAAGGAATGAAAGTGTCCAGTAATGGTTTGTACCATGGATCAAGCATTGTGGCACACAGTAGCGGCCCGTGGTGGGAGTGCTGCTGGGCGCTGATGTGGGGCGGGGAGGGGCAGGGTGGGGGGGTAGTAAGCTACGGAATACGGCCGAATAGAGGTAAGTAGACATATAAATAAATACAACGAATTCCGTTGCGTGCGCTGCATCGCATTTGGTGATGCAGCGCGCATAACAAAATTCATTTTATTTATTTATATGTCTACTTACCTCTATTCGGCCGTATGCCGTAGTTTACTACCCCCCACCCTGCCCCTCCCCCGCCCCACATCAGCGCCCGGCAGCACTCCCACCATGGGCCGCTACTGGTGGCACAAATGTAATGGTTGGATGACAAAATGTCTCTTTGCACCCTTGTATTTTGCAGATAAGCAAAGGATTAAGCTCTCCACCAACTCATATGCTTCTATTTATTCCTCCACACCTGCGACCATTGCAGACACCTCCTTTAGCTGTTCCTGTAGCATGTGCAACAATGGGATAGCTTGGCCCATGGTACTGTCCTTCTTGCTGACTTCACGTGTGAACACCTCGAAAGGAAGCAGCATCTTTGTCAGGCATTTAATTAGGCCCCATTGGTCAATCTCAATGATCATGCCTTTCACAGTTGCATCCCCTCTTTGCATGACATATTCATTGATTGGTCTGTACTGCTCAAACAGACATTCAAGCATGTAATAAGTAGAGCTCCAACGTGTTGGCACCTCCTGGATGAGTGCTGTAACTGGCTTTCTATTATCATGTTGAATGATCTTCAGCTGCTTCCGGGCTTTAAAAGAATGGCTGAAATGTGTGCAGATGCTTCTGCAGGTGGTCAGTAAGTTGCTGACTCAGTCTTCTTTTTTCAGAAAGTTTTGAACAATGATCTTAATGCAGTGCGCCAAACACAGGACCCTGAAATAGCCAGCATCGGCCATGGCCTTAACTATATCACTGCCAATTTCCGTGGCAACATAACCAATGTTAAGCCCTCTTGGTCACAGATATTCAAAGACCTTAGTGTTAAAGTCCTCCAAAATGTTTGCAGCAGTATGGGATTTCTCCATGGTGAACATGGCTACTGTCTCATGCTTCCTAGCGCCATTAAAACTCTGAGCAGTGTCAACACCTGCAGATATCTTTTCTCTAACCCCCACAAACGAGATCCAGCGTGCAGTGATGCACATGTAATCAGTGGCTTGGCAACTGGTCCACATGTCTGTCGTCAGGTGGATAGTGTGAACAACACTCTGCTGCAAAGCTTGTCCAAGCAATTCCAGCACGCGGTGATGAGGTGCTGGAACAGCAACTCTGGTGAAATAGGACCGGCTGGGAATCTTCCATTTTTGGCAGATGGCTGCCACAAATTCAAGAAAACCCACCCCTTCCACAAAAGAAAAAGGTAGGAGGTCCAGCGCTAACTTTTTAGCCAGCTTCCCGTTGTACAAACATGCCGTTGGGTGGTTGCGTTCATACTGTCCTCTGGCCTAGACATGCTGAGAACGGTAGCCTGGACTTTTTTTCTTTTCTGGTGCCACTGATGCAGGTGACTTCTTACCAGACATTGGTAGGCTCAATGCGCATTTCAGTGCAGCAGTCACTGTACTCTCTTGCCTTGGTGTCTCGATCTGACTCTTGTGCCACTGCGATGTTGCTGATGATGAAATGGGCGATACCACTGCACTGCTGGGGACAAGGCTGCTTTGTGTACTGGAGAAAATGTCTTCTTCTTCTTCACCCTCCACCTTGATTGGATCTGATTCCCTGCTCAGCCTTTCACCCCTCAACCAACAACACTTGCAGTTTTTAGACCGCTAAAGTGCGTCTCCCACTGGATCAAGTGGTGTTTTCTCAGATGGGTTGTTTGGCCTTTGGTACCATAGTTTGTACCAAGCTTACCCCAACTAACACTTGCTCCACAAATGGAGCATATAGCAGTATTCACCTTTTTCCTGCTAACTGAAAAGAAGTACCAAACTGGGGAGGTCAACTTTCTGACGCTGCTCGTGCCACTTGCAATGTCAGATGAACAGGTAGGTCGGCGTGACGTTTGACTCTCTGCAGTACCTACTTCTACTGAGGTGGTTGTTGTGGTGGATGTAGGTCGCTGCCGGTACTTTGTGAATATGGCAGCTGGAGGTGGTATTTGTGGTATCTGTGTTGGTGGTATCTGTGGTGCCACATCCCTCACAGCAATTTGGGATGCGGTAATGTCGGTCTCCACCAGGGCGGGGCTAAAGTCCATGATGACTGTCAGGTCATCATCCTCCTCTTCTACATCTACCTCTATAACTCTAAGGCTTTCAGGAACCTTCCTTTTCCCTAGCCTTGTCTTGTGGCATGTCTCACTCTCAGACTGAGGCGGGATCCAAGTGGTGTCTAGATCATCAGAAGGGTGCTTGGAGAAGAAGTTGATGGACTAACCCTCCTTTTTCTTGCTGGGGATCTGGAAGACAATGGATCTTCAGAAAGATTGGCTTGCTCTTCTTCCTCAGCAGGAAGCTCGATCTCCTGAACAGCCCCTACTTCGGGATGAACTACTATTGGTGGTGGCGGCTGTTGTTTTCCACTCATCTGAGTTTCCTGCATTGATAGAGTACTACTTTGCATAACGATAAGTCAATGTCAACGTCACTGCTCGTCGGCGTTGCCGTGTTTAGACTGGCTGCCTCTGAGATAGACATGGGCTTAGACCTAGGTTTGTGGGGTGGGTCTGCTGATGCAGGGGTGCTGCTCCCAGCTTGCTCCCCGGACACCACGGATGCAGGCACAACTTTTGGTTTCCCAAAAAAGGTTTTGGGTGACATACAGTGGTGGTAAGTGCCTTCTTCTCACTGGCAACTTTCTTGGTACCGTTACCTCTCTTCTTTGGGGCCATCTTGAAGCTGTCAGTTAGCAGTGGCACTTAGCTTCTCAAAAGTTGAAGAGATGTCTGTGGTCACACGTCACGTCGTGTGCAGGCTTCTGTCTGGCAGTACTATGGGTAATGTTGTCTCATCCTCCTCTTGTGCACCTAAAAGCAAAGAAGGAAGAAGAACATCAGTGAAACATGGAATTGTTGTAGTTCAACTACTAGTACAAACAAATATAATATCATTTAGTGCTTGTGGTCACACTTGTGTTACCTCAGTTATAAAAGAAAGAATTAACAACACAGTGTAACCATTTGTGAGACTTTGACAACAACATAAGCTTTCATGGTGTACTGTACAGTACACCCAGGAAGGATAGGAAAGAAGAAGAACAACAACAAAATACAAATGTAACGGTTTGCTTTATGTGCATTGTGCAATGCATCACGTGGGTTGCTGCACTCAGGGAGCTGCAGCTGACAAATTACAATGGAACAGTCCCTATACTGTTATGCATGTCATATAGCAGACATGGGGTTAATGGTTCATTGATGCCAAATCATGTTACTTTTGAAACTGAAAAAAAAACCAATTGAAAAAAATGGGAAAAAATGAAAAAAATTGAAATGAAAAAGAAATTAAAATAAACAAAAAAGAAATAATTAAAAAAATATATAGAAAAAAATTAAAGAAATTGGGAAAATGAAAAAAATAAAATTAAAAAAAAAATTAAAATAAACAAAAACAAAAGAATAAAAAATAAAAATAAATAAATAATTAAAAATAAGTAAAAAATAAAAATTATCCTCAAGCGTAAGATGCTATTATCTCATTGATCAACCATCCATGCAAGCAAACAAGCAAAACAAGCATATGACAAATGGGCACACTGGCTGAACGCACAAATTGGCTGCCAGCCAGTGCCACATGGTATATCATCATCAACATCAACAACAAGCAAGAAGAAGGCATTTGAGAACAAAGAGAAGACATGCAGGCCTGTGGCAAAACACACTGGCTGGCTGCCTTCACAAAATGGCCACCAGCCACGAATCACTGACATAATTTTGACGGACACAATATCGACCTACAATTATTTCGACACAAAAATATCGACCACACTAATATCGACAGTATATCCTTATTTAAAAAAAGACTAAAATATCGATACAAAAATATCGTATTACAGAAACATCGACATTAAAAATATCGTAAACATATTTATCGGAGTTTAAAAATATTGCACATCATTTAAAACCATTGACTACGTACAAAATATCGACCACAAATATATTGACAACACAAATATCGTCATTTTAAATATATCGACTATACAAAACTACAGAAAACATTCAAATTAAACCACATAAATATACATAAATACCTAAAAAGACATTACAAATTCAATTAATGTAAATAAAAAAAAAATTCTTCAAAATAACATAAGAAATAAATTTAAAAATAAAACATTATTAACAACATTAATACATATAAACTTTCCTAATATAAAAAGCATTTTTTTAAATTTAAATATATAATCTAACATATAAACAAAACTAGTTCAATATATATACAAAAAAATACACAACTAACTACTAATTAGCGTTTTCCATATTAGGAAAACAACTACCAAATAAAAAAAATACAAATTAACCAATAGAAACACACAAGTTTAAAATTAACCAATAAAATTGAACTAACAATATCCAAAACACTATATAAACGAACAAACCTAACTCCTATTTCACAGCTCAAATGAACAAAGCTGAAGAAGGAGAAACTCTGCAGAAATTGGACCGAAAAATAAGAAGAGCAACATACAAAAACTACTAAAACTCTATCAAAAGTAAGTAAACTAAAATATACTAAATAATACTAAAACTAAGGGCATATTATCAAGAATGGCGTTAAAATTATCGCCGCATTAGCGGCAGGAAACTGCCGCTAAAGCGGTGATAATGGGCTTGATAATATGCCCTTGATAAAACCAATAGAAGCCCATGTTCTGGTGTGAACATGGGCTTCTATTGGAATTCTCAAGGGCATATTATCAAGCCCATTATCGCCGCTTTAGCGGCAGTTTCCTGCCGCTAAAGCGGCGATAAGTTTAACGCCGTTCTTGATAATATGCCCCTAAAATTCTTTAAACAATAATATACAAAAGTTAAAAACTAATTTATATCTTTATTGTATTTTATATTTCCACTACAGACAACTCTAAAGAAAACTAGCAAACTACAGAAAACACCATAAAAAGATACAACTAACAAAGTAAGTATTTACCAAACTGTATTAAATAAAACTATAAAAAACCCACCGAAACCCAAAACCCATCCCAAACACCCTCCCCACCCCATATAAAACGTTTATAAACAAATAATACAATAAACTTGCTTTTTATTTCAGACAAAGCAAATACAGAAAGAACATTCCACACCTAAAGAATAAACATCATCAATTTCAACAACATTAATACCAACTTTGTAAGTATACTTTAACAAAATGTATATTTTGAAACATTAACATATATATAGCAACATATTTAATAATTCTGATATACATGTATTATATATTTTCCAGCATCAAAATGACTGAAGGAGCACAGTTTATTACAAGCCAAAAAGGAAAAATGTTATTGTGCTATATGGGCTATGTTTACACACAGGAGAAACAAACTGCCTTAAAAGTTAATTGGAAATGTTCTAAATACTATTCCAACAAATGTTACGGGCGTGCTACAACAAGAGAAACCACTGTAATATACACCAGAGAACATAACCATCCCCCAAACATTACAGAAATAGAAGTTAGAGGGGCACTTGAAACAATCAAAGATGCTAGCACAAGTTCACAAAGACCAACAAGTGTAATTTTAAAAGAACAGCTGCCTAAAATTCCCAAAGAAGCTACTTCACAAATGCCATCCATAGCTTCATTGAAAAGAACAATAGCGCGCACTAAAAGGGCTACAACTACTTCCACCCCAAATCCTAAAACATTTGACGAAGTTATAATTAGCCCAGAACAATCAATAACTTTCAATAAAGAACCATTTGTCATTTATGATAATAAATGCAGTGAAAAAAGATTAATAATGTTTGGAACAGCAACTAATTTAGTTAAACTGCAACAAGCTGAAATATGGATGATGGATGGGACTTTCGCAACATGTCCCATACCATTTTTCCAACTTTACACTATACATGGGCTACATCAAAATTGTAATATTCCCTTTATTTATGCATTACTACCAAACAAACACAATTCAACATACGTAGAAATGCTAAATAAAGTAAAACAAGAAACTAATGATTATTTCCCTCAAAAAATTATCATAGATTTTGAGCAATCAATGATCAACGCAATATTAAAGACATACCCCAATACCTCCATTCAAAGGTGTTACTACCATTTTAACCAATGCTTATGGAGGCACCTGCAAAAATCATCACTAAGGGGGTCATTACGATGACAGGCGGATCGCCACCGCCCGTATGGCGATGGCGATCCGCCCACCATTCCCCTCCGCCCGCATGCCATTTCCCCCCACCACATTACGATGGCAGGGGGAGCCCGGCGGACGGAAAGACCGTCCGCCGGTTTTCCGCCGGTCCCACAGGTGACCGGGCAGAAAAGGGCACTAATATGGTGGCGGTGTCTGCAAGACACTGCCATTCATATTAGGATGGTGGCGGAGAGCAGCCTTTCCATGGCGGCAACGCCGCCATGGAAAGGCATACGGTCTTCGCTGTTGGGGACCCGTAGCGGGCCCCCAGGATGTTGGGGGGGTGGGGGGTGCACATGGGGGGCACCTATGGTACCCCCCTGCATTGGCATGGACAAGGTGGCAGGCACCACGCGGTGCCTGTCAACTTGTGCATGTGAATGCACAACGTGCATTCCCAGCATTATGGCGGGCGGTGCTGTGAACACCGCCCGCCACAATGTTGGGAATAGGGGATGCCACCGCCACCGTGGCAGTGGCATCCTAATACTCGCGGCGGGACCGCTGGTCCTATGGTGGACAGTCCCATTCACCGCTACGGTGGCGGGCGGACTTTGTCCGCCCGCCATCGTAATGTGCCCCTAAGTGTAGAATATGCAACTAATACATCTTTTGTATACCAAATCAAAAAATTTATAGCACTAGCTTATGTGCCAGTCACAGATGTTGCTGAACATTATAACATATTAATAGAAAGCCCCTTTTATCAGCAACATGAACAACAGCTAAGTCCACTATTGGACTACTTTGAAGACACCTGGGTTGGCAAATTACATAGATCTGGCCACAGAAGACAGCCCAAATTTTTAATTCCCTGGTGGAACGTATACACAAGCACATTAAATCAACAAGCCAAAACTAATAACGCCGTGGAAGGATGGCATAACGCCTTCCAACAAACAACAGGTAGAGTGAGACCAACATTAGAAAACTAATATCATCCCTACAAAAAGAACAAAGTTATCAGGAATTCCGGGATGGAACAATCTGTAACTCAACTAAAACCAAAAACATCCAAACAGACTAAACAAATGTACCAATACCTAGAACAGCAAGTAAAACTGTACCCTAGTACAAGAGGCCTGGAGTATCTAGGAATGATAGCAAAAACCCTACTTTAAAATATCCATAGAAATGAAATCCAAAATACTCTTCTTTTAAACATAACATACAACCAAAATGTATTTATTTTACCACAAATATAATTAGTGTGTAACATATTTTAAAAAAAATAATATATTAACACACATTAATTATATATGTAATAAAATAAAACACAACAACAATAATACAGAAAATTATTTCCCTCCCACAATTAAATAAAGTTAAAAAACTTACCGACTTTCTTCCCATAGCTGGAAAATTATTTTTCTTCTGATACAATCCAATTAAATAAGGATAAAATAATCCACAAGACTTTCCCCCCAAAAAATGGAAAAATACAACTGTCTCGAAAAATAAATCCTCCATCGAGAAAACGACCATCCGAAAACCATAAAAAACCCAAAAATGTAGTAAAAATAAGAAACGCTCCAGGAAACCCGAAAAATTTAAGAAGTGTAAGAAATATAGGGGTCGATTCCGATCCCGGTCGGGGGCGCGCCTAACACCATTCGCCCAGGGAAAAAACCAGGCGAATGCGTGTTTCCCGACCGATTCGCACATACGTCCGAACGAGCAAGTACGATGCGCATAACTGCCCAAATCCCGACCCAGTCGCACTCACCCAATCCAGCGCCTGTTCTCCGACCGATGCGGATTTGGAAACGCAGAATCGAGTTGCACGGAAGCACTAATGCAGCCCCGTCCGGCCGGACTAGTACGATGCGCCTTCCGTACGTGCCGAACCCGTCGCTACGCACGGCACGTCAAAGCATCCGGGAGAGGCGCCCATAAGCTCCGATTCGCGCCACAAGACGATCCACGGCTACGAGACGAACAAGCCAGCGACGAGGACGAGGCGAAGCAAAGAGAAAGACGAACGAGACGAACCAACCATGAATCCCATCGCGCCGATCCTACCAATACTCTACATCTATTACCGGGACTGGTACGGATTCGTACGGTGCAGAAGGTAAGTCAAACACCCACCACACAAACAAACCACACGTACCCGACATATACCACACACACATAGGGATGCAGAAATCACTTACACCAGCAACAGCAGCACCATAGGGGCGGGATGGCTATCACCAATGCCACATACACACATAGGGGCCTGGATGCCTACCACTACTACCACCCCTACCCATGGGGGGCTGGATGCCTGTCACTACTACCACCCCTACCCATGGGGGGCTGGATGCCTACCACTACCACCACCCCTACCCATGGGGGCTGGATGCCTACTACTACTACCACCCCTACCCATGGGGGGCTGGATGCCTGTCACTACTACCACCCCTACACAGGGGGCTGGATGCCTACCACTACCACCACCCCTACCCAGGGGTGCTAGATGCCTACCACTACTACCACCCCTACCCATGGGGGCTGGATGACTACTACTACTACCACCCCTACCCAGGGGGTGCTACATGCCTACCACTACTACCACCCCTACCCATGGGGGGCTGGATGCCTACCACTACCACCACCCCTACCCATGGGGGGCTGGATGCCTACTACTACCACCACCCCTACCCATGGGGGGCTGGATGCCTGTCACTACTACCACCCCTACCCAGCGGGGGCTGGATGCCTACCACTACCACCACCCCTACCCAGGGGGTGCTAGATGCCTACCACTACTACCACCCCTACCCATGGGGGGCTGGATGACTACTACTACTACCACCCCTACCCAGGGGGTGATACATGCCTACCACTACTACCACCCCTACCCATGGGGGGCTGGATGCCTGTCACTACTACCACCCCTACCCATGGGGGGCTGGATGACTGTCACTACTACCACCCCTACCCAGGGGGGGCTGGATGCCTACCACTACCACCACCCCTACCCATGGGGGGCTGGATGCCTACTACTACTACCACCCCTACCCATGGGGGGCTGGATGCCTGTCACTACTACCACCCCTACCCATGGGGGGCTGGATGCCTGTCACTACTACCACCCCTACCCAGGGGGCTGGATGCCTACCACTACCACCACCCCTACTCATGGGGGGCTGGATGCCTACCACTACCACCACCCCTACCCATGGGGGGCTGGATGCCTACTACTACTACCACCCCTACCCATGGGGTGCTAGATGCCTACCACTACTACCACCCCTACCCATGGGGTGCTAGATGCCTACCACTACTACCACCCCTACCCATGGGGGGCTGGATGCCTACTACTACTACCACCCCTACCCAGGGGGTGCTAGATGCCTACCACTACTACCACCCCTACCCATGGGGGGCTGGATGCCTACCACTACCACCACCCCTACCCATGGGGGGCTGGATGCCTACTACTACTACCACCCCTACCCATGGGGGGCTGGATGCCTGTCACTACTACCACCCCTACCCATGGGGGGCTGGATGCCTGTCACTACTACCACCCGCCAGGGGGGGCTGGATGCCTACCATTACCACCACCCCTACCCAGGGGGTGCTAGATGCCTACCACTACTACCACCCCTACCCATGGGGGGCTGGATGACTACTACTACTACCACCCCTACCCAGGGGGTGCTAGATGCCTACCACTACTACCACCCCTACCCATGGGGGGCTGGATGCCTGTCACTACTACCACCCCTACCCATGGGGGGCTGGATGCCTGTCACTACTACCACCCCTACCCAGGGGGGCTGGATGCCTACCACTACCACCACCCCTACCCATGGGGGGCTGGATGCCTACTACTACTACCACCCCTACCCATGGGGGCTGGATGACTGTCACTACTACCACCCCTACCCATGGGGGGCTGGATGCCTGTCACTACTACCACCCCTACCCAGGGGGGGCTGGATGCCTACCACTACCACCACCCCTACTCATGGGGGGCTGGATGCCTACCACTACTACCACCCCTACCCATGGGGTGCTAGATGCCTACCACTACTACCACCCCTACCCATGGGGGGCTGGATGCCTACTACTACTACCACCCCTACCCAGGGGGTGCTAGATGCCTACCACTACTACCACCCCTACCCATGGGGGGCTGGATGCATGTCACTACTACCACCCCTACCCATGGGGGGCTGGATGCCTGTCACTACTACCACCCCTACCCAGGGGGGGCTGGATGCCTACCACTACCACCACCCCTACTCAGGGGGGGCTGGATGCCTACCACTACCACCACCCCACCCATGGGGGGCTGGATGCCTACCACTACCACCACCCCTACCCATGGGGGGCTGGATGCCTGTCACTACTACCACCCCTACCCAGGGGGGGCTGGATGCCTACCACTACCACCACCCCTACTCAGGGGGGGCTGGATGCCTACCACTACCACCACCCCTACCCATGGGGGGCTGGATGCCTGTCACTACTACCATCCCTACCCAGGGGGGGCTGGATGCCTACCACTACCACCACCCCTACTCAGGGGGGGCTGGATGCCTACCACTACCACCACCCCTACCCATGGGGGGCTGGATGCCTGTCACTACTACCACCCCTACCCAGGGGGGGCTGGATGCCTACCACTACCACCACCCCTACTCAGGGGGGGCTGGATGCCTACCACTCCCACCACCACCACCCATGGGGGGCTGGATGCCTACCACCAACACCACCCCTACTCATAGGATGGGTAATGCATGACACAACCAGCACACTACAACCCAAGGAATGCAAGAAAAAGACATCCCCCAACACCATGACAGGCGTGTGTAGACTGTGTCAAATGCCTACAACACTGAACATGACTTTGAACATACAATGTGACCCCCTATCACATGTGTCACACATAAATGTGTGTGGCCTCCACAATGCAAGCAGACCATGACCACTGTGGCAATGGGGTCCAACCCCCATCATCACAGTGACCAAAAGGTAAGTGTGGGGTCCATAGCTGAAGCACATTTTGAACATTGTGGCAATGGGGTCCAAACCCCATCATCACAGTGACCAAAAGGTAAGTGTGGGGTCCATAGCTGAAGCACATTTTGAACATTGTGGCAATGGGGTCTAAACCCCCATCATCACAGTGACCAAAAGGTAAGTGTGGGGTCCATAGCTGAAGCACATTTTGAACATTGTGGCAATGGGGTCTAAACCCCCATCATCACAGTGACCAAAATGTAAGTTTTGACATTGAAAAAGCTGCAACTGCAAAACTGCATGGATGATTCCTGGTCACAGAACAACAAACACATCAGTGGCAAAGTAGTGCTTGTGTCCCATAGCAACATAGATTGGGGGAGGCAAACAGTGCAGTGCAAATAAGACATACCTTTGGCCATGTGCAGACAAACATCACCCATGGGGGCTGACACTGTCAACATTCATCAATGACACAATGACAGAAGTGACCATCATAATGCAGACCCACATATTTGCACCAATGGGCACACAAATGGAGATATCCTGTGGAGACTGTAGATGTGAGGTGAACAAATACCATACCATGGCAGCAATGGGACACACAAACAATGACCATTGTGCTGACTGATGACCTAGGAGTCCCAGGGACAGCAGGTGAAACCCACCAAACAACATACAGCCAATGGCACACTAAAGATATGCCAATGCAATGGTGCAGATGCACAAACACAAACAGGCAGCCCCACACTGCACATCAAACACAACAGGTGAGGGGGGGGGGTGCCAGTGTCCCCAGGCAACCACACAACACATGATGAGGCCTGAATACCAATTACACAGATGCGCATACAGTGCCACACAAAAGTAACTCATGGATCCAAATACCCTATGTGGGCAATCAGGCATTGTTAGATGAGAGGGAGCACAAATCACACATGTCACACAGGCATGTAGGAACAGCAACTGACACAGCAAGACACAGACACACGACAGCACTACCCCCAGGGTCCCCACAATGTGGTGACCCTGGGCTGCATGACAATCCCACTGTGATGACAAAGCTAAATGTCGTTCACACTGTGAACCACAGTCATGTGTCCTGAGCAACAAACTACCATCACACCTACACAAGCACAAATCAATCAGCACGGCCAGTAAGCCAAGGACAACATGGAGGCAGGGGTCTAGCCGGGCAACAACTCTCATCTGCACACACTCAACATCACACACCTCGACCTCCAACAATGTGCAGCAGTGAAGCTCACATGCACTGGTGACATTGCACATGCACCCATGACAATCCTATGGGGGGTGGTGGGAACTAAGGTGCAGAAACACATCACACATGGCCACTCAACAAGACTCCTGAATGTCTGACACACTGCACACTACGCTGTACATGGACATGACGGCAATACCACACCAACCAATGGGATCCCAGTCACAGTCCCACACCAATGAAGAAGCCAAGGTCACCCACAAAGAACACACATAGACAACTACCAACATTGCAGCCCTGACCCTGAGGAGTGCCAGCAGTCACACACACAACGTGTCACAATCACTGAAAGATAACACAAACTGGAAATTACATGACAGGTGTAAACAACAAGTGCCAAGGGGAATCCTGACTGTGTCCCATCTGCGTTTGCCCACAAACTCAGCCCTGACAGCAAACACACCTATGGGTGACACCATGATGACCAGTAATGTGCCATGCACCCACATCACAGAGAACCCAGGGATAAGACTTGGGGGGAACATAGGTCAACTCAGCAAGCATCACAAACAGGAACATCACTAGGGATCCCAGCATGCACAGCAAAATGGAAGTGAACACACACAGACATGCTCACACAGCACACACCTTGGGCTCAGGCAATGTCACAGGATTACACACTGCCATGAGGGGACTCCACTCCTGTGTGAGGAAAGCTGTGCCATATGTTGCCTCAGTATGGCTCGATCATGTCAGCAGAACACTTGGTCACACAGTCAACAATTAGCACAAAATGAAGGCTCCCGTCATATCAGCCTGGTCATGGGAGTGTCAACGAAATTATCAGCACAGATCCAACACACATGTATAGCAAGTTGCACTGACAACACAGATGAGTCCTTCCCCATTGATGCCCAAACTTGCATGTCCAGTGGAGATGGCCACACGGTCAGGGAAGTAGACTAATTGAACAATGGCAAGCACAACAGATGTGCAGGGGTGTAAGCCACAGATGTGATATTGCAAATAAAAGTAGGAAATCCCATTGCCAAATATTGAAAACATGACACTCTCATATGCTGCTAAGGATGACATGGATACACTACAGGATAGGACACATAACCCGTGGACCACATTGGTTCCTGCACAGTAACACTTCATTTTCATGAGACCAAAAATCACCATCACTGCAGCAAGGGCACGGTTAGCATCATCAACATCATGTACATCAGAAGCAAAACCACTAGAGAACAGAAAGTACCTTTATTCAGCATATGTGGGTTCAAAAGTTAAAGTCCAGAAAAAAAGAAACAAAGGCCAATGGCCGGTCCATTCTGAAAGTCAAAACAGGGTGTCAGTGGCAGATGTCACCCTACGCATGCCTGCACTGCTACACACCAGGGACAATCCCCTAGGAGGGGCATACGGGGGGGGCAGGCCAGACACCGCAGGGACAGGATCAGGGCTCACCAGAAGGAGGCAGGGAAGGGCTGGTGGGTGCTGGAGAGACACTGACAACTGCAGTGGAGGTGTCTGACATGGTGTGTGCCGGCACAACTGGGGGGCATGACTCAGATGGTGTGGGTGCCGGCACGACTGCAGTGGGCCATGCAGATGGAGTGGACAGGTTCCCCACTGCAGTGCCCAAGTCAGACGGGGTGGTAGTGGACTCCACTGCAGTGCCTACCTCCAGGGGAGGAGAATGGGGTTCAGGTAAGGTGGGCAGGACAGAGGGGGAGGACACCGTCTCCACACCAGTGGCACAGACATGTGCAGTGGGGGGTGTGGTGCCAGAAGAGCAAGTGGCAGGGGGAGAAGGCCGGATCATTTTGGGGATGGTGTATCTGTGGGGGGGGGAACCTGGGGCAGGGTGTGGGGGAGCACCTGTGGAGTGGGGGCCTGAGGGATGGAGGAAGGCGACTTGGTGCTTGAGCTGCAGGGCGGCGGCGGGGTCTTGCTCTTCCGGGTCCGGGGGGACTTGCGGATGGGGGCGTCAGTCGGTCTGAGCCTGGGGGAGGGTGTCCGGGGGCGAGGGGCACTCCCCTCCATGTGGGTGGGCTTCCTCTTCCCCCTGAATGCTGTATCAGCTGGATCGGAGGGGAAGAGGCCGAGGTCACTGAGGAAGACCCGCTGTGTCTTTGGGGTTGCAGGTGAGGCAAGGGAAGGGGCCTTGGAGGGAGAGGTAACTGAGGACTGCGCAGTGCTCATGGATGCGTGTGTGTGTGCCTGGGCCCCATCCCCTGTGAGTGTGGTTTCAGTCCCCTGACTGTGCGTGCGTGTGCATCTGGATTTTGGCGTGTGTCTGTGTGCTGCCTGTGTCTGTACTGGTGTGTGCCTGTGCCGGTGTGTGTGTGCTTGGGACAGGTAAGGTGCTGGGGAGTGTGGATGGGGCAGGGGTAGGAGGGGTGAGGGACTGTTGGAGGAGGGACACTGCTGCCGTCAGGGAGGAGTCCATGGACCTATTGCCCCTCTGCAGGGCAGACATGCCCGATGAGATGCCCTCCATGAACGACACCAGCTGAGTCAACAGAGTGGTGTGTGCATGGAGGACACTCAGCATCGCTGTCTGCCCTACATGGAGCTGGCGAAGGAGGTACACAGACTCCTCACTCAGGGCAGCAGGGGACACAGGGGCAGGGGGTGCGGTGCCTGGCACGAAGGAGACACGCTCCCGAACATGGGAGCCTCCACGGACCTCGGGAATGGGAGCCGATGGGAGGGCGGTGGTGGTGGTGGTGGTGGTGGCGGGGACAGCAACACTAGCTGGGGTGTGGTGGCTGCTGACACCCGCCTCCACAAGGGAGTCATCCTCCGAGCTGCTGTGGTCCTCAGCTGAGGTTGATGGTGCTGAGGACTCCTCGGTGTGGCTCCCCTCGCCCTCCGTGCCACTGGGTCCCTCCGACCACTCCTCGGCTGCTGACCCAGTCTGGCTCTGCGGCTCCTCCTGGTCCATGGAGCTGTCCCCTCCTGTGGCCGTGGATGTATCTGCAAACAATAGGGAAACAGACAGACATCAGTCACCTGCACCGAACGCACACACCACAGTAAGTACAGCACATTACAGGACAAGCCCTGGCATCCTTAGTTGAACATTGCCAAAAGTGCCCAAACAGAGTAGGGGAAGTCAATTGTCAGTCTGATGGTCAACCATGGCACTCACATCCCTCCTGGCCTTGCACCCATCTGTCTGGTGTCTGTCGGATGGCAATACCCCAGTGTGGACACATGCACCACCTACACAGTAGTTGGACAGTGCAGAGAACACGGTGAAGCATGTGAACATGCACACATCACAACTCTTGCCACTGAGTCAGTACAGGTGTCCGGATAAAGGGTTGCCCAGAGTCAATTTTGAAATGCATGTGATGCATACCAGCGACAAACACCATGATGCACCCATGTCCTGATAGTCATTGCCACAATGGTGTGCATGTAGCACATGTCACTCCCCTGCAGGATCACTCATAGGAAGTTTCATGCCATGGCACAGGCATGCCTGCTAAGTCATACATCACTGTCTCCAGTCACATGGGCAGGGCAGCCAGACAACAACAGTCTGCACTGTGTCACAATAGTAGGTCATGGGGAATGCAAGTCCTGGAGCTGAACAAGTGCAGATGTACATCCCCCACACACCACATCATCTGAAACCTTATCTCTCCACGTCATACCAATTGGACATATGGGAGACCTGCAACACAACCCTCTGAACCTGAGCACCTCACAATCTGCTGTGAATGGGAAACAGCTGCCTGAACTTCACATTTGCATACCCCAGTCTGCACGGTCAGGTGATCAAACACCTATGTGTCACACAAGTATCGTCTCCTATGGACACATCTCCGGTGGCATGCTGAGCCCCAACCGAGAAACACCCCAGTAGTCCTGACAACGAAGTCACAGCACACTGACACAGAGGCAGACACCTGAGGGGACATATCACTGAGCACAACGTGTCAGCTGATACACGTGAGTGGGAGTACAGAGTGTATTGTATGGCATGGAGTAGGCATGACTGTCCTGCCCCACGTGAATGAGGGATGAGCCCTGGACAGTAGGCAGGTGGCTAAGTATGTGTGACACGCGTAATATACACACTCCTGGGGCCCAAACATTGTTCCCAACCGCAGCATGGGTGTGTGCCAGATACCCCAGGCACATGTGGTGGATCAGCTCAGCAATTGGACCACATATCAAAGTAACACACAGATTACATGTCAGAACACAGGCATTGTGTAAGCAATGGACCCACCCATGATGCCCACCACAGAGTTAGGGGAACAAATGCTGTCCCCCACCTTGAGCTAAGCAAAATGCAAGGACACAGTACCCAAGTGACACAATTCCCTGACTGTAAGGGCCACACCTGGGTATCAGATGAGGAGTGGGCAGTGCACAATTGAGGGACATGGGTCCTGGACCACATGACTGATGTACTGTGGAAGTTTAACCAGGCCAGAGGAGGGCACATAGCATGCCAGACAAAGTTCACAATGCAGTCATGGACTCACCCCCTCCTTGCTGCTCTCTGGCCTTCAGCTGCCCATCCAGATCAGGGAAGACCACCGCCAGGATCCTGAGCATGTGGGGGGTCAGGGTCCGGTGTCCGCCCCTCCTGCGAGGAGGCGACAGCTTCAGCTGGACCCATGCGATCCTCCGGGTCCAGCCCCGAAGGTCCTGCCACCTCTTCTGGCAGTTGCGGATATGGCGCTTGTAGACCCCCACGGATCTCACTGCCCGGACGATGGTCAGCCATATCTGCTGCTTCTGGTGGGCATCAACCTGTGAGGATGACAAAGTGAAAATGCCATTGCTACACATTCAACATATCCGTGCATTACACAGTTGGATATACATGTCTCAATCACAGGGGCACATGATGTACACAGGCAGTGCAACGATGGCTATGGACAGTTTGCCAGCAGTTACTACATGGTATCATTGCCTGGGAAGTAAAACCTTGTTTGAATGCACTGTCACTGCACTATACCTGTTCAGTGCATGTAACTACACACTATGGGGGTGACAACTACTCAGTGAGCCTGCTAGCCAGTGGCGTGCAGACTGTAAGTCTTGCTAGTCAGACAACATGCACATTTAGTAAGGCAGTGGACAGCACACTCACCTGCTCCCCTGCTTTCCCATACAGCTTGCTGTACTGTGGAAGGAGGCTGTCCAGCAGGGCCTGGTTCTCCTCAGTGCTGAAGGCTGGGGCTCTCTCCACAGTACGTGCCATTGCAGGATCCAGACGGTGCAGATACAGCAGCAGTGGTGGTGGCAGATGTCGTCCTGGAGCATGTAGTGCAGGCAAGTGAGCTCTCAGGGGAACAGCCAGCATTATATGTGTGCTGCAGAGGCAGATACTGTCCCATGTGTCCAAAGTGATAGGTCCAAGTCGTTTGCATCTTCTGAATCTGGCCAATCCATGGAATTGCACCACTTACACACGCCCACAGCATCCTTCAAAAGTTCAACTTCATGACACCCATGATTTTGCAACATTGTTGTGGGTGACCAACTGAATTCACAGCATCAGACTCGTTAAAGATTTGAAAACGCGTCCGTGGCCAGGCCAGGCCATAGCCAATGGGTGCGCACCGATTGGTCCATTGCTGTACAACGCGTATTGCGGATACAACGCGTACCCGCTCACATCGTTTGCAATGGCCAATGTGTGCGCACCGATCGGTCCATTGCTGTTCAACGCGTATTGCGGATACAACGCGTACCCGCTCACATCGTATGCAATGGCCAATGTGTGCGCACTGATCGGTCCGTTGCTGTACAACGCGTACCCGCTCACATCGTATGCAATGGCCAATGTGTGCGCACCGATCGGTCCATTGCTGTACAACGCGTATTGCGGATACAACGCGTACCCGCTCACATCGTATGCAATGGCCAATGTGTGCGCACCGATCGGTCCATTGCTGTACAACGCGTATTGCGGATACAACACGTACCTGCTCACATCGTATGCAATGGCCAATGTGTGCGCACTGATCGGTCCATTGCTGTTCAACGCGTATTGCGGATACAACGCGTACCCGCTCACATCGTATGCAATGGCCAATGTGTGCGCACCGATCGGTCCATTGCTGTACAACGCGTACCCGCTCACATCGTATGCAATGGCCAATGTGTGCGCACCGATCGGTCCATTGCTGTACAACGTGTATTGCGGATACAACGCGTACCCGCTCACATCGTATGCAATGGCCAATGTGTGCGCACCGATCGGTCCATTGCTGTACAACGCGTATTGCGGATACAACGCGTACCCGCTCACATCGTATGCAATGGCCAATGTGTGCGCACCGATCGGCCCATTGCTGTACAACGCGTATTGCGGATACAACGTGTACCCGCTCACATTGTATGCAATGGCCAATGTGTGCGCACCGATCGGTCCATTGCTGTACGATGCGTCCCTGTACAAGTCACTGGCATATGTCACCATGCCTGTCACAGGTGAACATATGCCAGCCACATATACTTCCCAGGGAGTGAGGGGCACACCTACAACACCACAGCCTGTCCGCACTGTATCCTAAGGCATGTAAGGCTGCATTACCTGTTCCGTGTATGGGGGTCAACATGTTGTTTTTTGGGTGGCACTTGGGGGCAGCCACTCCCAGGCTGTGCACGTGTTCATGGTGACAGAATCCTTGGTGTGTTGTGCACATGAACACTGTGGTGTGCAACTGTTCATTTAAGGGCATGTGGCATGGTCACATTTCACGGTTGTGTATGTGTATGTCATGTCAAATACCCCCTGAGTCCCATGTGGGACGGTATGTACGTCCCAGGGTGACCCATTGCCACAATTGTGATGGCCCTCCACAGTCTGTGTGCATGTTGTGTTTACAATGTCTCTGATTCCATGTGCACAATGGGAGACAGTCTCCACATCCACGTTGTTTGTGCATGGACTTTGATGTTGTGCGTGTGTGTGTCACAGACGTCCATGTCTGTCCTGCAGAGGCAACAGGGACCACTACCTGTGGGGGTCATGGTTGTTTAGCTGTGGTGTATTCATGATGCACCATGTCATGCCAGTGTCCATGTGGCAATACAGGGTCCCTGGGAATCTACCTGTCGATGAGCTGTAATGCCTGGGGCACATCTGTCCTCACATGTCACTGTGGTGTGTGTTTGAAACGTGACAGCAGTACATGGGTACTGTGACACAGCCTAATGATATCCCATTGCACAATCTGGGACTTGTTGAGGACACATTTTGAACTGTGATGTTAGATATTAGCCATGTAGGTGCCATACATGTCCTTACGGAACACCACACGCATCATGTACTTGTGTCTCGTAATGATGTTTCATGTGATATTGAGTCTGGTGTATGCCACATATGTGGGGTGACTGACAATCTTTCTTTCCTCACCTATGCACTGCAGGGCACCAGCTGTCCATAGACCATTCCCTGACCTTGCAACAATGGTGGAACGTGACTGCATCCGACGGTACCGCTTCACCAGGCAGCTGATTGAGGATTTGGCAGTGCGCTTGGCCCCACATTTGCAACCTGGCCGGACATACCCTACAGCGCTGACCCCCAAGGTGAAGGTGATGGCAGCCCTACACTTCTTTGCCACCGGTACCTTTCAACACACTGTGGCGTCTGCTGGTGGGATGTCACAGACCATGTTCAGCCGTGTGCTCCGCGATGTTTTGGAGGCTATGTTGAGATACCTGAACCAGTACATCTATTTCCCTAGACTTCAACAACTCACTGACGTGAAGAGTGACTTCTATGCCCTGGGGAGGATGCCGCATGTCATTGGCTCCATTGATGGGACACATGTGGCTTTGGTACCACCACAGGCCCAAGAGCAGGCATACAGGAACCGCAAACACTACCATTCGGTAAATGCACTGGTGGTATGTCTTGCAGATATGAGCATCTCACACGTCTGTGCCCGTTTCCCCGGTTCTGCACACGATGCCTACGTGATGAGGAGTAGTCGCATCCCGAGGATGATGTCACAGATGCGGAACCAGCGTGCCTGGCTTGTTGGTGTGTACTGACTTTGTAGCATTGTGTGTGTTCTGCAATGTAGTGTTCCACCCTCTTTTCCAACTCAGCTAATGTGCAATTGTCTGTATGTAGGTGACTCCGGATACCCCAACATGCCGTGGTTGCTGACGCCCCTCAGGAACCCTGTGACACCAGCCCAGATGCGCTACAATGAGGCACATGGTCGGACCAGGAGAGTGATTGAGCGGACATTTGGTCTCCTGAAGAGCCGCTTCCGCTGCCTAGATAAGACAGGAGGGGCCCTCCCATATGCCCCAGCAAAGGTGTGCAAGATTGTCATCGTCTGCTGCATGCACACAACCTGGCAGTGCGGAAGGAGTTGCCTCTCATCCTGGATGACGATGACCAACATCCGCCACCTGTGGAGGATCCTGGGCTGGACCACGATGCCAGTGATGATGATGATGATGATGAGGGTGATGTCCACACACAGCTCATCACCAACTTCTTCAGCTGAATGTGAGTATCCAGGGATGTTATGTCAATGATGTGAGTTTGCATGATATGTGTTGGTGGTGCTCTGGTGCTGTTTGAGTGTGTCCATGTGCTACTTGACTGGATGCGTGCAGCAATGTGTCCTTACAGGTAGTCTGTACTCCACAACAGTGTTGACATGCTAACTTGGTTCTGGGTGGGTATCTTGTGACATGTATTGTGCATGAGTATTGCAGTTCTGTCCTGTTCTTCAGTGCTTTTGACTGTGTGTCATTTCTGTCCTTCACAGGGTACTTTCAGAGTTGTTTGGTCAACTGTGATCCCCCGACACCGTGAATCAACTTCCAGGGTGGTAGCTGTCGTTTCCCTACAGGTGATGTGCGCCACACCCATGGACTTCCTTTCTTCTACACTTGTTGACTGTGTGCCCACTGCCAGGTGGGATTACCTTGCATCTGTAGTGGTTACAACATGTTGCAAATGTGTAATAAACCTGTGCTTCACTTTGTGATGTGCGTTGTCTGTGGTCACACATCTGACTGACATTAACTTACTGCACCAGTGGGCTAGTTAACACAGACTGTGAATAGGTGTTGGGTCTGTGCATTGCACCGTATTTCCTGGCAACATCAGTGTAGGCAATGAGTCAGATGGCCCTGGTGTGTATGTGTTGTGTAGCCCTGGTGGTGTGTCTCCCTCATATGTGTCACATCGCCATGACTCACATGCCGGTGTTGTACTTGCTGTAGCAGTTAGCATGCACAGTGTCATTTCACAGATCATCGTCTCCACTTCAGATACAACGTTGGAATCACAACAGAGGCAAGTATGGTGTATTAGTGAGTTTATTGACATACATGTGTGAGTATAGTGCACAGGATGGTGGGTGCTGTACATTGTGATTGTACTCCAAAGTTCCTAGATGATTTGGAAGTCCTGATAGCAGAAATGTCCTGAGTAAAGTCCACAGTCATCTGATACATTGGTCCAACTTGAGCTCCCCATGTCATGTGGGAGAGTTGTGTTGCATTCGACAGGGTGAAGAGTTTGCGCACAAAGGTGATTTTCCAGAACAGGTGTTGGCTTCCTGGGGGTTGTGTATGGCCATCAGCCTCTCAGTTGTCCTTCCTCGGACGACCCCTCTTCTTTGGGGGGGACCCTCAAGTGCAGGCTGATGCGGTGCAGGGGAGTCTCCGCCAGAGTCATCCTCCCTCCCTGTGGCAGTTGCAGTTGTTGCAGCACCAGATGTTGTGGGCACACAGGGAGATGTTGACATGTTGGTGCACATCTGGCGGAGGCATTGTAATATGTCCCTATGCACCGCCGTCTGTTCTTGCAATGTGTCCCACTTGGACTCCATGTGGGACATGTGTAAGTCCAAGCGGGCATGATGGGCAGCCTGCTGCTGTTGAATGTCCCTGAGGATCCCCACTACCTGGCTGAACTCTCCGGTGCTAGTCTGGTACGCATCAGCTATGCGTACCAGTTGTGGGTCATCATGCAGTCCAGACCCCTCTGCAAGCAGCGACCTATGTCTACCACCCCTTCTCCACCCCTGGCGACACGTGAAGGACCTGCGGTGGCACGCACAGGTGACCCTGGGCCCCCTTGGGGGTTGTTGCTGGTGTTGGTGTCCGTAGCTCCACGTTGGTCCGGCGTCTGTGTGCTGTTGGTGGTCCTTGGTCTGTCCGTGTCGGCACGGGTGGTCTGTGTGTTGGAAGTTGTTGGAGGGGTGGGTGCAGGGGGTGCAGCTGGTGGTCCTGCTGGTGCTGCATGATGACTCACTGCGGAGGTGCCAGGTAGGTCTTCGTCATCCGAGGTGGGCAGAGGCTGTTCCACACCAGTGAGCTCAGTGTCCTCCGGAGCCTGGGACAGGGACTCCTCAGCGTCTGCTGCTGTGTCCCCATCATCACCTGTATTTGGAAGTGACACACAATGTATGTAATGTTTCTACAGGCATCAATGGTTCAAACACCTGACAGTTGTGACTGTACCTCTGGATGCGGGCCTGTACATTGCATTGTCCTAAGTTGTCACAGTCAGCTGTTGATATTGGTGTAGCGCATTGTCCTGACAACATGAAGCATTTCAATTTGAATGTTGAGGTGTGTGCATGGCCAGCATTGGTGGTATTTGGTTGACATCCGGACATCCTTCTCCCTCCAGGCCAGTTATCCCACCATGAAGCATGTCACCCTTGCAGTGGGTGCATGTTGACTCTCAGGATGTCAGTCAGTGGTGTCCTGCTGTTGGTTGGTGGGCAGTTCCCATCAGGGCCTTGTGCTCCCCACAACAGAGCACCAGTGTCAGACATCTTTGAAGTGGATTTTCACTCCCTGTGAGGTGTGCATGCTTCAGTGTGAGCTTGCTGGGCCATGTGGGGGGGATGTTGAGCTGTGACTACCACTCCCATCATGCTATTGCCTCCACCCCCTTCCCAGCATGCCCATACTTCCTTCCTTTTGAGTGTACTTCACTGTGTGTGGGTGTGACAGCAATGGCAAGATGTCAGTCAGTGGTCTCCTGCTGTTGGTTGGTGGCCAGTTCCCATCAGGGCCTTGTGCTCCCCATAACAGAGCACCAGTGTCAGCCATCTTTGAAGTGGCTTTTCACTCCCTGTGAGGTGTGCATGCTTCAGTGTGAGCTTGCTGGGCCATGTGGGGGGATGTTGAGCTGTGACTACCACTCCCATCATGCTATTGCCTCCACCCCCTTCCCAGCATGCCCATACTTCCTTCCTTTTGAGTGTACTTCACTGTGTGTGGGTGTGACAGCAATGGCAAGATGTCAGTCAGTGGTGTCCTGCTGTTGGTTGGTGGCCAGTTCACATCAGGGCCTTGTGCTCCCCACAACAGAGCACCAGTGTCAGCCATCTTTGAAGTAACTTTTCACTCCCTGTGAGGTGTGCATGCTTCAGTGTGAGCTTTCTGGCCCATGTGGGGGGTGGATGTTGAGCTGTGACTACCACTCCCATCATGCTATTGCCTCCACCCCCCTTCCCAGCATGCCCATACTTCCTTCCTTTTGAGTGTACTTCACTGTGTGTGGGTGTGACAGCAATGGCACGATGGCTGACAGTGGTGTCCTGCTGTTGGTTAGTGGGCAGTTCCCATCAGGGCCTTGTGCTCCCCACAACAGAGCACCAGTGTCAGACATCTTTGAAGTGGCTTTTCACTCCCTGTGAGGTGTGCATGCTTCAGTGTGAGCTTGCTGGCCCATGTGGGGGGGGATGTTGAGCTGTGACTACCACTCCCACCATGCTATTGCCTCCACCCCCCTTCCCAGCATGCCCATACTTCCTTCCTTCTGACTCTGCTTCCCTGTGGGGTAGTGTGCCTGTGCTGAATGGATGGCTGACAGTGTTGTCCTGGCGTTTGTTTGGCTACAAGTCCCATGTGTGTCACTGTGCTTCCCACAGCATGACCCAGGGTGGTGGTTCTTTGTGGGATAATTAATTTTAGTGTGAGGCAATGCATTTTCCCAGGTGAGTTGTGTGTAGTTTGTGTTAGGGGTGTGTGTGGGAAGAGCTGCTGGTAACTATGGTCATAGCTGTCAGTCCTCCTTCCCACCCAGCCAGATATCCCACCATGGAACGTGCTTCCATTGCAGGGAGTGCAAGTTGTCTTTCAGGATGTCAGTCAGTGGTGTCCTGCTGTTTGTTGGTGCACAGTTCCCAGCAGGGCCTTGTGCTCCCCACAGCAGTAGCCAGTGTCAGCCATCTTGTCAGTTGTTTTCCACTCCCTGTGATGTGAGCATGGTTCAGAGTGGTGTTGATGGGCGTATTGTGATGGTGGGCAATATCTGTGACTACAACTCCCATGATGCTATTGGCTACACTGACTTGACCAGCATACACATAATGCCTTCCTTTCTGTGGGATTCCCTGTGTGGTGGTTTTGTAGTGGTGGCTACATATCTGACAGTGTTTGTTGGTTAGATTTGTGCCACTGCCTAGCTTTATTTGTTGTAGGGTTTGTATATGTCATGACACAGTTACATATCACTATGAGATGGCATGTATTGTGTTTATCTGACTGACATACACATCTTGGGATGATTCTGGTTTTGTTGCTGTGGATTTGCTAAGGGTGCATGGTTTGACTATCCCCTTGACAGTGATGTGTGTGTATTGTCACACAATATTGGGTATATTGGTTGTGTACTCACCAGGCTCTGGGATGTTTTCTAGTCCATATACGCTCACTGGTGGTAGGATGGCCCGCACCTTCTCCTCCCAGGGCCTGAGGTATACTGGTTTGGCAGGAGGGCCACTGCCGGTGTGTTGGCTCAAGATGTAATCCTTCTTCAGTTGGTCCCTGACCCTCCTGCGCACATCATACCACCTGTTCTGGATGTCTTCCTTTGTGCGCAAACATGGTGATTGTGCGTTCACCCTGTCGACGATCCTCGCCCACATCTTGGTTTTCTGCGACATGGGTGTCTGTTGGACCAGTGTACCAAACAGCTGTGGCTCTACCCTGAGGATCTCATCTACCAGGACTTCCAATTCACTGTCTAGGAACTTTGGATTCTTCTTGGGGGGCATGGTGATGGGTGGTGGTGGTGAGTGATGTGAGTGTTGGTGTGCAAGTGAGGGTGTGTGAGTGTGTGTTTTGCTGGGTGTATGTGAGGGTGCTATTTGTTGAGGTGCTGATGGTGTGTGGCTTGTGTGATGGATGAGCTGTGTGTGTGTGTGTGGTTGCTGTCTGTTGGTGTTCTGTGCTGGCAGGTAATTTGAATTTGCAAAGGATCATGGTAGGGATTTGTGTCCTTTATATGGGTGGAGTTGTGGGTGTGTCTTTGTTCCCTGTTTCCCCCCCCAGTATTTATTGGCTTTGTAATTGCTTGTTTGGCTTTTTTTTTGTGTTTTTCCCTTTGTACTTTTTGTGCATGTAGGAGACGTTCTTCTGACCGAGTCGGACCCTGCAGTTGTCTCGTGCGAGCTTCTCCGAGTCGTTCACGCTGTGTTTGTGCTGTTTTATGTGCTGCGGACGCGTCGGTCGCGGTGTATTGGGTTGCTTCGGCTCGCTGTTTTGTTTGCGTGTCGGTCGTACGGCTTGAGCTCCGTGCGACTCGGTCGTGTTTTCCACGCGATGCATCGTACTGCGCGGCTCGGAGTTCGCGGGTACGTTTCGTTCGGGTTCCTTCCTGGTGCGTATCGGTCGGTTCGATTCGCGCGGTTTTCCGGCCGGTTAGCTTTTTTCTGCGCCGTTCGGTCGTTCGTATTGTGTTCCGTACGAGTCGGTCGGATTTTGCACGCATTTCATCGTACTTTGCGGGTCGGGCTGCGCCGGTACATGTCGGTCGGTCAATATTCCGGATCCGAGTGGGTTGGTATGTTTTCCGGCCCGAATCGGAATCGACCCCATAGTAGTTATTAAAACTAACATGCACTTCTTTTTAAAAAAAACAGACTTCTTCCGGCACCGGTAACTTCTTGAAATAAAAACCTACAAAATAAAAGCACATACACTCCCACCCACATAAAATAACACATAAACACTTAATAACATTACTACTAACTTTAAATTTTAAAAAACGACACATTAAACACCGTATTTCTAACTCTCTAAACAGGCCTCAATGACGTAAAAACTACATACACAAACAATACGTAACTATAACATATAACAGTTCCTAATATCACTAATAATTATCTAAATACACTAAACACTATCTAATTATGTTCAAAATACATTTAAAACTTATTTAAAAGAAAGAAAACAAACCTTACCTTTAGCGACGTGAACCAGCTCCCAACCGCGAGCTTCTCTTCAACCAAATGACCCAAAACAACAGCGAGCGGTTACAAAATATAAGGCCCAAACAAATATAGCAAGTTTAAACATAGAGAATTTAGAACATTTAATTTATTAAAATTGTTATTTTAGATATTAAAATTGTACAAGTATTTAATTAAAATACTACAAATATCATGCAATTTATTAAAAATTATTACATAACCATTGTAAAATTATAATAATAAATATTATAACATATATAATATTTATTATTATAATTCCATTGATCTATTATAAAAATAAACATTGGGTAAAAAATTGTATTAATCAATAAATATATGTGAAATATTAATATTATTAATTAAAAAGTATTAGATGTTTGTTACAAAATATAAAAATGATTACATTTATTTTATATAAAAACTGTTTACACTTTTTTTTGTATAAATATATCCAACACATATTATTGTATAAAATATTATTTGTAATAAACAATTATAATATTTTGTAAATAATTAATATGTATTAAACAATATACAAACAATTATAAATGTACATTTCCTGATTTCAGAAATGTATGCACAAATATGTTTCTAATTATACAACTGTGATACTGTTCTAATTATTTTTCTATTTCTTATATTGTTTATTTTTTCCATATACAAACTACACTTTATTCCTAATAAATATTATAACAAATAAATATTTACAATTTATTGTCTACCATTTCACATTTTTCAAATAGAAAACAATTTTGTATTTTATTTTATATTAATAAATTAAACTATTTTAATAAACATATTATAATTTATACTTAAACTTTATTTATGTCCTACACTACACCTAATTAATAAATTATTCCCACTCCAAACTAAAATAAATAGAGATAGGTGCTGGACACTAAACCTAATTAATTTACTATTCCAACTCCAGTCTAAAATAATTAGAAGTAGGTGCTGGACTCTAAACCTAATTAATTTACTATTCCTACTCCAGTCTTCAATAAATTGGGGTAGGTGCTGGACACTAAACCTAATTAATTTACTATTCCCACTCCAGTCTAAAATAAATTGGGGTAGGTGCTGGACACTAAACCTAATTAAATTACTATTCCCACTCCAGTCTAAAATAATTAGAAGTAGGTGCTGGACACTAAACCTAATTAATTTACTATTCCAACTCCAGTCTTCAATAAATTGGGGTAGGTGCTGGACACTAAACCTAATTAATTTACTATTCCCACTCCAGTCTAAAATAAATTGGGGTAGGTGCTGGACACTTAGGGGTCGATTCCGATTCGGGCCGGAAAAAGCACCGACCGACTCAGAGCCGGAATTTATTCCGACCGACACGTACCTGTGGCGCCCGACACGCCAAGTACGATGCAAGGCGTGCAAAATCCGACCGACACGTACTGAACCCAAGCCGAACGACCGAGCCGCACGGAGAACAGCAATCCGGCCGGAAAAACACGCGAATCGAACCGACCGACACGCACCCGGAACAAATCCAACCGAAACGTACACGCGAACTCCAAACCGCTAAGTACGATGCAAGGCGCGAAAACCACGACCGAGTCGAACGGAGGACAAGCCGTACGACCGACACGCATACAAAACTGCGAGCCGAAGTAACACAAAACACCGCGACCGACGCGTACGCAGCATAGAAAACTGCACAAACACAGCGTGAACGAAACGGAGAAGACCGTACGAGACAAATGCAGGGTCCGACTCGGTCACAAGAACGTTTCCAACATGCACAAAAAGTACTACGGAAAAATACACAAAAAAAGGCCAAACAAGCAATTACAAAGCCAATAAATACTGGGGGGTGGGGACAGAGAACAAAGACACACCCACAACTCCACCCATATAAAGGACACAAATCCCAACCATGATCCTTTGCAAATGCCATTCTACTGCCAGCACTCAACAGACAGCAACCACACACCCACAGCTCATCCCTCACACAAGCCACACACCATCAGCACACCAACAAATAGCCACCTCACATACACCCAGCAAAACACACACTCACACACCCTCACCTGCACACCAACACACACATCACTCACCATCACCACCCATCACCATACCCCCAAGAAGAATCACAAGTTCCTAGATTGTGAATTGGAAGTCCTGGTAGACGAGATCCTCAGGGTAGAGCCACAGCTGTTTGGCACACTGGTCCAACAGACCCCCATCTCCCAGAAAACCAAGATGTGGGAGAGGATCATCAACAGGGTGAACGCACAATCACCATGTCTGCGCACAAAGACTGACATCCAGAACAGGTGGTATGACGTGCGCAGGAGGGTACGGGAGCTGCTCAAGAAGGACTACCTCCTGAGCCAATACACCGGCAGTGGCCCTCCTGCCAAGCCAGTATACCTCAGGCCCTGGGAGGAGAAGGTGCGGGCCATCCTTCCGCCAGTGGGCGTCTATGGACTAGAGAACATCCCAGAGCCTGGTGAGTACACAACAAATGTACACAATATTCTGCCACAATACACACACACATCACTGTCAAGGGGAGAGTCAAACTATGCACTCATAGCAATTACACAGCAACCAGAACAGAATCATCCCAAAATGTGTATGTCAGTCAGATGAACACAACACATGCCATCTCAAAGTTACATTTAACCGTGTCATCACATGTACAAACACAACTACAACTACAGCTAGGCAGTGGCACAAATAGAACTAACAAACACATCCAGACATGTAGCCACCACTACAACACCAACACACAGTGAAGACCACTGAAAGGAAGGAATTCTGTGTATGCTGGGCAAGTCAGTGTAGCCAATAGCATCATGGGAGTCGTAGTCACACATATTGCTCACCCCCACAACTGTCCCATCAACACCACCATGAACCATGCGCACATCACAGGGAGTGGAAAAGGACTCACAAGATGGCTGACACTGGCTACTGCTGTGGGGAGCACAAGGCCCTGCTGGCAACTGTGCACCAACAAACAGCACAACACCACTGACTGACATTCTGAGAGACAACTTCCACTCCCTGCAATGGAAGCACGTTCCATGGTGGGATATCTGGCTGGGTGGGAAGGAGGACTCGCAGCACTGACCATAGTCCCAAGCACCTCCCCTCACACCCCCCCTCAACACAAACTCCACAGAACCCACCTGGGAGAATGCAATGCCTCACATCCTAACTCAAGATCCCACAAAGAACCTCCACCCTGGGTAATGTAGTGTGAAGCACAGGGACACTCTTGGGACTTTTAGCCAAACAACTGCCAGGACAACACTCCCAGCCATCCTGTCAGCACAGGCAGCCCACCCCACAGGGAAGCAGAGTCAAAAGGAAGGAAGCATGGGCATGCTGGGAAGGGGGGTGGAGGCAATAGCATGATGGGAGTTGTAGGCACAGATATCGCTCAGCCTCACAACTGGCCCATCAACACCACCCTGAACCATGCTCACATCACAGGGAGTGGATAAGGACTCACAAGATGGCTGACACTGGCTACTGCTGTGGGGAGCACAAGGCCCTGCTGGGAACTGTGCACCAACAAACAGCACAACACCACTGACTGACATCCTGAGAGACAACTTCCACTCCCTGCAATGGAAGCACGTTCCATGGTGGGATATCTGGCTGGGTGGGAAGGAGGACTTGCAGCACTGACCATAGTCACAAGCACCTCCCCTCACACACCACCTCAACACATACTCCACAGAACCCACCTGGGAGAATGCAATGCCTCACATCCTAACTGAAGATCCCACAAAGACCCACCACCCTGGGTTATGTTGTGTGAAGCACAGGGACACTCTTTGGACTTTTAGCCAAACAACTGCCAGGACAACACTCCCAGCCATCCTGTCAGCACAGGCAGCCCACCCCACAGGGAAGCAGAGTCAAAAGGAAGGAAGCATGGGCATGCTGGGAAGGGGGGTGGAGGCAATAGCATGATGGGAGTCGTAGGCACAGATATCGCTCAGCCTCACAACTGGCCCATCAACACCACCCTGAACCATGCTCACATCACAGGGAGTGGATAAGGACTCACAAGATGGCTGACACTGGCTACTGAAGTGGGGAGCACAAGGCCCTGCTGGGAACTGTGCACCAACAAACAGCACAACACCACTGACTGACATCCTGAGAGACAACTTCCACTCACTGCAATGGAAGCACGTTCCATGGTGGGATATCTGGCTGGGTGGGAAGGAGGACTTGCTGCACTGACCATAGTCACAAGCACCTCCCCTCACACACCCCTCAACACATACTCCACAGAACCCACCTGGGAGAATGCAATGCCTCACATCCTAACTGAAGATCCCACAAAGAACCACCACCCTGGGTTATGTTGTGTGAAGCACAGGGACACTCTTTGGACTTTTAGCCAAACAACTGCCAGGACAACATTCCCAGCCATCCTGTCAGCACAGGCAGCCCACCCCACAGGGAAGCAGAGTCAAAAGGAAGGAAGCATGGGCATGCTGGGAAGGGGGTGGAGGCAATAGCATGATGGGAGTCGTAGGCACAGCTCTACATCCACCACCACATGGCCCAGCAAGCTCACACTCACGCATGCACATCCCACAAAGAGTGGAAAGGCCCATCAAAGATGTCTGACACTGTTGCTGTGTCGTGGGGAGCACAAGGGCATGCTGGGAACTGCACACCAACCAACAGCAGGACACCACTGTCAGCCATCTTGCCATTGCTCTCACACCCACACACACTGAACTCCCCACAAAAGCAAGTAAGTATGGGAATGCTGGGAAGTGGGGTGGAGGCAATAGCATGATGGGAGACATAGTCACAGACATAGCTCACCCCCACAACTGTCCCATCAACACCACCCTGAACCATGCCCACATCACAGGGAGTGGATAAGGACTCACAAGATGGCTGACACTGGCTACTGCTGTGGGGAGCACAAGGGCATGCTGGGAACTGCACACCAACCAACAGCAGGACACCACTGTCAGCCATCTTGCCATTGCTCTCACACCCACACACACTGAACTCCCCACAAAAGCAAGTAAGTATGGGAATGCTGGGAAGTGGGGTGGAGGCAATAGCATGATGGGAGTCATAGTCACAGACATAGCTCACCCCCACAACTGTCCCATCAACACCACCCTGAACCATGCTCACATCACAGGGAGTGGAGAAGGACTGACAAGATGGCTGACACTGGCTACTGCTGTGGGGAGCACAAGGCCCTGCTGGGAACTGTGCACCAACAAACAGCACAACACCACTGACTGACATCCTGAGAGACAACTTCCACTCCCTGCAATGGAAGCACGTTCCATGGTGGGATATCTGGCTGGGTGGGAAGGAGGACTCGCAGCACTGACCTTAGTCCCAAGCACCTCCCCTCACACCCCCCTCAACACAAACTCCACAGAACCCACCTGGGAGAATGCAATGCCTCACATCCTAACTCAAGATCCCACAAAGAACCTCCACCCTGGGTAATGTAGTGTGAAGCACAGGGACACTCTTGGGACTTTTAGCCAAACAACTGCCAGGACAACACTCCCAGCCATCCTGTCAGCACAGGCAGCCCACCCCACAGGGAAGCAGAGTCAAAAGGAAGGAAGCATGGGCATGCTGGGAAGGGGGGTGGAGGCAATAGCATGATGGGAGTAGTAGGCACAGATATCGCTCAGCCTCACAACTGGCCCATCAACACCACCCTGAACCATGCTCACATCACAGGGAGTGGATAAGGACTCACAAGATGGCTGACACTGGCTACTGCTGTGGGGAGCACAAGGCCCTGCTGGGAACTGTGCACCAACAAACAGCACAACACCACTGACTGACATCCTGAAAGCCAACTTGCACTCTCTGCAATGCAAGCACGTTCCATGGTGGGATATCTGGCTGGGTGGGAAGGAGGACTTGCAGCACTGACCATAGTCACAAGCACCTCCCCTCACACACCCCCTCAACACATACTCCACAGAACCCACCTGGGAGAATGCAATGCCTCACATCCTAACTGAAGATCCCACAAAGAACCACCACCCTGGGTTATGTTGTGTGAAGCACAGGGACACTCTTTGGACTTTTAGCCAAACAACACTGCCAGACATCCTGTCAGCATAGGCAGCCCACCCCACAGGGAAGCAGAGTCAAAAGGAAGGAAGCATGGGCATGCTGGAAAGGGGGGTGGAGGCAATAGCATGATGGGAGTCGTAGGCACAGCTCTACATCCCCCACCACATGGCCCAGCAAGCTCACACTCACGCATGCACATCGCACAAAGAGTGGAAAGGCCCATCAAAGATGTCTGACACTGTTGCTGTGTCGTGGGGAGCACAAGGGCATGCTGGGAACTGCACACCAACCAACATCAGGACACCACTGTCAGCCATCTTGCCATTGCTCTCACACCCACACACACTGAACTCCCCACAAAAGCAAGTAAGTATGGGAATGCTGGGAAGTGGGGTGGAGGCAATAACATGATGGGAGTAATAGTCACAGACATAGCTCACCCCCACAACTGTCCCATCAACACCACCCTGAACCATGCTCACATCACAGGGAGTGGAGAAGGACTGACAAGATGGCTGACACTGGCTACTGCTGTGGGGAGCACAAGGCCCTGCTGGCAACTGTGCAACAACCAACAGCAGGACACCACTGACTGACATCCTGAAAGACAACTTTCACTCCCTGCATTGCAAGCACAGTCCATGGTGGGATAACTGACTGGCTGGGTGGGAAGGAGGGCCGGCTGTCAACCAAATACAACCAATGCAGACCATGTTCACACCCCAACAAATACATAGAAATGCCCAAATAATGCAGGACAATGTGCTACACCAATATCAACCCCTGACTGTGACGACTTAGGACAATGCAATGTACAGGCCCGCACCCAGAGGCACAGTCACAACTGTCAGGTGTGTCAACCATTGATGCCTGCAGAAACATAACATACATTGTGTGTGTCTCCCAAAAACAGGTGATGATGGGGACACAGCAGCAGACGCTGAGGAGTCCCAGTGTCAAGAGGATGCGGAGCTCACTGGTGTCGTACAGCCTCTGCCCTCCTCGGACGAAGAAGACCAACCTGGCACATCCGGTGCAAGTCAACATGCAGCACCAGCAGGACCACCAGCCGCAGCACCAGCAGGACCACCAGCTGCAACCCCTGCACCCACCCCTCCAACGACTGTCACCACAAATACCATCCCTGCCGACATGGACAGAACAAGGAGCACCACCAGCACAGGGACCCTGGACCAACGTGGGGCCATGGACACCACCACCACCACCAACCCCCAAGGGGGACCAGGGTCATCTGTGCGTGCCACTGCACGCACTGCACATGTCGGCAGGGGTGGTGGGAGGGGTGGGAGACAGAGGTCGCTGCTTGCAGAGGTTGCTGGTGTGCATGATGACCCACAACTGGTACGCATAGCCGATGCGTACCAGTCCAGCACCGGAGATCTCAGCCAGGTAGTTGGGCTCCTCAGAGACATGAAACAGCAGCAGGCTGCCCATCATGCCCGCTTGGACTCACACATGTCCCGCGTGGAGTCCAAGTGGGACGCACTGCATTAGATGACGGCGGTGCACAGGGACATTTTACAATGCCTCCGCCAGATGAACAGCAACCAGTCCACACCTCCCTGTGTGCCAACAACATCTGGTGCTGAACAAACTGCAACTGCCACAGGGAGGGAGGATGACTCTGGCGGAGAGTCCCCTGCACCGCAGCAGCCTGTACTTGAGGGGCCCCCCAAAGAAGAGGGGTCATCCGAGGAGGGGCAAGTGAGAGGCCGATGGCCAAGTGCAACTCCCAGGAAGCCTGAACCTGTTCTGGATGTTCACCTTTGTGCACAGACTGTTCACCCTGTTGACGGCAACACAACTCCCACACATTACATGGGGAGTACAAGTTGGACCAATGTCTCAAACAACTGTGGCCCCGATACTGGGGATTTTGTCTACCAGGACTTTCAATTCACCTAGGAACTTCTGATTGCAAGATATATGTACAGCACTAACCATCCTATGCACTATTCACACAAATGTATCACAATACACACACTAATACACCATACTTGCCTCTGTTGTGATTCCAACGTGGGTGCTGTCATGGGAATGATGAACTGCAAAATTACACTGTGTATGCGAACTGCAACAGCAAGTACAACACAGGCATGTGAGTAAAGGCAACGTGACACATATGAGGGAGACACACCACCAGGGCTACACAACACATACACACCTAGGCCATCTGACTCATTGCCTACACTGATGTTGCCAGGGAAGACGGTGCAATGCACAGACACCACACCTATTCCCAGTTGTAGTCAAGTAGCCCACAGGTGCAGTAAGCAAATGGCAGTCAAATGTGTGACCACAGACAACGCACATCACAAAGTGAAGCACAGGTTTATTACACAGTTGCAACATGTCGTAACCACTACAGATGCAAGGTAATCCCACCTGGCAGCGGGCACACAGTCAACAACTGTAGAAGGAAGGAAGTCCATGGGTGTGGCGCACATCACCTGTAGGGACACAACAGCTACCACCCTGGAAGTACAATCACGTCGTCGGTGGACACAGTTGACCAAACGAATCTGAAAGTACCCTGTGAAGGACAGAAATGACACACAGTCAAAAGCAATGGAGAACAGGACAGAACAGCAAAACTCATGCACAATACATGTTACAAGATACCCACCCAGAACCAAGCTAGCATGTCAACACTGGTGGGGAGTACAGACCACCTGTAAGCACACATCGCTACACACATCCAGTCAAGTAGCCCATGGACACACTCCAACAGCACCAGAGCACCACCTACACATATCATGCCAACTCACATCATTGACATGACACCTCAGGATACTCACATTCAGCTAAAGAAGTTGGTGATGAGCTGTGTGCGGACATCACCCTCATCATCATCATCATCACTGGCATCGTGGTCCAGGCCAGGATCCTCCACAGGTGGTGGATGGTGGTCATTGTCATCCTGGATGAGAGGCAACTCCTTCCGCACTGCCAGGTTGTGGAGCATGCAGCAGACGATGATAATCTTGCACACTTTCGCTGGGGCATATGGGAGGGACCCTCCTGTCTTGTCCAGGCAGCGGAAGCGGCTCTTCAGGAGACCAAATGTCCGCTCAATCACTCTCCTGGTCCGACCATGTGCCTCATTGTAGCGCATCTGGGCTGGTGTCACAGGGTTCCTGAGGGGTGTCAGCAACCACGGCATGTTGGGGTATCCCGAGTCACCTACGGACAGACAAGTGCACATTAGCTGACTTGGAAAAGTGGGCGGAATACTACAGATCAGATCACACACAATGGCACAAAGTCAGAACACACCGACAAGCCAGGCACGCTGGTTCTGCATCTGTGCCATCATCCTGGGGATGCGACTACTCCTCATCACAAAGGCATCGTGTGCTGAACCAGGGAAACGGGCACACACGTGTGTGATGGTCATATCTGCAAGACACACCACCAGTGCATTGACCGAGTGGTAGTGCTTGCGGTTACGGTAGGCCTGCTCCTTGGCCTGTGGTGGTACCAAAGCCACATGTGTCCCATCAATGGAGCCAATGACATGCGGCATCCTCCCCAGGGCATAGAAGTCACTCTTCACGTCAGTGAGTCGTTGCAGTCTAGGGAAATAGATGTACCGGTTCAGGAATAGCAACATTGCCACCAAAACATCGCGGAGCACACGGCTCAACATGGTCTGTGACATCCCACCAGCAGTCGCCACAGTATGTTGGAAGGTACTGGTGGCAAAGAAGTGTAGGGCTGCCATCACCTTCACCTTGGGGGTCAGCGCTGTAGGATACGGCCGGCCAGGCTGCAAATGTGGGGCCAAATCACTGCCAAATCCTCAATCAGCTGCCTGGTGAAGCGGTACCGTTGGATGCTGTCCCGTTCCACCATCGTTGCCAGGTCTGGGAATGGTCGATGGACAGCAGGAGCCCTGCAGTGCAGAGGAGAAGAAAGCAAGATTGTCAGTCAGCCCACATATGCGGCATTGAACACACTCAATATCACAACATACATCATTATGAGGCACAACTACATGAAGTGTGCAGTTCCGTAAGGACATGTATGGTACATACATGGCCAACATCTGTCATCACGGTTCAACAAGTGGCATCAATAAGTCCCAGGTTGGCCCATTGGATATCATGAGGCCGTGTCACAGTTCCCATCTCCTGCTGCCGTGTCACAATCACCCCCACAGTGACATGTGAGGACAGATGTGCCCCAGGCATCACAGCTCAACGACAGGTACATTCCCAGGGACCCTGTATTGCCACATGGACACTGGCATTACATGGAGTATCATGTATACACCACAGCAAAACAACCATGACCCCCACAGGTAGTGGTCCCACTTGCCACTGCAGGACAGACATGGACATCTGTGACACACACACGCACAACATCAAAGTCCATGCACACACAACGTGGATGTGGAGACTGTCTCCCATTGTGCACATGAAATCAGAGACATTGTAAACACTACATGCACACAGACTGTGGAGGACCATCACTATTGTGCCACTGGGACACCCTGGCTCAAACATACCGTCCCACATGGGACTCACGGGGTATGTGACATGACATACACATACACCACTGTGAAATGTGACCATGGCACATGCACAGATATGAACAGTTGCACATCACAGTGGTCATGTACACGTAACACCCAGGATCCTGTCCCCATGAACACGTGCACAGCCTGGGGGTGGCTGCCCCCAGGTGACACCCACAGGACAACATGTACACCAACATACACACAATAGGAAATGCAGCCTTACATGCCTTATGATACAGTTTGGACAGGCTGTCGTGTTGTAGGTGTGCCCCTCACTCCCTGGGAGCTTTCTGTGGCTGGCATATGTTCATCTGAGACAGGCATGGTGACATATGCCAGTCCCTTGTACAGGGATGCGTTGAACAGCAATGGACCGATCGGTGCACCCGGCCGGCCCATTGCATTCAATGTGTGCGGGTACGCGTTGTACCCCTGTACGCGTTGTACCGCAATGGACCGATCGGTGCCCCGGCCGGCCCATTGCATTCAATGTGTGCGGGTACGCATTGTACCCCTGTACGCGTTGATCAGCAATGGACCGATCGGTGCCCCGGCCGGCCCATTGCATTCAATGTGTGCGGGTACGCGTTGTACCCCTGTACGCGTTGTACCGCAATGGACCGATCGGTGCCCCCAGCCGGCCCATTGCATTCAATGTGCGCGGTGCAGCGTTGTACCCCTGTACGCGTTGATCAGCAATGGACCGATCGGTGCCCCGGCCGGCCCATTGCATTCAATGTGTCGGGTACGCGTTGTACCCCTGTGCGCGTTGTACCGCAATGGACCGATCGGTGCCCCGGCCGGCCCATTGCATTCAATGTGTCGCGGTGCGCGTTGTACCCCTGTACGCGTTGATCAGCAATGGACCGATCGGTGCCCCCAGCCGGCCCATTGCATTCAATGTGTGCGGTGCAGCGTTGTACCCTTGTACGCGTTGTACCGCAATGGACCGATCAGTGCCCCGGCCGGCCCATTGCATTCAATGTGTCGCGGGTACGCGTTGTACCCTGTACGCGTTGTACCGCAATGGACCGATCGGTGCCCCGGCCGGCCCATTGCATTCAATGTGTGCGGGTGCGCGTTGTACCCCTGTACGCGTTGATCAGCAATGGACCGATCGGTGCGCACCCATTGACAATGGCCTAGCCTGGCAACGGACGCGTTTTCGAAATTCGAACGAGTCGGTTGCTGGAAATTCAGTTGGTCACCCACAACAATGTTGCAAAATCATGTATGTCATGAAGTTGAAGATTTGAAGGATGCTGTGGGCGTGTATTGGTGCTGCTATTCCATGGATTGGCCAGATTCAGAAGATGCAAACGACTTGGACCTATCACTTTGGACACATGGGACAGTATCTGCCTCTCCAGCACATATATATTGCTGGCTGTTCCCCTGAGAGCTCACTTGCCTGCACTACATGCTCCAGGACGACATCTGCCACTGCACTGCTGCTGTCTCTGCCCCCTCTGGACCCTGCAATGGCACGTACTGTGGAGAGAGCCCCAGCCTTCAGCCTTGAGGAGAACCAGGCCCTGCTGGACAGCCTACTTCCACAGTACAGCAAGCTGTATGGGACACCAGGGGAGCAGGTGAGTGTTCTGTGCACTGCCTTTCTGAATGTGCATTTTGTCTGACTAGCAAGGCTGAAAGTCTGCACGCCACTGGCTAGCAGGCTCACTGAGTAGTTGTCATCCCCCATAGTGTGTAGTGACATGCACTGGATAGGTATGGTGCAGTGACAGTGCATTTGAACAAGGTTTTACTTCCCATGCAATGATACCATGTAGTGACGTCTGGCAAACTGTCCATGGGCAGCGTTGCACTGCCTGTGTACATCATGTGCCCCTGTGATTGAGACATGTATATACAACTGTGTCATGCACGGATATGTTGCATGTGTAGTAATGGCCTTTTCACTTTGTCATCCTGACAGGTTAATGCCCATTGGAAGCAGGAGATCTGGAAGGACATTGTCCGGGCTGTCCGGTCCGTGGGGGTCTACAAGCGCCGGATCCGCAGCTGCCAGAAGAGGTGGCAGGACCTTCGGGGCTGGACCCGGAGGATTGCACGGGTCCAGCTGAAGCTGTCGCCTCCTCGCAGGAGGGGCGGAACACGGACCCTGACCCCTCACATGCTCCAGATCCTGGCGGTGGTGTTTCCAGACCTGGATGGGCAGCTGAAGGCCAGACAGCAGCAAGGAGGGGTGAGTCAAAGACTGCACTGTGAACTCTGTATTACATGCTGTGTGCCCTCCTCTGGCCTGGTTAAACTGCCACAGTACAGCAGTCATGTTGTCCAGGAGCCATGTCCCTCTATTGTGCACTGCCCACTCCTCATCTGATACCCAGGTGTGGCCCTTACATTCAGGGAATTGTGTCACTTGGGACTGTGTCCTTGCAGTTTGCTTCACTAAAGGTGGGGGACAGCATCTGTTTCCCTAACTCTGTTGTGGGCATCATGTGTGGGTCCATTGTTCACACAACGCCTGTGTTCGGACATGTAATCTGCGTGTTGCTTTGATATGCGGTCCACTTGCTGAGCTGAGCCACCACATGTGCCTGGGGTATGTGGCACACACCCATGCAGCGGGTGGGAACAATGTTTGGGCCCCAGGAGTGTGCAGATTACGTGTGTCACACATACATAGCCAGCTATCCACTGTCCAGGGCTCATCCCTCATTCATGTGGGGCAGGACAGTCATGCCTACTCCAGGCCATGCAATGCACTCTGTACTCCCACTCCCGTGTATCAGCTGACACATTGTGCACAGTGATTTGACCCCTCAGGTGTCTGCCTCTGTGTCAGTGTGCTGTGGATTTGTTGCCAGGACTGCTGGGGTGTTTCTCGGTAGGGGCTCAGCATGCCACTGGAGATGTGACCATAGGAGACAATACTTGTGTGTCACATAGGTGTTTGATCAGCTGCCCGTGCAGACTGGGGTATGCGAATGTGAAGTTCAGGCAGCTGTTCCCCATTCACAGCAGATTGTGAGGGGCTCAGGTTCAGAGGGTAGTGTCACAGGTCTCCCATATATCCAATCAGTATGACCTGGACAGATGAGGGTTAAGATGATGTGTTGTGTGGGGGATGTACATGTGCACTTGTGCAGCTCCAGGACTTGCATTCCCCATGACCTACTATTGTGACACAGTGCAGAGTGTTGTTGTCTGGCTGCCAAGTCATACATCACTGAGACAGTGATGTATGACTTAGCAGTCATGCCTCCGCCATGGCATGTGTCTACTTATTGGTGATCCTGCAGGGGAGTGACATGTGCTACATGCACACCATTGTGGCGATGGCTATCAGGACATGGGTGCATCATGGTGTCTGTCGCTGGTATGCATCACATGCATTTCCTATTTGACTCTGGGCATCCCTTTCATCCGGAAACCTGTACTGACTCAGTGGCAAGAGTTGTGATGTGTGCATGTCCACATGCTACACCGTGTCCTCTGCACTGTCCAACTACTGTGTAGGTGGTGCATGTGTCCACACTGGGGTGTTGCTATCCAACAGACACCAGACAGATGGGTGCAAGGCCATGTGGGATGTGAGTGCCATGGTTGGCATCAGACTGACAATTGGCTTCTCCTGTTCAGTTAGGGCACTTTTAGCAATGTTCAACTAATGATGCCAGGGCTTACTCTGTAATGTGCTGTGCTCACAGTGGTGTGTGCGTTTGGTGCAGGTGACTGATGTCTGTCTGTTTCCCCATTGTTTGCAGATACATCCACGGCCACGGAAGGGGACAGCTCCACGGACCAGGAGGAGCCGGAGAGCCAGACTGGGTCAGCAGCCGAGGAGTGGTCGGAGGGACCCAGTGGCACGGAGGGCGAGGGGAGCCACACCGAGGAGTCCTCAGCACCATCCACCTCAGCTGAGGACCAGAGCAACTCGGAGGATGACTCCCTTATGGAGGCGGGTGTCAGCAGCCACCACATCCCAGCTAGTGTTGCTGTCCCCGCCACCACCAGCACCACCACCGCCCTCCCATCGGCTCCCATTCCCCAGGTCCGTGGAGGCTCCCATGTTCAGGAGCGTGTCTCCTTTGGGCCAGGCACCGCACCCCCTGCCCCTGTGTCCCCTGCTGCCCTGAGTGAGAAGTCTGTGTACCTCCTTCGCCAGCTCCATGTAGGGCAGACAGCCATGCTGAGTGTCCTCCATGCGCACACCGCTCTGTTGACTCAGCTGGTGTCGTTCATGGAGGGCATCTCATCGGGCATGTCTGACCTACAGAGGGGCAATAGGTCCATGGACTCCTCCCTGACGGCAGCAGTGTCCCTCCTCAGACAGTCCCTCACCCCTCCTGCCTCTGCTCCATCCACACTCCCCAGCACCTTACCCGTCCCAAGCACACACACACCGGCACAGGCACACACCAGCACACACACGTCCAGCACACAGACACACACGCCACAAACAAAATGCACACGCACGCACAGTCAGGGGACTGAAACCAGACTCACAGGGGATGGGGCCCTGGAACACACACACGCATCCACGAGCACTGCGCAGTCCTCAGTTGCCTCTCCCTCCAAAGCACCCTCCCTTGCCTCACCTGCAACCCCAAAGACCCAGCGGCTCTTCCTCAGTGACCTCGGCCTCTTCCCCTCCGATCCAGCTGATACAGCATTCAGGGGGAAGAGGAAGCCCACCCACACGGAGCAGAGTGCCCCTCGCCCCCGGACACCCTCCCCCAGGCGCAGACAGACTGAGGCCCCCACCCGCAAGTCCCCCGGAGTCGTAAGAGCAAGACCTCGCCGCCGCCATGCAGCTCAGGCACCAGGTCTCCTTCCTCCATCCCTCAGGCCCCCACTCCACAGGTGCCCCCACCACACCCTGCCCCAGGTTCCCCCACCCACAGATATACCATCCCCAAGAGGATCCGGCCTTCTCCCCCTGCCACTTGCTCTCCCGGCACCACACCCCCGCTGCGCTTGTCTGTGCCACTGATGTGGTGAGGGTGTCCTCCCCCTCTGTCCAGCCCACCTTGCCTGTTCCCCATTCTCCTCCCCTGGTGGTAGGCACTGCAGTGGAGTCCACTACCACCCTGTCTGACTTGGGCACTGCAGTGGCGGACCTGTCCACTCCATCTGCAGGGTCCACTGCAGTCGTGCGGGCACCCACAACATCTGAGTCATGCCCCCAGTTGTGCCGGCACACACCATGTCAGACACCTCCACTGCAGTTGTCAGTGGCTCTCCAGCACCCACCACCCCTTCCCTGACTTCCTCCTGGTGAGCCCTGATCCTGTCCCTGCGTTGCCTGGCCTGCCCCCCCGGTTGCCCCTCCTAGTGGATTGTCCCTGTTTTGTGCAGTGCAGGCATGCGTAGGGTGACATCTGCCACTGTCACCCTGTTTGGACTTTGACAATGGACTGGCCATTGGCCTTTGTGTTTTTCTGGACTTTCAGTTTTCAATACACACATATGCTGAATAAAGCAACTTTCTGTTCTCTAGTACTTATGCTTCTGATGTACATGTTGTTGATGATGCTAACCATGCCCTTGCTGCAGTGATGGTGATATTTGGTCTCATGATAATGAAGTGTTACTGTGCAGGAAACCATGTGGTCCAGGGGGAATGTGTCCTATCCTGTGGTGTATCCATGTCATCCATAGCAGCATCTGAGGGTGTCATGTGTTCAGTATTTGGCAATGGGATTTCCTACTTACATTAGCAATTTCACATCTGTGGCTTCCACCCCTGCACATCTGTTGTGCCTGCCATTGTTCAATTCGTCTACTTCCCTGACCGTGTGGCCATCTCCACTGGACATGCAGGTTTGGGCATCAATGGGGAAGGACTCATCTGTGTTGTCAGTGCAACATTGCTATACAAGTGTGTTGGATCTGTGCTGATGATTTCGTTGGCACTTCCATGACCAGGCTGATGTGACGGGAGCCTTCATTTGGTGCTAATTGTTGATTGTGTGACCAAGTGCTCAGCTGACATGATGGGGCCCTACTGAGGCAACATATGGCACAGCTTTCCTCACACAGGAGTGGAGTCCCCTCATGGCAGTGTGTACTCCTGTGACATTGCCTGCGCCCAAGGTGTGTGTTGTATGAGCATGTCTGTGTGTTCACTTCCGTTTAGCTGTGCATGCTGTGATCCCTAGTGTTGTACCTGTTTGTGATGCTTGCTGAGTTGACCTATGTTCCCCCAAAGTCTTCTCCCTGGGTTCTCTGTGATGTGGGTGCATGGCACATTACTGGTCATCAGGGTGTCACCCATAGGTGTGTTTGCTGTCAGGGCTGAGTTTGTGTGCAGACGCAGATGGGTCACAGTCAGGTTTCCCCTTGGCACTTGTTGTTTGCCCCTGTCATGTGATTTCCAGTTTGTGTTATCTTTCAGTGATTGTGACACGTTGTGTGTGTGACTGCTGGCACTCCTCAGGGTCCGGGCTGCAATGTTGGTTGTTGTCTATGTGTGTTCTTTGTGGGTGACCTTGGCTTCTTCATTGGTGTGTGACTGTGGCTGGGATCCCATTGGTTGGTGTGGTATTGCCGTCATGTCCATGTACAGCGTAGTGTGCAGTGTGTCAGACATTCAGGAGTCTTGTTGAGTGGCCATGTGTGATGTGTTTCTGCACCTTGGTTCCCACCCACCACCCTGGAATAGTCATGGGTGCATGTGCAATGTCACCAGTGCATGTGTGCTTCACTGCTGCACATTGTTGGAGGTCGAGGGGTGTGGTGTTGAGTGTGTGCCCGCGCCCAGCGCCAGGACCCCTGGATCCCACCGGATCCCACCGGATCCCACCGGATCCCACCGGATCCCACCGATGCAACACTACTCGACGGACCTACGACGCCGCCACCCTCACCGCACTCAATGCCGGCCGGAACCCTGCCTGCTACCGAGCCTCACCGAGACGCACCCACGGACCCTTCACCTGCCAAGCCTGCCGATTCACCTGCCCCCGGACGTGCACCACCTCCGCCAAGTCGAGCACCAGCAGCAACCACCTGAAATGCATCCTGTTGAACACCCGCTCCGTCCACAGGCACGCCGTGGAACTCTGGGACCTGCTCGACGCAACAGCACCGGACGTCGCCTTCCTCACCGAAACCTGGATGAACGCCTCCTCAGCGCCCGACATCGCCATAGCCATCCCGGACGGATACAAGATCACCCGGAAGGACCGCGTCAACCAGACGGGAGGAGGCATCGCCATCGTACACAAGAACACCATCCGCATCTCGACTAACTCCGACGAGACCTTCACCGCCACCGAACACCTACACTTCCAGATACACACTGACCCCAAGACCACCCTCCGAGGCACCCTCATCTACAGACCCCCGGGACCACGCACACTATTCAGCGAAGACATCGCAGACTTCATCAGCCCGCACGCCATGCCCTCCGCCGACTACATCCTCCTAGGGGACCTCAACTTCCACCTGGAGAACAACAACGACAGAAACACCACCGCCCTGCTGGACAACCTCGCCAACCTCGGACTCAAGCAACTGGTGAACACGCCCACCCACTACGCCGGCCACACGCTTGACCCCGTCTTCTCTTCCAGCAAGCACATCTCCTTCAGCCACGCCACCGGACTCCACTGGACCGACCACAGCTGCGTCCACTTCAGCTTCAGAAAGACTGCGACCCACCACCACCCGCAACAGGCTCCCCGCCGGAGCTGGAGCAAGATCACCGCCGAGCAGCTCACCGCCTCCCTCAGCCAGAACACACCCACCAACACAACGGACCCAAACGAAGCAGCCAGCAACCTCGCCAAGTGGCTGACCGCCTGCGCCGACGACCTCGCACCACTAAAAAACCCTCCCAGCAGACCCGGAAGCAAGAAAACCCCTTGGTTCACCAACGAACTCAAGGAATCCAAGAAGAACTGCCGCACTCTCGAGAAAGCCTGGCGACTCGACCAGACCACAGACAACAGGACCGCCCTCAAGCACGCCACCCGCAAACACCACCAGCTGATCCGTGCCACCAAGAAGTCGGCACTCAAAGAACGACTGGACAACAACGCCCACGACAGCAAGTAACTTTTCAGCATCGTCAAGAGTTCTCCAACCCCAGCGCCGGAAACAACGACATCACCCCCTCGCAAGACCTCTGCAACTCACTCGCCGCGTTCTTCCACCGCAAGATCACCGACATACATAACAGCTTCGACGCACAGACCACGCACCCTACCGCCGAACCACGCCCGCCACCACCACCCTCTGCAACTGGACCCCGATCAGCACCGAAGACACCACCCGCACGATGAACTCCATCCACTCCGGATCACCAACCGACCCCTGCCCACACCACGTCTTCAACAAAGCCGACGCCACCATCGCACCCCATCTCCGGGACATCATCAACTCCTCCTTCCACACCGCCACCTTCCCGGAGAGCTGGAAGCACGCCGAGCTTACCGCCCTCCTGAAGAAACCAACGGCGGACCCCACCGACCTCAAGAACTACCGTCCCATCTCGCTCCTTCCGTTTCCGGCCAAAGTCATCGAGAAGACCGTCAACAGACAGCTTGCCGCCTTCCTCGAGACGAATGGATCCCTCGACCCCTCGCAGTCCGGGTTTCGGGCCAACCACAGCACCGAGACCGCCCTTATCGCAGCCACCGACGACATCAGAACCCTAACCGACAACGGGGAAACAGCAGCCCTCATCCTCTTGGACCTCTCCGTGGCGTTCGACACCGTCTGCCACCGCACCCTAGTGAAGCGCCTCAGCAACATCGGAATCCGAGAGAAAGCACTGGAATGGATCATCTCGTTCCTCGCCGGAAGAACCCAGAGAGTCCGCCTCCCCCGTTCAGATCCGAGGCCACCGAAGTCATCTGCGGCGTTCCACAAGGATCTTCACTCAGTCCAACCCTCTTCAACGTCTACATGAGCCCCCTCGCAGCCATCGCACGCCAACACAACCTCAACATCATCTCCTACGCCGACGACACCCAGCTGATCCTCTCCCTCACCAACGACCCCACCACCGCCAGAGCCAACCTACACGACGGGATGAGAGACGTCGCCGACTGGATGAGGAACAGCCACCTTAAACTGAACTCAGACAAGACGGAAGTCCTCATCCTGGGCTCATCACCCTCCGCCTGGGACGACTCTTGGTGGCCCCCGGCCCTGGGCACCGCGCCCAAACCAACGGACCACGCACGCAACCTGGGCTTCATCCTGGACTCCTCCCTGTCGATGACCAGACAAGTCAACGCCGTCTCATCTTCGTGCTTCAACACCCTGCGCATGCTCCGCAAGATCTTCAGATGGATCCCCACTGAAACCAGGAAGACCGTCACCCAGGCACTCGTCACCAGCCGACTGGACTATGGGAACACCCTCTACGCCGGAACCACAGCCAAACTTCAAAAAAGACTCCAGCGCATCCAGAACGCCTCCGCTACGACTCATCCTGGACATCCCCCGACACAGCCACATCACCGGACACCTGAAAGACCTGCACTGGCTCCCCGTCAGCAAGAGAATCACGTTCAGACTCCTCACCCACGCACACAAGGCCCTCCACGACCTGGGCCCCAAGTACCTCAACGACCGCATGACCTTCTACACGCCCACCCGCCAGCTACGATCAACCAGCCACGCCCTCGCCACCGTACCACGCATCCGCAGAGCCACCGCCGGAGGAAGATCCTTCTCCTACCTGGCAGCCAAGACCTGGAACCCAGGACCATCTCTCCTTCAGGAAGCAGCTCAAGACCTGGCTGTTCGAGCAGTAACTTACCCCCTCCCCCAGCGCCTTGAGACCCTCCCGGGTGAGTAGCGCGCTCTATAAATGCCGTGATTGATTGATTGATTGATTGTGCAGATGAGAGTTGTTGCCCGGCTAGGCCCCTGCCTCCATGTTGGCCTTGGCTTACTGGCCATGCTGATTGATTTGTGCTTGTGTAGGTGTGATGGTAGTTTGTTGCTCAGGACACATGACTGTGGTTCACAGTGTGAACGACATTTAGCTTTGTCATCACAGTGGGATTGTAATGCAGCCCAGGGTCACCACATTGTGGGGGCCCTGGGGGTAGTGCTGTGGTGTGTCTGTGTCTTGCTGTGTCAGTTGCTGTTCCTACGTGCCTGTGTGACATGTGTGATTTGTGCTCCCTCTCATCTGACAATGCCTGCTTGCCCACATAGGGGATTTGGATCCATGAGTTACCTTTGTGTGGCACTGTATGCACATCTGTATGATTGGTATTCAGGTCTCCTCATGTGTTGTGATGTTGCCTGGGGACACTGGCACCCCCCCCCCCCTCACCTGTTGTGTATGATGTGCAGTGTGGGTCTGTCTGTTTGTGTTTGTGCATCTGCACCACTGCATTGGCATATCTTGGGTGTGCCATTGGCTGTATGTAGTTTGGTGGCTTTCCCCTGCTGTCCCTGGGACTCCTAGGTCATCGGTCAGCACAATGATCATGGTTCCCATTGCTGCCATGGTATGGTATCTGTTCACCTCACATCTACAGTCTCCACAGGGTATCTGCATTTGTGTGCCCATTGGTGCAAATATGTGGGTCTGCATTCTGATGGTCACTTCTGTCATTGTGTCATTGATGAATGTTGACAGTGTCAGCCCCCATGGGTGTTGTTTGTCTGCACATGGCCAAAGGTATGTCTTATTTGCACTGCAGTATTTGGCTCCCCCAATTTATGTTGCAATGGGACACATGCACTACTTTGCCACTGATGTGTTTTATGTTCTGTGACCAGGAATCATAGATGCAGTTTGGCAGTTGCAGCTCTTTCTTTGTCAACACTTACCTTTTGGTCACTGTGATGATGGGGGTTTGGACCCCATTGCCACAATGTTCAAAATGTGCTTCAGCTATGGACCCCACACTTACCTTTTGGTCACTGTGGTGATGGGGCGTTAGACCCCATTGCCACAATGTTCAAAATGTGCTTCAGCTATGGACCCCACACTTACCTTTTGGTCACTGTGGTGATGGGGCGTTTGACCCCATTGCCACAATGTTCAAAATGTGCTTCAGCTATGGACCCCACACTTACCTTTTGGTCACTGTGATGATGGGGGTTTGGATCCCATTGCCACAATGGTCATGGCCTGCTTGCATTGTGGGGGCCACACACATATATGTGTGGCACATGTGCTAGGGGGTCACATTGTATGTTCAAAGTCATGTTCAGTGTTGTAGGCATTTGACACAGTCTACACACGCTTGTCATGGTGTTGGGGGATGTCTTTTTCTTGCAATCCCTAGGTTGTGGTGTGCTGGTTGTGTCCTGCATTGTCCATCCTATGAGTGGGGGTGGTGTTGGTGGTAGGCATCCAGCCCCCCATGGGTAGAGGTGGTAGTAGTGACAGGCATCCAGCCCCCTGGGTAAGGGTGGTAGTAGTGGTAGGCATCCAGCCCCCCTGGCTAAGGGTGGTAGTAGTGGTAGGCATCCAGCCCCCCTGGGTGAGGGTGGTAGTAGTGGTAGGCATCCAGCCCCCCTGGCTAAGGGTGGTAGTAGTGGTAGGCATCTGGCACCCCCATGGCTAAGGGTGGTAGTGGTGGTGGGCATCTGGCACCCCCTGGCTTAGGGTGGTAGTAGTGGTAGGCATCTGGCACCCCCTGGCTAAGGGTGGTAGTAGTGGTAGGCATCCAGCCCCCTGGGTAAGGGTGGTAGTAGTGGTAGGCATCTGGCACCCCTGGGTAAGGGTGGTAGTAGTGGTAGGCATCCAGCCCCCCTGGCTGAGGGTGGTAGTAGTGGTAGGCATCCAGCCCCCTGGGTGAGGGTGGTAGTAGTGGTAGGCATCCAGCCCCCTGGGTAAGGGTGGTAGTGGTGGTAGGCATCTGGCACCCCCTGGCTAAGGGTGGTAGTAGTGGTAGGCATCCAGCCCCCTGGGTGAGGGTGGTAGTAGTGGTAGGCATCCAGCCCCCTGGCTAAGGGTGGTAGTAGTGGTAGGCATCTGGCACCCCCATGGCTAAGGGTGGTAGTGGTGGTGGGCATCTGGCACCCCCTGGCTAGGGGTGGTAGTGGTGGTTGGCATCCAGCCCCCCTGGCTTAGGGTGGTAGTAGTGGTAGGCATCTGGCACCCCCTGGCTAAGGGTGGTAGTAGTGGTAGGCATCCAGCCCCCCTGGGTGAGGGTAGTTGTAGTGGTAGGCATCCAGCCCCCCTGGCTAAGGGTGGTAGTAGTGGTAGGCATCTGGCACCCCCATGGCTAAGGGTGGTAGTGGTGGTGGGCATCTGGCACCCCCCTGGCTAGGGGTGGTAGTGGTGGTTGGCATCCAGCCCCCCTGGCTTAGGGTGGTTGTAGTGGTAGGCATCTGGCACCCCCCTGGCTAAGGGTGGTAGTAGTGGTAGGCATCCGGCCCCCCTGGGTGAGGGTGGTAGTAGTGGTAGGCATCCAGCCCCCTGGGTAAGGGTGGTAGTGGTGGTGGGCATCTGGCACCCCCTGGCTAAGGGTGGTAGTAGTGGTAGGCATCCAGCCCCCCTGGGTGAGGGTGGTAGTAGTGGTAGGCATCCAGCCCCCCTGGCTAAGGGTGGTAGTAGTGGTAGGCATCTGGCATCCCCATGGCTAAGGGTGGTAGTGGTGGTGTGCATCCAGCCCCCTGGGTAAGGGTGGTAGTAGTGGTAGGCATCCAGCCCCCTGGGTAAGGGTGGTAGTAGTGGTAGGCATCCAGCCCCCTGGTGGTAGTGGTGGTGTGCATCCAGCCCCCTGGGTGAGGGTGGTAGTAGTGGTAGGCATCCAGCCCCCTGGGTGAGGGTGGTAGTAGTGGTAGGCATCCAGCCCCCTGGGTAAGGGTGGTAGTGGTGGTAGGCATCTGGCACCCCCTGGCTAAGGGTGGTAGTAGTGGTAGGCATCCAGCCCCCCTGGGTGAGGGTGGTAGTAGTGGTAGGCATCCAGCCCCCTGGCTAAGGGTGGTAGTAGTGGTAGGCATCTGGCACCCCCATGGCTAAGGGTGGTAGTGGTGGTGGGCATCTGGCACCCCCTGGCTAAGGGTGGTAGTGGTGGTTGGCATCCAGCCCCCTGGCTTAGGGTGGTAGTAGTGGTAGGCATCTGGCACCACCCTGGTTAAGGGTGGTAGTAGTGGTAGGCATCCAGCCCCCCTGGGTAAGGGTGATAGTGGTGGTGGGCATCTGGCACCACCCTGGCTAAGGGTGGCAGTAGTGGTAGGCATCCAGCCCCCCCTGGGTGAGGGTGGTAGTAGTGGTAGGCATCCAGCCCCCCCTGGCTAAGGGTGGTAGTAGTGGTTGGCATCTGGCACCCCCATGGCTAAGGGTGGTAGTGGTGGTGGGCATCCAGCCCCCCTGGGTAAGGGTGGTAGTAGTGTTAGGCATCCAGCCCCCCCTGGGTAAGGGTGGTAGTAGTGGTAGGCATCCAGCCCCCCTGGGTAAGGGTGGTAGTAGTGGTAGGCATCCAGCCCCCCCTGGGTAAGGGTGGTAGTAGTGGTAGGCATCTGGCACCCCCCTGGCTAAGGGTGGTAGTAGTGGTAGGCATCCAGCCCCCCCTGGGTAAGGGTGGTAGTGGTGGTGGGCATCTGGCACCCCCCTGGGTAAGGGTGGTAGTGGTGGTGGGCATCTGGCACCCCCCTGGCTAAGGGTGGTAGTAGTGGTAGGCATCCAGCCCCCCCTGGGTGAGGGTGGTAGTAGTGGTAGGCATCCAGCCCCCCCTGGCTAAGTGTGGTAGTAGTGGTAGGCATCTGGCATCCCCATGGCTAAGGGTGGTAGTGGTGGTGGGCATCCAGCCCCCTGGGTAAGGGTGGTAGTAGTGGTAGGCATCCAGCCCCCTGGCTAAGGGTGGTAGTAGTGGTAGGCATCTGGCATTCCCATGGCTAAGGGTGGTAGTGGTGGTGGGCATCCAGCCCCCCTGGGTAAGGGTGGTAGTAGTGGTAGGCATCCAGCCCCCCCTGGGTAAGGGTGGTAGTAGTGGTAGGCATCCAGCCCCCCTGGGTAAGGGTGGTAGTAGTGGTAGGCATCCAGCCCCCCTGGGTGAGGGTGGTAGTAGTGGTAGGCATCCAGCCCCCCTGGGTAAGGGTGGTAGTGGTGGTAGGCATCTGGCACCCCCTGGCTAAGGGTGGTAGTAGTGGTAGGCATCCAGCCCCCTGGGTGAGGGTGGTAGTAGTGGTAGGCATCCAGCCCCCCTGGCTAAGGGTGGTAGTAGTGGTAGGCATCTGGCACCCCCATGGCTAAGGGTGGTAGTGGTGGTGGGCATCTGGCACCCCCTGGCTAGGGGTGGTAGTGGTGGTTGGCATCCAGCCCCCTGGCTTAGGGTGGTAGTAGTGGTAGGCATCTGGCACCCCCTGGCTAAGGGTGGTAGTAGTGGTAGGCATCCAGCCCCCCCTGGGTGAGGGTGGTAGTAGTGGTAGGCATCCAGCCCCCCTGGGTAAGGGTGGTAGTGTTGGTGGGCATCTGGCACCCCCCTGGCTAAGGGTGGTAGTAGTGGTAGGCATCCAGCCCCCTGGGTGAGGGTGGTAGTAGTGGTAGGCATCCAGCCCCCCCTGGCTAAGGGTGGTAGTAGTGGTAGGCATCTGGCATCCCCATGGCTAAGGGTGGTAGTGGTGGTGGGCATCTGGCACCCCCGTGGCTAAGGGTGATAGTGGTGGTTGGCATCCAGCCCCCCTGGCTTAGGGTGGTAGTAGTGGTAGGCATATGGCACCCCCCTGGCTAAGGGTGGTAGTAGTGGTAGGCATCCAGCCCCCCTGGGTAAGGGTGGTAGTGGTGGTGGGCATCTGGCACCCCCCTGGCTAAGGGTGGTAGTGGTGGTTTGCATCCGGCCCCCCCTGGGTAGGGGTGGTGGTGCGCATTCAGGCCCCTGTGTGCATATGTGGCATTGGTGATGGGCATCCCGCCCCTATGGTGCTGCTGTTGCTGGTGTAAGTAAATTCTGCATCCCTCTGTGTGTGTGTGATGTGTCGTGTACGTGTTGTATGTGTTTTGTGGTTGGTGTCTGACTTACCTTCTGCGCCGTACGCGTCCGTGCCTGTTCCGGTAGTAAATGTAGAATATTGGTATGATCGGGACGAAGGGATTCATGGTTGGTTCGTGTCGTTCGTCCTTCTTGTTGCTTCGCGTCGTCCTCGTCGCTTCGCGTCGTCCTCGTCGCTGGCGTGTTCGCCTCGTAGCCGTGGATCGTGTTGTGGCGCGAATCGGAGCTTATGTGCGCCTCTCCCGGATGCTTTGACGTGCCGTGCGTAGCGACGGGTTCGGCGCGTACGGAAGCGCATCGTACTTGTTCGGCCGGACGGAGCTGCATTTTCCCTTCCGTGCGACTCGATTCAGCGTTTCCGGATTCGCCTCGGTCGGAGAACAGGACCTGGATTGGGTGAGTACGACTCGGCCGGATTCTGTGCTGTTGTGCGCATCGTACTTACTCGTTCGGTCTGCTGTACGGATCGGTCGGGAAACAGGCATTCGCATGGCTTTTTTCCCGACCGAATGGTATTGGGTGCGCCTCCGACCGAGATCGGAATCGGCCCCTGTGTCTGTGCAAATCTAGCAGATCTATCAGGGGACTAGTATAGCCTTACTTAACTTAGTGAGCGTCCAGTGCTATAATTAATTGAAAAGAGTCACACAAACCTCAACTAACAGAATTCAATTCTAAAATGGAAATATTATACTCTTCCTCTCAATTCAAAATACTTTATTTCGGCCTGTGAGGCCTTAAAAGTAAAAAGCAAAATAAAATACAGTACATACATAGGAATTTAAGAATACACTCTTCCTCTCGCTAGAACACAACCTTAGAGCATTTGTGCCAAACATTGGATAAAAACCGACTTACAGAAAAAACTAGTGTCAGTTTTTAAAATTCTGTATGCGATTTTGTAGCAATTAACCTTCAGGTTTAAACAGACAGGGCATATTCATTTCCTCGGCCACGGTATTCTGGGCAGATTCAAATTCAAGTGTTTAATGACCTCGCAAGGTGTATGAAGAACTACTTAACTAATGCAACCGAACATCCCAGGATTTCACTTTAAGACTTGCAAGAGGTATGGAAAGCACTATATAAATGAATATACATCACTATTCAACATAGTCTCAGCTAATATCAACTAACATACTTTAACCAACCATTAACTTACCTAGCTTAATCTAACCTATCGTAATTTAACCATATAATTTTGCTTCTGCACCCACTAACCACTGGGTAACAAAGAGTATGACAATCCATATATCATGTAGTCAAGAATCATGTACAGCATCCATAAAACCAATGCATGACAGTATGTAAGCTGCTCATATAAGGAAATGCATAATATATTAAGATAGAACGACTACCAAAATGCATGAAAATGCATGATAAACAGTGTGACAAACTGTAACCGAAATGTACAGCCTAATCGCTAATACTTTGAGCCAATGGAGGAATAGTTCCCTACTGGTCCATAAAGAAATCCGGACAATCAACTCTTGCACATCTGTTAGTTGCTGAGGATTTTAGTAGCATGGCTAGTAGGTACGTTTCAGCAAATCACAATGGCATTGCATGTATATATAGGGAGTAGCATGACAAACAGCAACTCATAACTTTAACACATCAAAATATACACCCATACCAATAATACTGAATGTATGCATGTGTAGATTGTGTATTACATTCTGTACGGTGTGACATACCAACAAATACTATGTCTTTATTGTGTTGGATACCATGAATGCCCTCTATCTCTAGCTCATCACCCCTTCTAATAACCAAACACACAACCTAGGTGGGGTACAATAGAGCAAACTCGGCATGCGTGTCATCATTGAGCGTCCTTTTGTTATCCTCAAGTCATACTTCAGGTGTCTTCACCATGCTTTGAGATACTCTGGCATTCTCCAGAAGATGTGTACAAATTTACTGTAACCTGTTGCATGTTGCGCAACATCGCCTTGTGCTAGGGTTTACATGTACACCTAACCATTAAACTACGGCCCAATCCATGCTCCTGGAGGGGGACACAGAACAGAAGTGTTTGCGCTGTTCGCGTTGCCCAAGCCTCTCTGCATCAACGCTGTCAAGCGGCGCACGCTGACTGGCCGGCTCCCACTACCCCAGTCTCTCTACCACAGCACCGTCGTCCTGAAAACTGATGACTGCCTCCTCTCCACTTACGAATTGCCCTACACCGGCTATGGAGCCTTCCTGCCCTACAGCACCGAGCTATCTCTCTTTCCCACAGCCGGGCTCCCAGTACAAGCTTAAAAACAGCCCAGGGGTCCAGCACACCGCCTTCTCTCACCACTACCCGCCCTACTACCCCTACTGCCAGTACCAGTTCCGGTATCCCCCAGGCCCAAGAATGCCACCCATGAAAGCACCAGCACCCTGAAGGCCTGGATGAACGAGCACCACAAGAACCCCACCAAGGGTGGGAAGATCATGCTCTGTACATATGTAATATATATTTGCCCAACCCTAATCGCTTCAACTTTTCTTAATATGTAATCTTGAGTGAATTTGCAGCTTGTATATCTGTAGCTCTCACCACGAGTAACTGTAGTTGATATATGTATTGTCACTTATTACCATTCTTTTTGAGTTTAGGCGCATGTATCTGTTTCGTATCCTATATGTAATTCATGTACTCTGAAGTCCTTCTGTAATGTAACTGGATCTATTGTAAAGCGATCTGACACCTTTGGGTAAAGTACACGCTATATAAAAACACATAAATAAACAAATAAATAAATAAGTCAAGGTGTGCTGTTGCACGAGCAATTGGTGACCTAATTTTTCACCTCAGCTGCAGGTTTGCTAACTGCATCATTATGGGTGGACAGTGTTAAGTCAAAAGGAATAGTGGATTATGACACCATCCACATAAACCATCATGAGACACCATTGTTTTGCTACCTTTAAGTCACATTCAAACCAGAAAATCTCAGTGTGATATGCACTGCATCAATAGAGCACTCACTCACTTATTTATTCATAGATGACATGTTATGACTAATAGCATTTTCTAGTGGCATCATAATACTACAAACATATCAAAAACTACAAATTTAGTTGATGCATTAAAAATTATAATTAGGTCAGTTTACATATACACATTTTTATAAACACATAAATGTACTTCGAAATGCAATACAACATCTTTTTTACTTTAATTTTCATATAACACCAGGGATAGTTTAAAATCTTAGTGGCCGATTTCATTCTTGGTGGTCCGGATACTCAGTCGCAATGGCGACCGAGTATCCTTAAAGCCAAGAATGCAGTCTGCCTGACAAATTTAAATGTGGGCAGACCTGAGGGTCAAATGAAAGTGGAGACTACTCTGTCTCCACCATGATTAACCCATTCCAATGGCCCTGAGGAGTAAGGGCCATCGGAGGCTGGCCTGTCATCCTGCCCACCTAATTTAGATGGACCGGAATGACAGGTAAGTGTCACTGCCCGTCACCCCCAGGAAATCCCTAGCAGTAACGGGCAGTGAAAACGTTTTTGAAAATGAAAAAAGGAACATTCTTGGTACAGGAATGTGTGCTGCTGACGGAGCCCTGCACCAAACAGAAAAATTCATTGACTGGAACCACCATGAAGGTGGTTCCTGCCAATGCTTTAGAAATGACAACCAGCTTGTAATTTACTCTGTCACCCTGGCGGAACAACGGACCGTCCACCAATATATAAATTAGGCACCAAATCTCTTTTCATTTCTAGCTGCCTATTTAATTCAGAACATACCATATTTCTCTGCCTCCACTGAGTGGGTAGAGAACTTCATAGTGTAGGCAGAAAACTCCGCAGTGGGGGCAGAGATACTGTGCCAAACAGGATAAGACACACAGGAATAGGAAGTAGGTAATTCTGAGCCATTCAAGGACCACCAAACAATCCATATCAAGCTTTCTTCTTCTTTTAATTCAACTAACCCTTAAAATGGCTGAGGAGAGGGCCCCCAGTTTGTCCCATGAGAAATTGGGGATCATTGGGGAGAGTGTCCTTGAAAAGTCTCTTCAGGTTTACAGGGGACCTGAGACCCAGCTGAGTAATGCATAGCAGATATATAGGGCACACCATGTCCACATCTGATGACTAAGTGCTACAAGTGATGTGTGGACCTCCATCACTGATCAAAATTGAAGGCGAAGGATGTGCTGGGGGTATTCCCCACGTGAAGAACCCAAGGCACTCCCCACTTGACAGGGAGATCCTAAGAACACCTTGGCTGACCCTCCACACTCAGCTTGTTCCCTACGAGCAGTAACAAGGTTGGAAGCCACAGAGTTTTAAATGTTTTCCTGTTATTTGAAAGTTTTGGTGTGTCATGCCAAATTTGTTTTTTGCCCATGTTGTGAGTATTTCAAGTTATTGTCTAGAATGTGACCTAGAATTTATTATACTTGTAGATATATATTTGTACTTATTAATATCAGTCAGATATGTATATTTTCTTTATTTGTTTGTTGACACATAGGCTATGTTTTTAAATGTAAAATGATTTTTTGTTAAAAAAATCCCTGTTGGCTATTTGACGTTGTTCCCTTACTTCTAACAATTGCTGACTCTGTTTTCTTCAATGCACAAATCACTTGAGTTGTGGGTGATGTTTTCCAAGTCAAAGACACATCTTATAATGTGAGTTATTTGTGTTTTCAATAGTTTGTGTCTTAGGAAACATAAAATTGTCATTGTAACGTAAGTTAGACAAAAGACTATTACAAATAACAGCCATGACATGTTTGCATTATACACATGTATGCTATCATAATACATTTTCAAATGCTATAATTCCAATCATGCGTCTGTTCCTTTGTGCTATCATAAATTAATGATATGTTGACATTGTCTTACTACGTCTCAGGATATAAAGTGAGGTTTATGTTTCTTTTTCATACATTAAAAAATATATTTTGCATTTTTGTAAAAAATAATTGCGCTTCTTCTGTAACATTGTTAGTCATAGGGACCCACTCTTAAAAGTTGCAATTTGATTTTAGAAACTTGCATGCCAAAGGGAACGTGCTTGACATTTTTATGCATTGTCACATATATTAATGTATTATGAAAGTTTATGTTTGATTTACATAAAGCAATGAATATATACATTCATGAATTTATTTTCTTCCATGGGCGGCTCCTCCGTTTATTGCGGAGGAGCGTCGTCCCACTGAAAAATAAAATGATAATAAAACCAGTTTATTATCATGTTATCTTTCTTATTGAGCCAATGGCCAGCCTTAGGGCAGGGATGGGGGCATCCTGACGGAACGTCACTCAGCAGTAGGGAGGAGGAGTGGTGGGGGCACTGTAAGTGCGCATGTCGGTTAGACCGGCTGTCTTAGGACGGCCAAACTGACATGCGCACTTACATTTCTCCAACCCAGCTGTATTGCACAGCCGGGTGGAGAAATGGCACCCTGTGCCTGAGTGAGTATCAAGTCAGCCCGCTCAGGGCAATCATGGCGCTGCTCTCCTGCTGGTAAAGCAGCGCGGTGATTGGACTCTAAGATCCTGTGCAGTGTGCCCAGCATCAGGAGAGGAGCACCCAGGCGGCGGCTGCAACGGCAGGTAAGTGCTTTAATTTGTTATTTCCCCTGCCCCCCGGCATTTGCATTGCCTTACCACTTTGATGTTAGAGCAGCTGCCACTGTTTTCTTCGTTTTCTTTTCAGCGGGCAACAAAGGAGCAAATGGTGAAGAGCGGGATCAGGGTCAAATTAGAAGGAGGGCCCTTACTAAGTGGTGTAGGGCAAAGACAACAGCACACCATATAGGAGGCAGAGAGACCATCCACCAGCAGAGAGGTGCACCCACCAGGAGAGACACTCTACCATAAGCCAGGAGACTCTGGGCAGAGGCTGGAGAGACAATAGACAGGGCGTTTGATCTGGATACCACATGCCAGGAGGACGCACTCATTTGGGCTTCCCCTACCAACAGTAAATACTGTCTTTGGTGTCCCAGAGCAGAACCTTCCTTCTTCTGACTTAAAGCTGCCCCAACCAGTCATGAGATACCCCCACAACAGTAGGGCCTCGAACTGCAATGCCTGCTTCTCTCCTTATTCTGCAAGTACCTGCCCATAAGAAAAGTCCCAAGGAGGTGATGCAGTCCAACACTGAGCCTTCACGTGGTGGTCCACCCACACTCCCTGACTATGGCTGCCTTCCAGGAGATCATGACGCAGTTATTGCTAATCAGCAGGTGCTCTTTCGAGGGCTTCAAGAGGTGGCAGCAGAGGTGAATAAACAGCAAGAGGTGCATGCTGACCAGAGGAGTGATCTCTACCGCCTCCTATCTTTCTGGACTGCAGACATTTCCAGGTTTTGTCACTATGTCCTAGCATTCCCCCTTTCAGTGTTGCTGTCTTTCCTCCTATGCCTCCCCCCTCTTGCCCTAAACCTATCCTAATGTGCCCGGTCCTCCTTAAAAACCCCATGTGCCTGCATCTATAGAAGAAGTCCTTGGTCTCTGAAGAAGTAGAAAAAGGGGGCTAGGAATGATGTCCATCAACTCAAGAATGCTATTCTAACATTCCATCAGTTTTGGGTGGTTGACTGTATATTTACATTGGATTTTGGACTTTTTCTTTGAAATTGAACATTCATTTAGGACTTTTGAACTATATTTGGGATAATATATTTTTTGCACTTTAAGATTTTTTTAAATCATTTTTCAAGTTTGAGTTTGTACATAGACTAGTTCCCTGATGTTCCTGATGTGTTTTTTTTAAGTTGCCCACCACCCCTCAAGGTGAATCTGCCTCTATTGACTCATTCTTTAATTTTATTAGTTAACCCCATGCCTAAGACAGATGACTTTTCCACTGAACACATTCAGAATATTTACTTTAAATGTTTTTAATGTATTAAATAAAAAACACTTAAAAGTAGTTGTGTACATATCTTTTTGTGTGTGTGGAGGGGGTGGTGCCGTATTAAATTTTCCACAGGAAGCAACACATTTCAGTACATCAATACATCAGCACAATATAATACACTCATATTCATTTCTATGCACACAGGTTTTTATTGAAAGAAGATGCATAATAAAAGTCTTTACATATACATGTGTTTTGTGTGGGTGGGTCATTAATTGGTAGAAAAATAGTTCATGGGGTGGTAGTTGCAGTCTATCCTTATCGGGTGGTATATAAGGTGTTACCCACATGTGTGGCTCTGGAATACAGGGCCTACTGGAGATTGAGGTTGTGGTTGTGGAATGAAAGCTAGTGGCTTTATGCGCAGTAGAGGTTGGCTATTGGTAGGTTTTGTTGGAGGAGTTGGCCTTATAGTTTGGTGTTGTGCCCAAGTTGACCGAGGCATATGCCTTGACCATGTAGATTGACACATCCAACTGTGTGATATGCCTGTCAAAAGAGTCTCCACCCCCCATATCACCCCCGGCATCTCAGTACCGGCAATGCAGCGGGATGTGCTTCTCTCTCCACTGCTGCTCTGCTGGTCCTGATGGGCACAGAGAGAAACAGTGATTGCTGAGGCATGCCTGATGCTTGGAGGCATTCCTATATGCAGGCCCACTCCTCAGGGCCCGGGTACTCCTCATGTAATTACTATGAGATTGCAGTTTCCCCTGACCAGTAAAGTGGAGTTTAAAATATGAAAACATAATGGTATACAGTACATCCAACTTAGAATTTCCTTGCTGCCTCGGGTGCCACCAGGGCTTTCAGAAGCTTTCCACTTGAGCAGCTAAGACATTTTTGAGAGGCTTTTGATCCCTTCTTGCAGCCTCTTGCCTTTCTCCTTCTTCCTGCTTTAGCAGCAGTTAGATTGGGTCCTGGACCTGCCCTTCCATCCAGTCCTGGTAGTCTCATGACCTAGGGTCTAACTGGCAGCAGTACCACACGGGCCTCATAGTAAATAACTCTCCCTGTCTGCACTCCCCAGGAACCTTAGGCCTTTCACCACTTCAAGTGTGCATGTGTGTCCAGCAGGAGCATATGCACTCCCAAGAAATCCAGTCCACAGATGTCCAGGAGCACCCTCTTCCTGTAGGGTCCCCAGCAAGTCCACCATCTACTGCCCCTATGAGGAAGGTATGGAACCAGTGCAACAAGTCCTGGAAACATAGTGCAGCAGACTTCCAAGCAGTACAAGTCTAGAGTCCTTCTACTCCAGACACAGTGGTCTGTCCTCCTTCCTCTGTTCCTCCTCTCTTCTCAATGTTTCTTCTCTTCCCTTGTGCAGGGGTTTAGAAATGGAGGGATGAGTGCTACAACATGGGGATCCTGCATCAATGTTCAGCCCCTAATTCATTCTTCCAGCAATTTCCCATGGCAGGCCAACTTTCCTGTACAGCAGTCTGAGGGGCATATTCACAAGGACTTAACGCCGATTTATCGCCACCTTAACGCATCAAAAGTGGAGATAGATTTAACGCCCCATTCACAAGCGGGTGCAAACTGCAGACATCGCCAGTATTCCCGCGATAATTCCCCCCAAAATTTATCTCCACGGTTGACACCACCAACTAACCCTAATGAGATGCAGAGTAGGCGTTCCCGTGCAAAAACTCACAAAAAAAGCACAACACCACTTTCACAACGAACTGCCAGATCTGCGATGCGAACCAAAAACAGGCGATAAGCCACGGTAGCAGCAGGGATTGAACACATGCCTTATGCTGGTGTTAAGCAGGACGACTACCTGCAGCACGAAAGGGAGCCCAGCCCAGAGCCACATCGGAAGACCCACAGATGCCATGGAGCCAATGATCATGCAGCTCGGAGGCCCAAGAGGGCCACAACACCCACCGCCACCACTCCCAGTCCCCCCCGGACCCCCCCCAGACAAACACATACCGTGCACGACACAAGAGCCCCAAAAAGCGCATGATGTCGCACAATGACAAAAAAAACCACACATGTGTGGTCAGAAGAACGAGAAACAGCCACACATCATTGAAGTAACAACCAAAAACTTTATTGAAATACAACACAAATCACCAATGCGGAAGACTCCTGCCGGGTCCGTCCGGGACAATCTCGATGTCACAGCCTGGAAAATAAAGCACAAAATCAGAACGTGTGTCATGCGCACATCAAAGGAGCGAGACACATAGAAACAGAGAATGAAAGAAAGGCAGAGAGAGAAGGAAAGGAAGTGAGAGAGAGAGAGGGAAGGAAAGAAAGGGAGAGAGAGAGAGGGAGAGAGAGAGGGAAGGAAAGGAAGGGAGAGAGAGAGAGTGAGAGAGAAGGAAAGGAAAGGAAGGGAGAGAGAGAGAGAGGGAGAGAGGGAAGGAAAGGAAGGGAGAGAGAGAGAGAGTGAGAGAGGGAAGGAAAGGAAAGGAAGGGAGAGAGTGAGAGAGGGAATGAAAGGAAGGGAGAGAGAGAGAGAGGGAGAGAGGGAAGGAAAGAAAGGGAGAGAGAGAGAGAGAGAGACACCGCCGCCCCCGCGCACCCAGGCCCCACTGCTCACCTGCTGCCACCGGTGTGTCTCCAACCACGTGCCGGGATACACTGCAAGCTACCAGCTCTGCAATCTGTAATCGAGGCCAGAGACAATCATGGCAGAGTCCATCTCACTGCACACGGCAACAACGCCTGTCCGTCCCTGCGCACACATGCAGCCGCACCCTACCCCCTCCCGCTGGCCAGCGCTGGCTGTCCGCACTTGCGCACCCAGGCCCCACTGCTCACCTGCCGCCAACGGTGTGTCCACCAGTGGGCACACCACGTGCCCGTGCAAGCTCCAGGCCCCGGTCCCGCCACCATTGCATGGTCCACATCATGCGGACCCGCCCCGTGGCCCAGCAGGTCCCACACATGACGCTGAGTCCTGAGGCATCAATGGCAGAGACCACATCAGTGCACACGTCATCATCGCAGGCTGCACACCCGCTCAGCAATTGAGGTGCCACTAACCCTGGGCAACCCCAGTCAGCGCCACGTGGTGGTTGGCCCGTGACAGCCGCAAGGCTTCGGGTGCCACTAACCCTGTGCAACCCCAGTCAGCGCCACATGGTGGTAGGCCCGTGACGGCCGCAAGGCTTCGGGTGCGACCAACCCTGTGCGCAACAACTCATGGGCCCTTTATGATTGAGAAACGTGGAGCGTCCGTCATCCAGTCACCACCGGCAGTGGGGAATGTGACGTTGTCTGCCCCTTATATTGGCGGGGGCACATGGCCTGTGACGCCTGTGCCAGATGGGTGTGGTGTGTGTGCAAACCTGCCCTCAGGGAGTGGCCGTGACATGCTGACAGCTAGACCAGTGACCTGCAGACCACTAGCGTGTACGCCTGCGACATGTAGCTATGTGGGCCCCCCCTTGGAGCGTAAGCGGAGTGGTCTGGACTTGCATACGCCGGACCAGCGCAGGGCTTGCAACAATGACTCGGGGGCTCTGGGCGTTGTTCAGTCCATGTCCGGACAAGGAAGTGACTAATGCGTGTGTCCCTGTTGTAGTGTCTACGGCACCCAGAACGCAATCGGCAATGTAGCACACTGTGACTGGAATCCCACTAGATGAGCATCATTGACGTTAGGGGGAATCACTGTCCCTACATTCATCCACACATTCATACATGAATGATGAAAGACATGACACAGCAGTGCATTTCTGAATGTTTAATGCACATCCAGTGGAGTTTTGCAGCTGGAGCAGTACAGGGCCATGCCAACCCCACTTCACAATATGGGCCTGTGGAGGGCCAGCCAGAGTCCATCCGGGGATGACAAGTACTGCGGAAGAGGATGGGTACAGTCCGCAATCTGGTCGCCGTGTCATTGGTCATCAAACAGGATATGGCAGTCCATGTCGCGGTCCAAGGTGAGTGCAGCGGAGTGTATCGGGGGTCAGTGGAAGGTCATGGGGCCATGTGCAGCACCAAGCAGAAACAGGCCAGGTGGCGGAAATGAATGCTAGTGCCTCCTTCTGATCTCAATCCCATCCACGTCCTCGTATGTGGGCTCTGCCCCACCTGTGGGTGTTGCAGTTCCGGCTGCGGCACTGTGTGCCACTGACACATCAGGGGCCGGAGGTGGATTGTCGCCTGCACTGTGTGGCAGTGACACATCAGGTGCCGGAGTGGAGATGCCTGCCGCACTGGGAGGCACTGACACACCAGGGGGCGGAGATGTGGATGGTGTGGGGGCAGCAGCATTCATCATCGCCACGCCTTGTGGCAGCAATGCCATGATGAGGATCTGCAGGGCATGGTAGATCCCAGCTACATTTTGCTGATGTGCAGCGGTGGCTGCCATCCTTTCCGCCTCCATCCGCACCATGTCCTCCATGAGCCTCCGCATGTGTGCCAGCTCACGGCTGGGATCGCTGGAGCCACTCTGAGCGGACAGGTGTTCTTGTCTCCGAGTCATGACTCCAGGGATGTCAACCAGGGCTCGTTGGAGCCGTCTCCCTCTGGCCCTCCAGCACACAGCGTTGGAAGGCCATGTGTTGTTCGTGGGGGTCTTGGGAGACAGCTGGGGTTGTGGGTGCCTCCTGCTGGGTGGTTTGGGTAGTGGGTGGGGTCTCCTCAATGCAGCTGGGCTGCCCTGATCCTGGAGGTGAGTTGCAGATGATGTCAATGATGTCTTGAAGGGCTTGGGTGTCGATGCTGGGGGTGTCCTCCTCGTCATCAGTGAAGAGTGGCAGGGACTGCTCTGCAGGAGGTGTTGACGGTGCCCCTGCAATGTGAAGGGGAGATGGTGTATTACAATGTGTCCACATGTATGTAGCCGCATGGTACATGTTCACATTCAGACAGCATGACATTGTACATTGTGACGGTCTGTGGATCAGGGCCATGATCCAGAGTCATTGTGGGTGTGCACTGTGCTCTGCTTGATTGTGCATGTGTGCCATTGTGGCCATCTCCACCCGTCCCCCCAGTACCTGGTGGTTACTCACCCTGTTGCTGTTGTGTTGTGTCATGTCGAGCAGTGTCCGGTCCCCCGACTCCTGCCACTGTCTCCACACTGATAACTGTCGACACCAGCTCCTCCATGTCATCCAGCTCCAGCTGTGTCGCTGGGCTCCCACCTCCAGTCTGCATTGCTGCCTTCTGGTTGCCTGCGAGTTTCTCCTTGGTCTTGCGCTTGATGTCAATCCATCGCCTCTTGACCTCGTCCATTGACCTCTTGTGCTCTCCGACGGCATTCACCTTGTCCACGATGGACCGCCATATTCCATTTTTGGTGCCCAATGACACGTTGGAGGTGACGAACAGTTGTTGATGGTGTTCCATCACCTCCGTGACCAGGATCCTGTTTTCCTGCGGTCTGAACTTAGTCTTCCTCTTCTTCTTGTCCTTGCCCTTCCCTGTCCCCGAGGTCCCAGGCTGGTCGTCCGGGGTGCTTGTGGGGTTGCGCTCGTCCTCTGCGCCTGCTCCGGCTACCTCCATGGTGCTTCGGTGTTGGTTATTTTGTGTTTGTGTGTTTTTTCTACTTTTGTAGTGATTTTCCCACCTGCTTTGTGTGTATTGCAGGCCTGGCGCTGCTTATCGCTGATTTCCTCATCGCGGTTTGGCCCATTGCATGTTTTTTTGCATTGAGGTTTGTGTTTTTATTACCGTCGCGGTTGTTGTATCACGGACATTGTCCGCGGTTTCGGGAGGCTATCGCATGGTGCCGCCGTGTTGTGAATTCCACGTTAACACGGGGTTATTTTCCCGCGATGGACTGCGATGTGTAAAGTTGCGTTAACATTTTTTGGAGATGTTTAGCACACGTTCTTGTGAATATACCCCTGAGAATTTTCAGTATGGAGGTTTGAAGCACGGTTGAGAAAGACCTCTCATTTGAGCCAGACTACTCCCAGTCAGAATTAGCTTCTTTCCCCAAATCTTCAAAGGAAAACCCTGTCAAGACTAATGCCAGAAGTTTTGCTACCCTCATTCTGTTTGTGAGACCATCCTCAAGTGCTTTTCACAGGGAGGCAGGTAATCTTTTTATGGTGAATCCCCCACTGCTTCTTCCTCTCTCAGGAAAAGGTTAAAAGCCCAACAAATGGGCCCATTGTTGATGGGGAGGCTTTGTCAGCTAGCCAGTAAAGTAATGACCTTGGCCCAACAAGGTAGTTCAAAACTTCAATCTCATTAAGGCTGACTCAGGAAACTTTAAATATGCTCATGATCCAGGAAAATTCAGGAAAAGCCATGCCAAGGACTTTCCTATATCGCGCCACTCAAAAGCTGCATTTGTAGACACCTTTTACACAAAGTGTAAAAAGAGTTAAAGTAGTATAGATTCTGCATGTCTACACTTTTCACTTCAGCCCAGAAGAAAGGGATAATTTGCTCTTCGACCCTCAAATGAATTAGAAGTTCTTAGCAGGACATAGCTAATTTAACCTGGGTCCTATTTGGGACAGTGCTGCCTGTGCAGAGATACCAGGATAAGGCAAACAACATGTGTAACTGTGCAGGCCTCTTAATTCAGCTGCGTAGCAGCTGGCCTGATTGAAAATGAAGGCACTAGCAGTTACAGCTTACACTGAATGAGACTCCATTAGGAGCACTTACTGCAGAGATCCTAAAACTAGGAAGTCCAAAAGTAACAAATTTGGGGAGGTTTTACAGGTCAGAATCCAGATGCCTGTATTCAGTCCCAGCGTCACCACACGCCTACACTCACCTACTCAGCGCCTGGATGCCCTCATGGGTGATAAGCAGCGCTCTACAAATCCACCGTACATTACATTGCATCCTCACAGTGACTATGTGGGTCGGGGTTTTTAGAATGTAAAAGTAAGAAAAGGACTAACATTGAATGAAAACATCTGAACTAATAGATACAAAAATGCATTGCTTTGCATGAAACAGTGAAAAACATTCAATTTGAAAGTCTCCAAAACATGAAAATTAAAATTAGTATGTTTTGGTAAATTGGTATGCATACGCATGCTGGCGGATGGGGGTGAGAGACCTGTGATAAGTCTCTCATAGGTTTCTATTCCCAATGAAGCCACACCCCTGGGTTCAAAGATGGTGTTAGCTAGCATTACAGCGGCGATTGAGAGGCACAATCAGTGAAGTCTTCTAGACATCTTCTTTTCTGTAAACAATTGTGCACCTTCCAGGAATGGTTCTATCTGTGAACATGATTTGGACAGATGGTAAACTTGGCCCTAGTACTTTCCCCCAGAGTAATGATTTGCAGAGCAGGGTGTTCATTGGCTTGCTGACTTTGGAGTGGGCAGAAGGAGTTTTACCATGCTGGGTCATCGCATGCTGCAGTCATATGCCCCCTGGGTGAACAACTTGGTCCTTGGACTTGCTTCAATTATTTATTCCATTATTCCCAATTAAATTTTTTACAGAAGGTCCTGTAGGGTGTACATGCTAGGGAAGGCAGTTGTGTCATTGGCGAGATGGTGATGTGTGTGTGTGTGGGGGGGGGGGTCTTATACTGCATTTCCCTCTTTGCTGTTTATCCCGTCAGGTGACCAGTGTTTTATATCTATATAAATGAAGCTAATTTATCCATAGATAGCCCAGCAAAAATTAAAAAAGACCTCGAACTTTGGAACTCATCCAGTAACCTTTTCCAATGGAAAATGTTTCCCATTTACTAACTAAATCCTGAGCTCATTGCACTGGTCTTTGAACATTGGACACAACTGACCTAACACAGAACAAAGGGGCCTATTACGATGGCGGTCGGAAAACCTCCCCGACTGCCATGGTAACGGGAAAAGACCGCCCGCAAGGCCCGCGACATAACCGCCGGTCGTATTACGATGTTTCTTGCTCGAAATCCGACCGCTGCGGTCGGATTGCGGGCTTTAACATTGCGGCGGTTGCTGATGCACGCAGCACCGCCGCGATGTCAAAAGGAGCATGTCCTGCATCTCCCTGCACTGCGTGGCAGGCACTGCACAGTGCCTGCCACCTGGTACAGGGAAATGTAGGGGGGACCATGGGTACCCCCCCAGTGCACCCACCCCCCCCACAAAACATTGGGGGCCCGCAACGGGCCCCCGGAAGACAATCACTGCATGCCTTTCCATGGCGGTCTGACCGCTGAGGAAAGGCTGGCTACCGCCGGCATCATAATCCTGCTGGCGGAGCCTGCTCTGCACCGCCACCATTATCCCGGTCCTTCTCCGCCCGCCAGGCAGGAGTGCGGATGGCAACCGGCGGAAAAGCGGCGGTCGGATTTCCCCACCGACGCGGTCACCACCGCCATCCTAATCTGACCGGCGGTTTCTGGCTTGCGATCGCGGGCGGATGTCCGCCACCGGTCCGGCGGTTGCCACCGCCGGCCAGGCGGCGGTCATCCGACCGTCATCGTAATAGGCCCCTAAGTTCCTACTTTTTAAACACTCTAAAAGAAATATTGAATATTAAGGAAGGAGCACCTATGCATCTTTCAATGTTGCATAGTCCTCAAACATCCTTTTTCTCAATTTCATGCTGTTATGTGCCCGGGTTAGGCCCATGCAGCAAAGCTGCTTGTTTCTTACATTGTCCTCTTTTTCACAATAACATTTCTGCTGTGACCTTTTGAACATATTCACACTTGTGACAATGATGGATTAGTTTCTCTGAAACTACTTCTGTTTATACATCTGGCTTCGAATAACATTATCATGATGCCTTGAACACCAAGTACAAAGCCTCTACATACAAATGTTGTTCTATCTTCATCCACGGGGCGACAGGGCTATCTACATATCCATAACATTGCTAATCTATACGTACATCACAAGGATGCCTTTTATTATAAATAATCAGCATCTCATAGGATTATCAGACTAGACACTTCAGCTGACACTGAGGGTCCCTGCATGCTGAGACTTCACCACGCAGCGGTCTGAGATCTACGTAAGGGGTGTCCATTTCATGACCAAGACGGTGTCCTACATTCTCTTCTACCAGGTAATGGAGTTGGATTGCCCCTTGGGGTTTTTTTTGGCTTTACACCTACACACACTCTAGGTACACACATAGGGCCCGATTCTGATGCGGGTTGGAAAAGCTTCCAGACCGAGGGCCTGATTCTGATGCGGTTAGGAAGGCCTCCTAACGGCATTTGCTCCTTCCAAATCGGATCGGGAACGTGTCTTCCCGACCGAGGGCACAATTCTGATGCGGTTAGGAATAAATGTTCCCATTGAAGTCAATGGGAGTTCAACCAAATCGTATCTGGAAGCATCCGGATGCATCCTACTCCGCCGGTCGGACTTTCCCGATCCGAGTGGGTCGGACACCATTTCCCAACCGATTCGGTCGGGAAGCTTTTCCAACCCGCATCAGAATCGGCCCCAGAGTAGGGTTCGCATAGTAGGACTACACCTGATTACTGCCTTGTTTATATACTTGCATATATACACTGTCTTAGCACCATGGTAGAACTGTATCTACTCTTTACTCTTTTGGTGCTTGTAATCACTTTCATCTGCTTTTGTCTACTGATTACCACAGCACATGTATTTTATACAAGAATAATATTGGTTCAATAACTATATTGAAAACGTCCCGGTATGTATTCTCTGGATATATCTCTGAGAACAAAAGAGCATGAGTGACTGAGCGAGAGGTTCTGATCTGTTACCACGATCCCTGAGGGGTCAGGGTTGTCATGGTCAGTGGTTGCCAGAAACCATTCGCTCCCTGGTAGGGTTAGGGGAGGCATATGGTGGCACTGTGAGCTAGCTGGTCTCTAGGCCAACATATCCTGCGTGGGTGCCCGAAATCAGTCTAGGCTCCTCACCCAAAGTTTATGTTGCCCAGCGAATGCGCAGATCCTACGGATTAGTGGGAACTACCCGACAATGCAAAACAATAAAACAAGCCTGTACTGCCTAAAACAACCTCTGCCCCACATGTACCAACAAAGCACCTCTCCATCTACGACTCCCTATACGAACAAGACATGTAATTCACAAATATCTATGGGACACCCCTGTGCACCCAAACCACCTCCGAGTAAATTGCCAAAATTGTGTTGTCTTTCCATTAGTACCATTAATATGGTTAAAAATTGTGGGGCCACAATAATTTTGGCTGTTCTTCACTAGGTTTCGTTTTGTGGATTTTCACTTGCGTCCTGGCCAAATGTGGTTTTTAAAGTTTCTCATCACACAATGTTGGCACCAACTTTCTCAATGTTCACTCTTGCTTTATGCGTTTCATATGGATGCTACACTTGGTGTCCCTAAACATTGTTGTGTTCTTATTGGTTGTGGATCCTTTTTGGTTCTTACCTCCACGCAGTGGAACACATTACCAACTTCTTTCCACCTCACAATGGATCATGGTAATTTTAGGAAGCTGCTTAAACAATTGCTCTTCAAACCCCATCTATTTTAGTCTGTTCTCTTGGTCCTTCTATAGCACCGAAATACCCGTGGCAAGCTGTGTGCTCACTAAGGGGGAGATTTACAAAAAAGTCGCATAACGCAGCGCAGCCCTCTGCGAGGCTGCGCTGCGTTGCGCGACAGGGAGAGAGCAGGAGAGCACCATATTTTTAAAGATTATGGCTCTCTCCTCCCCTTTCCCTTGCGCCGGCGCTGATTTCATCTGCCATGCACCATGCACACACCTTAGCGCTGCAGCGCTAGGGTATGTGCATGAGTGTAGCATAGGTTTTGTACAGGAAGGGAACCCTTCCTGTACAAAATACTATGCTAGGCACAATGCAAAGCTATTCCCACTTTGCATACCTTCTGCACAGTGCAGCATGCATGCAAAGTCAGAAAAGGAAGGCGAAATGAAAGCATTTCTCCTTCCTTGCGCCTAGTTGAAAGGGTGCAGTTTTCTCACGCTAAACTCAATCTACTGTTTTCAGTAAATTGGGTTTAGCGTGAGAAACCTTGGGTGGTTGCATGGGAAAGCCCATGCATCACCCTTGGCACGCCCCCACGGCGCAAAGTAATGAGAAGCAGCGCAATGCGCTGCTTCGCATTACTTTTACGTTATTTCCAGTGCTAAACAAGTTTAGCGCTGGAAAGTTGATTAGGAAAAAAAGATTTTGCGCCGTTTTGCGTCACTTTTATTACGCAAACACGGCGCAAAATCTTAGTAAATCTCCCCGTAAATGTCATATTCATTAATACATTAAGGATGAGCGCCATTAGATTCAGAATTAGTAACACCTGATAACTGCAGAACTTCAATAAGCCTAACCTGTTATGCAGACATAATTTCGAGTTTTAAATATCGATATGCCATAATATCGATGTTTAAATTTTGATGTGACAGAATATCGACCTGCAAGAATATCGTCAACAAGAATATCGACATGCAGGTAAGAAATATCGTTTTACTTAATATCGAAGTTAGTAATATCGTAAGTAAAAATATCGTTGTTTATAATATCGATTTTTTTTTTTGTGTTTTGTATGTTATTATATGTGTTAAAAGTATAGCTTATTTTTCTAATGTATGTTTGAATTTTTTACAAGTAATTAATTTTATGTTAATTAATTTTTGCGTATTTTAGTTCCGTAGCGGGTTGTGGGTTTATAGGGGAATAGGGTGGGAAGTAATTTAATTATAATATATTATTTAATAATTTTTTAGAAGTTATTAATGAAAAAAAATATATATATATTGCGTTTTAGTTCCGTAGCGGGTTGTGGGTTTATAGGGAATAGGGTGGGAAGTAATTTAATTGAAATTAATTAATTAATGATTTTATTAATTACTATTTTTGTATTTAATAATTTATATTGTTAATTGTGTTAATTAATTGGTTATTAATTAATTGGTTATTAATAATTAATAATGAATTGGTAAATATGTTAATTGTTTAATTTTTTAGGCACGGGTTTTGGTTTTATAGGGGAGTAGGGTGGGAAGTAATTTAATTATAATGAATTAATAAATAATTTTATTAATTCATATTTATGTAATGAATATTTTATATTGTTAATTGTGTTAAAAAAAATATTAGTTAGTTATTAATTGGATATTATTTTTTTTAAATAAATTGCTAAATATGTTAACTGTGTAATATTTTTAGGAGCGGCTTCTGGGTTGATAGGGAAGTAGGGTGGGAAGTAATTTAATTTTAATAAAAATTTAATATTTTTTATATACTATTTATTTAAAGTTATTTTGTAGTGTTAATTGTGTGATCTAATTTATTTTTGATGGTTTTTAATCTGCTTGTTAATTGTTATTAATTAATTAATTGTTAATTAATTATGTTAATTGTGTAAAATTTTATAATATTGGTGGTGTCGTTTATAGGGGAATATGGTGGGATGTTAATTATTTTTGACAAATTAATTATTTGTTAATTAATGTTAATTATTTTGCAGGAGTGGGAATACTAAGTTTTTCCCCTCCGCTATCCAACACTTTCCCTACTGTTGCATTTGCTGGAGTGGGAAAAGTAAATTATTCCCCTACGCTATCCAACACTTTCCCTACTGTTACACTTGGTGGAGTGGGAATAGTAAATTATTCCCACCCGCTATCCAACACTTTACCTACGGTTGCACTCGCTGGAGTGGGAATTGTAATTTTTACCCACCCGCTATGCAATACTTTCCCTACTGTTGCACTCACTGGAGTGGGAATGGTAATTTTTACCCCCCCCCCGCTATCCAACACTTTCCCTACTGTTGCACTCGCTGGAGTGGGAATAGTAATTTTTACCCACCCGCTATCCAACACTTTCCCTACTGTTGCACTCACTGGAGTGGGAATAGTCATTTTTACCTACCCGCTATCCAACACTTTCCCTACTGTTGCAATTAGTGGAGTGGGAATAGTAATTTTTACCTCCCCGCTATCCAACACTTTCCCTACTGTTGCACTCACTGGAGTAGGAATAGTAATTTTTACCCACCAGCTATCCAACACTTTCCCTACTGTTGAACTCAGTGGAGTAGGAATAGTAAATTTTACCACTCCGCTATCCAACATTTTCCCTACTGTTACACTAGTTGGAGTGGGAATATTAAGTTTTCCCTCTCCGCTATCCAACACTTTCCCTACTGTTGCACTCACTGGAGTGGGAATCGTAATTTTTACCCACCCGCTATCCAACACTTACCCTACTGTTGCATTTGCTGGAGTGGGAATAGTAATTTTTACCCTACGCTATCCAACATTTTCCCTACTGGTGCACTCACTGGAGTGGGACTAGTAATTTTTACCCTCCCACTATCCAACACTTTCCCTACTGTTGCAATTACTGGAGTGGGAATAGTAATTTTAACCCCTCCGCTATCCAACACTTTCCCTACTGTTACACTCCGTGGAGTGGGAAAAGTAAATTATTCCCTTCCGCTATCCAACACTTTCCCTACTGTTGCACTTGCTAGAGTGGGAATAGTAAATTATTCCCCTCCGCTATCCAACACTTTCCCTACTGTTGCACTCTCTGGAGTGGGAATAGTAATTTTATCCACTACGCTATCCAACATTTTCCCTACTGTTATAGTTAATGTAGTATAAAATATTATTTTACAAATAAATATTAATTTTAATATGTTAATTTATTATATATATATTTTATTTTTATATTTATATTACAGGTTTATGTATATATATATATATGTATTTATAATTTTTATTATGTTTCTAACATTTTATAATTAAATTAAATAATTCTTTGTTAATAAGTTAATATATATATATATTTTTTTTTAAATATGTATGTTTAATTTTTTTATATATTACATTCATTATTTATCATTTTTAACTTTTTTAAATAATTCTAACTATGGGGCCTATTACGATGGCCATCGGAAAACCTCCCGACCGCCATGGTAGCGGGAAAAGACCACCCGCATGAACCGCAACATCACCGCCGGTCGAATTACGATGACCCGCGCTCGAAATCCGACCGCGGCGGTCTGATCGCGGGCTATTTTAACATTGCGGCGGTTGCTGCTGCCCGCAGCACCGCCGCGATGCCAAAAGGAGCATGTCCTGCATTTCCCTGCACTGCGTGGCAGGCACTGCACAGTGCCTGCCACCTGGTACAGGGAAATGTAGGGGGGACCATGGGTACCCCCCCAGTGCACCCCACCCAACACATTGGGGGCCCGCAACGAGCCCCCGGAAGACAATCTCCGCATGCCTTTCCATGGCGGTTTGACCGCTGAGGAAAGGCTGGCTACTGCCGGCCGGCGGAGCCTGCTCTGCACTGCCACCATTATCCCGGTCCTGCTCCGTCTGCCAGGCAGGAGTGCAGATGGCAACTGACGGAAAAGCGGCGGTCGGAATTTCCCACCGCCGCGGTCACCACCGCCATCCTAATTTGACCAGCGGTTTTCTTGGTTGCGATCGCGGGCGGATGTCCACCGCCGGTCCAGCGGGCGCCACCGCCGGCCCGGCGGTGGACATCCGACCGCCATCGTAATAGACCCCCAAGTTTTTATTAATTATATTTATTATTTAATTAATTTTATATTATTTTTAAGACATTTAAAAAAAACGATAATTTAAACAACGATATTTTGGTTTCGATATTTTTGTACTTACCTTTGTAGAGATAGGATGTCGATATTCTGTCCATCGATATTCTATACTCGATATTCTTGTAGGTCGATATTCGGTCCGTCGATATTCTGTCAGTGATCCGTATGTTTCTCACATTTTGCTTGTGTCACTCACTTCTTACCTAACCCTGTTGAATGAGTGGTTCAGTGAATAAGTGAGGAGCTTTGCAGGGTAAGGCACTACTAGCTGAATCACATGTAGGTGGCTAAGGTTGAAAAAGGTTTATTTTCATATTTTTGTCACTGCCTACTGATTTGCTCTAAAGTGGATGTTATTTGTGGTCCCGGGAAATGCATTCCAAGCATAGGACACTGGACTGATGAGGTGTCTCCCTTTCGAGCTGCAGCATGTTCAGGGGATGGGAAGTAGATTTTGATTGGTTGAGTTGAGTGACAATTGAGTCTATTCCTTTACTGATGCTTTGTTTGAGGTCCTTCTGAAAATGTAATTGACTCAGAAAATCTTCATGTTTACTCATGAGACCTACAAAAGTAGCCTTAGGATCAAAGTGAGGACACTCCACTGACAAGTCTGACTGCAGGTTTCTGGGCAGCTTGAAGACAGGTGCTTTAATATTTTGACAACCTGATGGTGAGGAATCTTGTATAACTGAGACACTAATTTGTAGCAGTTCTCACAACTGCTGATGTTTCTTGTGGACGATTGAAAGCAATCAAGTGTACGCAGGCTAAGAACACCCATAATGCAATGTATGTCAAATGCTTTAGGGATTATCAGCAAGGGGCAACAAAGGGCAGTAAGCTGAGCAGGCGAAAAGCAAGCTTTCATAGCTAGGAGCTTTCATAGCTCGGGGTTCAACTGGGATTATGCATTTTTTGGTTTCCGTCCATTCTTTCAACAGGCCCAAGCATATTAGAGAAAATAATTTTCCTCCCACATCTAATAAATTTATCAACCTGTAATTTTGTGTGACAGTCGCACCATCTTTTTATAGATGGGTTTTATGATAGCTCCCATCCAGCTTTCTAAGAATATTCCTGTCTTTAATATTCTTTGGAACACCAAGTAATACAGCCTGGCCCACCAGTCAACACTTGTTTTAATTACATTTGCTGGTAGATTGTCCGAACTGGCCATTCATTTTAATGACATTATTGTCTTGTTTATAATCACCTGTGAAAGCTGGGCTACTGTCACATGTTCTTTAAGAAAAGTTTCATCTTGCGGTGTATCGACATAACCACTAGAACATATTTTCTCCAGAAAAGTTACCCATGTTTCTTCCCCAACCAAACACAGCATCTTCCCTACTCTTTACGCGTCCCATATTGCACAAGTTGCCAAAATGTTTACACATTTTTAGAACCGATCACATTGAGCATACTTTTACAACATATATCATGGTGTACTTTATTTCTTTTTATTCAGTAGTGTTTTAAAGTTGCTTTTTGTGGTGAGAAGCAGGGCTTTTATCTTATGATCATACTGAAAATGAATGCCTCTCTTCCGTTTCCTCACCGGGGTTTTTAAACGTCTGCACACTTCATCAAACCACACATTTTTCTTTCCATTCTGAATCACCAATTCTTTTTCTCTTTGATGCCACTATTTAATTCTACCTTTAGGCATTGGACTACCTGCTTAATTATTTAACTGTGCCAATTTATAAAGTCAGACGCCGTACTCCTGTTCACCGTGGACGAGATTGCTCCCTCGAGTTGCCGCGTTGCATCGGGGGGCAGAATGATGAACAATGTCAAACATTCACCCCAGTACAGAGATCTGGGCCCAAATCCATAGATTTTTGCTCCCCATGGCATTCCAGTTTAAACCGAGCCATATGCAAGTCAGTCTTGACCCTGCTCTCTATGGGAACAGTCCAGCCCGAATTGCCAGGCCAGGTCCTCCCTGGACTGGAAACAAGCATCCTAGGACCGGTTTCGGGGTATCAACCCTTATCAGCCAGGCTAGCTTGACTCCAGTGGCATGGAGAGTATGGGACCCATGTCTGGGCATACCCGTCCCACTCTGGGTAACAAATGCAAAAAGAACAATTGATCGACAGAATGCTGAACAATGTCAAACATTCACCCAAGTACAGAGATCTGGGCCTTAATCCATCGTTTTTTTGCTCTCCATGCCATTCCAGCTTAAACCCAGCCATATGCAAATCAGTCTTGATCCTGCTCCCCATGGGAACAGTCCAGCCCGAACTACCAGGCCAGGTCCTCCCTGGACTGGAAACAAGCATCCTAGGCCCGGTTTTGGGGTATCAACCCTTATCAGCCAGGCTAGCTTGAATCCAGTGGCATGGAGAGCATAGGACCTACGTCTAGGCATACCCATCCCACTCGGGGTGACAAATGCAAAAAGAACAATTGATGGACAGAACACTGAACAATGTCAAACATTCACCCCAGTACAGAGATCTGGGCTTAAATCTATTGTTTTTTTGCTCCCTATGCCATTGCAGTTTAAACCCAGCCATATGCAAATCAGTCTTCACCCTGCTCCCAATGGGAACAATCCAGCACAATGTGCCAGGCCAGGTCCTCCCTTGACCGGAAACAAGGATCCTGGGACTGGTTTTGGGGTATCACCCCTCATCAGCCAGGCTGGCTTGACTCCAGTGGCATGGAGAGTATGGGACCCATGTCTGGGCATACCCGTCCCACTCTGGGTGACAAATGCAAAAAGAACAATTGATCGACAGAATGCTGAACAATGTCAAACATTCACCCAAGTACAGAGATCTGGGCCTTAATCCATCGTTTTTTTGCTCTCCATGCCATTCCAGCTTAAACCCAGCCATATGCAAATCAGTCTTGACCCTGCTCCCCATGGGAACAGTCCAGCCCGAACTACCAAGCCAGGTCCTCCCTGGACCAGAAACAAGCATCCTGGGACCGGTTTAGGGTATCACCCCTTATCAGCCAGGCTGGATTGACTCCAGTAGCATGAAGTGCACGGGACCCATGTCTCAGCATACCCATCCCACTCGGGGTAACAAATGCAAAAAGTACAATTGATGGACAGAATGCTGAACAATGTCAAACATTCACCCCAGTACAGAAATCTGGGCCTAAATCCATCGATTTTTTGCTCCCCATGCCATTCCAGTTTAAACTCAGCAATATGCAATTCAGTCTTGACCCTGATCCCCATGGGAACAGCTCAGCCCAAACTGCTAGTCCTGGCACTTTGGGCGGGACTGTTCCCATGAGTAGCAAGGTTAAGACTGATTTGCATATGGCTGGGTCCAAACTGGGGTGGCTTGGTGGGCAAAAAACGATGGATTAAACCCAGATCTCTGTGACTGGGAGTGAATGTCTGCATTGTTAAGCATTTCGTCCATAATTTGGTCTTTTTGCTTTTGTCGCCCTAAGTGGGAAGGGTATACCCAGGCGTGGGCCTCGTGCTCACCCTGTGACTGGATTCAAGCTAGCCTGTCTGATGAGGGTTGATACCCCGAAACTGGTCTCTGGATGCTTGTTTCCAGTCCAGGGAGGACCTGGCTTGGAAGTGCGGGTGGACTGTTCCCATGAGGAGCAGGGTCAAGACTGATTTGTATATGGCAGGGTTCAAACTGGGGTGGTGTGGTGAACAAAAGCACAATGGATTAAACCCAGATCTTTCTAACTGGGGTGAATGTTTCCATTGTTCAGCATTCCATCCATCATTTTTTCTTTTTGCTTCTGGAGAGATAGAGGCGGCACTCTGGGGCGAGCCATGCGGCCCGGTGGAGGGTGATGCCTAGTGCTCTCTCAGCCAGCAAGGAGACCCGGGGGCCCTGCTTCTTGTGGCCATGACCCCATGGCATCTATTTGGGCCATGACTTGGAGCTAGGGTACTTGAGTGGACATTACGGCGGTGACAGGAGGGCCAGTGTGTGTAGCGGCCCCCGTCACCCCCCCCCCGACTGCGCATGAGGACATTTGCTGATGGGGCTGCCTTGAGGCAGAACGGACCCGTATTGCTGCAAAGATGGGCTAATGATGCTGAGGGCTGCCCGGTGAGTGTACTGCCGGCATGATGCATGAGCCAACATTTCAAGCATTGCACTGCTGCCTGGAGTGTCCTGAAAACTGGGCTGCTTTCCCCCAGCACTGCACATGTCCTCCCTCCCTGAGACTCCATTGTCTGCTGCCCCTTGTTGCACCGCTCTGGGAGTTTGGACCAGCTGGGGACCGACCAGGGCAGCATCAAGGGTCCTGTATGATTGAGGACCAGAATACATTGATATGTCTATGCGATGCCCCCGCTGCCCGGTTGATTGTGCTTGTATAGTGCCCATCTTCTGGATTTGGCCGGGGCAGTTAGCTTTGGACCTGTGGCCGAGTTATTGCCCTGAAAGTGGGACACCTACCCCACTTGACATTGTAAGGCCCCCACTGGGACATTGTCGTTAGACTGTGCTGAGTGATCTGGAGCCGGGCCAACAGGTCCCTATGGCATGAACGCACCTGTACGCCTACGGGATTGGCGCTGAGAGGCAGTTCTTGGCGGGCGGAGATTGGAGGAGGGGGTGCCAGCGCTCACTGGACCCTCAATACACCTACTGAACATTTCCAACAATCTCCAGCACTGTGCTGGGCACAGTGTTCTCCTGTGGATTTACAATACCCACATTGTCCACCCTTTAAACAACCCAGCTACAGAGGATGCCCTGGCATGATTAAACTGCAAGTCACCATGTGTAAGGACAGAGCACCCAGGAACACACAAAGATCAACCAATTTACTCCCTTTGGAACAACTGGAGGCCAGCTGGTGGTGAGTGCTAGGAGACTACAGACCTGCAGGGCCTGACGGGGACCCAGATCCTAGTAGCCATTGAAGCCTTGAGTACTGTGGTGCAAGCAAAGATTGAAGCCATCGCACTAGATGTCAATTTGCTGAGGGCTGATGTTCGCAATGTGGCAGAAAGGTCCATTGTCACGGAACAACAGATGTCCAAATTACAAGAGGAGATGACAACCCTGAAGTTCAAGGTGGCTGCACTCGAGGCGCAGTCACAGAGATGAGAGTGGAAGATGCAGAGGGTAGGTACCACAGGTCCAACCTGAGATTTGTGGGACTCCCCAAAAAGGCCGAAGGCAATGTGCCAGGACTGTTCCTGGAAGAATGAATAAGATTGCAGATCTCGAGCACTAGCCTGTCACAGCTCTTCATGGTGGAATGAGCCCACAGGTTTCTGGCCCCGCTGCCGCCACGGGGGCACCATGATGGACTATTATAGCAAAAATCCTAAATTACAGGGACCGCTATGACATTTTGCAGGAAGTACGGCGGAAGGGTGACCCCAATTACGAGAATCAGGTTATCCGAATGTTCCCAGACTATCTGCGATCTGTTCAACAGCAGCAAACGTTTAACAGAGTTAAGCAAAAGTTGAGAGCAATGGGCCTTTAATACATGCTGCTTTACCCTGCTAAGATCAAAGTGATGCATGAAGGCCGTTCACAGCTCTTTACGCCACCGGAGGACGTCTGGGACTGGTTGGAAATCTGTGAGGATGCCCGCATTTCAGTGAAGACCCCAGGAAGCTCCAGGGAATGGGCCGGGCAAGGGCGGTGGACCGCTTGGTGGCCAGAAAGAGGAGTAGAGGGCAACAGCGCTCCACATGCAGCACAAGGAGGTGGTGTGCCAGGATGGCACATTGGACTTGGAACAACAGCAACAGGAAACACAAGAGGCCAGTGCGCAGGTGGAATCAGTCACCTCGGCAGCCTCCGTCGAGAGCGGCTCGGACTTGGACCACACACAGGTTCCTGAGGCGGAGACAGCTGTGATCTAACTGTTGGGACTGTCTCAGTGCTGGCCACCTGCTACAGGCCTGCTGGGGGCCCCACATTGATGAGGTATCCTTCCCCTGTGATGGCAACCCAGTGGACATGGTATCGTATGTAATTGATGAATGGCGAACACTTCTATGGTGGTCTGTTTGGACTCTTTTGCTGTTGGGTCATGTGTATGAAGACATTAGTCTCTCCAGGAGAGCCTTGGATACCAGGGGCGGGTCCAACGGGTGGTCTTGGGAGCAACCAGGAGATCAACCAGCTGTTAGCTGTTTGCCATCTGTTTCTTCCACCCTAACCCCTCCCCTTCTTTTTTCTCTTTATTTGTTTGCATGTGGTTGAGACTGTGTTGTGAGAGGGGAGTGCATGGCCTACATAGGAAGGCCAGAGTGGTTGGTCTGTGACTCAGATTGATACTTCGGCACCCTGGGTTACACCTTACACTTGAGACGTATTTCAAGGTTGAGTAGAGGAGTATAGGCTCAGATACCCCTTCACACAGTCACGAGTATTCATTGTTTATATGAGGGTGGGTGGGTACACTTTGGCTGGGAAGACACAAGTTCAGTTTAATTGTGTTTACACGGGGAGAGGTGATGATTTGTGTTTGTTACATGGGGTTTATTGTGTTGTGCTCCGCAATGGTTCCAGCCCTAGTGGGTGGGGTGGTGGTGGATGGATGGAAGTGGCGGGTGGCCTCGGGGGAACGTTACGAGCAGTAGCGGTCGGTGGTGGGAGTGCCGCCGGGCGCTGACGTGGGGCGGGGGAGGGGCAGGGTGTGGGGTAGTAAACTACGGATTACGGCCGATTACAGGTAAGTACACATATAAATAAATAAAACGAATTTCGTTGTGCGCGCTGCATCGCATTTGGCGATGCAGCGCGAGAAACGAAATTCGTTTTATTTATTTATATGTGTACTTACCTGTAATCAGCCGTAATCCGTAGTTTACTACCCCCCGCCCCACGTCAGCGCCCGGCGGCACTCCCACCACCGACCGCTATTGGTTACGAGTCCTTGGACTCGTGCTCTCTGATTATATCTGATGGGAGGGCCCACTCGCTTCATCCCAGGCCCACTCGCTTCATCCCATGCAATTTATGGGGCCTGAACTCTTTTGGGGAAACATCCTTTACCACGCAACCATTACATCGTGGTATGGTTACATCGTGGTTTTGACAACGCAAGTCGTTACATCGACTTGCACTGGAGGGCGCTCTAGACTAAGGAATTGTGTGAATTACTATTCCAACACCTTCCCTACTGTACGTAGACTGGAGTTGGAATAATAATTCACACTATTCCTAAATCCAGCGCCCTGCAACGCAAGTCGATGTAACGACTTGCGTTGTCAATACCGCGATGTAACATACCGCGTTGTGATGGTACGCGTTGTACCATCATACATTCCTCTTTTGTGAAGTGGTATAGGACTCATACATAACTGAGGCAGATGGGGGTCCACATTGCAGGAAACACATCTGGTGGATGGGGAGGCACAGAAATTGCAAAACAATGGCGGGGACAACTTTATTCCTCGACATATTCACCGTAAGCCGGGGTCTATATTGGGGTTGCACCTGGGTTACCATTGTAGCAACGTGGTCACACGGCAGACATAGAGGGTTGTTACGATCTACTGCACAGCATATTAGACGGTGTTGAGGTGTACCTCCTTAACAGCTATGCACTGAATATTGATGACAGAGACATTTTGCGACACTAGAGGTCGAACTCCTACCCTATGTGGGCAGGCCCGTAGTCTGGGCTGGGGATTCAATTTTGTCCTGGACGGACTACTGGATAGATACCCACCCCGGCAGGTAACTAAACCAAATATGGTGTTGAAGTTGCGGAAGACAATGGATAGAGTGCTCCATCAGAATGATACCCATGCACTGTACCCATAGCCGCTTAGACTGTTTTTTGTTGTCCTCTGATGGTGCACTGAATTTTCAGGGAGTGTGCTATCAGGTGCGTTTTCTTTCGGACCACGCTTCCCTGGTGTTGGAATGTGGACTGGGGGGGTGGGGGTTCAAAAACTATCCATTCCCTTATGGACACTCCGCCCACAATCCCTAGCAGACCTGGAATATAAAGTAGTGCAGCTGACGTTACAGGGCTATTTCGATCAGAACTGGAATTCCGTGGAGGCTTGAGGCACAGAATGGAGGGGCTTTAAAGTAGTTGTGTGGGAGAAAGCCTCAATAAGGTCTATGGCACAAGGAGAAAGTTGAAGCAGGAGCTGCGGGAGGGGAAGGCCCACTTAACTCACCTGCTCCAACAGTCAGTGGGACAAGCAGGTGAGACAGAGAAATTAATAGAAGCAAATAGATGAGTTACAGGCATTTGGAACCAACTAGACAGTCATGTAAAATGGGATTACCATCAGGGATTACAAAGGGAAGGAGATCGGTCTTGTTGTATGTTAGCTTGGCTCCTTAAGCATGAAAGGCCCTCTCCGAAGATCCTTTCTTTGAACCGGGCTGGGTGGGGGGATGGTGATGGGGGAAGTAGCAATCAATTTGACTCTGCGAGGTCATCTGGCGGGAGTGTACGCTACTCCCTTGAGGGATGGAATGCATGACGTGGCGGCATTTCTCGATAGGGTCCAGTACCCTGGCCTATTGTCAGCCCACAGGGACTGCCTAGAGGAGAAAATACAACTGGAAAAATTACAGAAGGCTCTGCGAGACATGGCTCGAGGGGAGTGCCCCGGACCGGACGGCCTTCCAGTAGAATTTTATCAGACATACTCCTCCAAGCTCCTCCCTAGGCTCCTGGAAACCCTCTAGGAAGCAAAATCAAATGTTATCCTACCCATGCATATGCTGGAAACTTTAATAATCATGCTTCTAAGGCCCGGTAAAGACCAGAGAGACCCTGGCTCATATTGTCCATTATCTATGCTTAACGTAGATGTCAAGTTACTCGTGAAGGTTCTCGCAATGCGCCTGGGCTGCGTCGTCACCCAATTAGTACATACTGATCAGTGTGGTTTTATGCCAGGGCGGGGCACCCACATGAACTTAAGGTGGCTTTCTCATGTCATGCACGCCTCCTGAGACGCAGTGGAAGAAGCAGCGCTGGTTGCACTAGGCATTGAGAAAGCCTTTGATACCCTCTCCCGGGAATATCTGGAAGAGGTGCTGTGGTGAATGGGGCTGGGTACTTGATACTTGTCCTGTATATGCCTATTATACACGGAGCCAAGGACGAGGGTCCATACAGGGCAGGTGGTATTGGAAGTGTTTCACATAGAAAAAGGAACAAGGCAGGGGTGCCCATTATCCCCACTCCTCTTCACACTCGCTATGGAGCTCCTCGTGATTTGCTTGCAAACTGAGCTCCTAACTAGGGTATGCAAGTGAGAAACATGACTCACATAGTTTCCATGTATGCCGACGACACTCTTCTGTATGTATCTGACCCCGCAGGGTAAGTGCCGCACCTCTTGCGACACATGGCCTACTTCGGGAATGTGTCGGGCCTGCACGTCAACAGACACAAGACAGTGCTCTTCCCCATGGCATCCTTGGCCAGTGTGCGGTAACTGATCTCCCGGTGGTCGGATTGCCTAGGGATTTGGTCTAATTTTGCTACCTTGGAATACAGGTGACACAGGACCAACGTTTACAATATGAGTTAAATATAGGGTGAGTTATGGACGGTCTCACCACCTCTATAGCATTCTGGAACACCTTGGCACTGTCTGCCATAAGCAGGGTGGCACTAAATAAAATGGTACTGTTGCCCAGGTGTCCCTATGTTATGCGAAAATAATTTTGTATTCTGCCAAACTCCCTCTTTAGACAGCTTAACAGACTGTTGGTGTCCTTAGTTTGGGTAGGTAAGCGTAGCAGAGTATGAGTGGAGGTCCTGAAACTAGATCTAGCCAATGGTGGACTCAGGGCTGCTGGATCTTCAGTTGTGTTGCCTCACCTGTCTGATCTCCTCCAACATGCAACACTGTGGTGCGCTGATGGTCCTAACTGAGAGAATAAGCTCCTTGAGGGACTAATAACGGCGGAAGACCTCCCGAAACTCCTCGTGGGGGTCGCAGAGTGCCTGGGGGCACTCCCTTCATGGCCTCACTGGTCATGCGGGCATGAGAAAAGGCAGTCACAAGCATGCTGAAACGCACGGCTTCTCCCCCTATGGTGGTTCCGAGCCTTTCTGCGCTTTTGCGCCTCCATGGATGTCATGCAGTGGGTACCTGGCGGCTGCCACAATGCAGGGGATCTATACCTCAATAATTCATTTGTGACACTCGCTAAGGTGGAAGGGCTGTTTGGGGTCAGACCAGGGCAGTTTCTGCAATATGCAAGCATGACTCGTACAGCTTGTGTAATATGGACGGGGTTACCAAGGAACCAAACAAATCCCAGGCGTTATTAGTGATGTTGGATCCGGGATTCTGTGAGGGCCCTATTTCCCGATTGTATGCTGCCCAGAAGGGAGATAGGCAGGTGGATGTATCAAACGCCTGTATCAGCTTGGATGGTGATCTTGACATCCCACTAGCAGATGGTGAGTGGAGACGTCCTAGAGCGCAGGTGCAGGAAACAGCTAGAAATGCTAGGTATAAGTTGGCACAGTTTTATTATCTACACAGGGCTCACCTAATGCCACAGAGACTCCACAGGGTTTACCTGACACGGTCAGATGGATGTACCCGTTGCGACGCGACTCCGACTGACTTCATCCATGTAACACGGACATGCCGCGAGCTGCGGAACTTCTGGACAGGGATGCTATGCGTAGTGAACCTGATATTAAGGGTTAGAACTGAATTGATGATAAGACATTGTCTATCGGGTCTCTTATTGCTCCCTAAAGCAGGTAGGAACATGGGTTATAGGTTTGCCCAGCTGGGCCTGGTGCATTGCTAGGCGCTATTTTGCCATTCATTGGGCACTTCTAGTTCCTCTGCCACAGGATAAATGGAAAGCTGACCTGTTGGAATGGGCGGTGGCAGAACAGTGAAGACTTAGGAAGGTACGCACAGATGAACATGCATAAAGAGACTTGGAGTTGTGGGGTGCCATGGTGGACCGGTTGGGGTAAAATGGGGAAGCAAGGGAGGAGGGGATGCCTCCCGGGGGTCACTATGTGGCTCTGGCGGCACCAACCAGGAGGGATGGTGGTGGATTCAGGGCGTGGCCCCCTGTGATTGGATGGTTTACATCCTCCCCCTCCTGTTTTTCAAGGATTGCTATCTATTTATTTATCTAGCTTTTTGGGATACATAACCCCGGATGGTATAGCTGTTGGGCTGGAAGATGGCTGGGTGGTGACTACCTCTCCCCGCCCACCTACCCCCAGGTCATCGGTTTCTTTGTAAACACCTCCCAGATGTTATGTGCAGAGACACCCCTGGCCCTCCCCCACCTCCGCTCCTCCATCCCCCCTCCCCCTCCTCCTTCCTTTCCTCATCCCTTCTTCACCTGCCCCCCTGACCACACTGAGCCAGAGATGAGAAATATTGCGTGATGCATTTCTTGAGATCCTCACTGAGCTGGGGAACCTCTGTACTTACAACGCAAATATGTTTTTATTCTTATTGACCCAGACGTTGAACCAGGATGTTTTGTAATGCAAATATTTATTTGTTATAAACTGTTAATATATATATTTTTAAAAGATATCAGGGACATGTAGCATGTGTATAGAGCTTTCGTTATCCTAAAAAGGCGTCACAGCACTTGATGGGTAGCAGCTACTCAGTTTGCTGTGCATGGTTGGCAGAAGTTGTGTTACTTTGTGCGTTCTACGAGGGAAGTATTTTGTTATATGTGAGGCTCGAAGGTGTACTCAACAACTTTTGCTTGGTGATAAGCAGAAAGGTGTGGAACAGAGTTGCATTGTCAAATACTTTCCTCATCATGCACCAATCAGATCAAAAGTAGGCCTTACACAAAAACAGAGCTAGCCAGTCTAGGACTTGGTAGAGTCAGTTGTGGCAATTGAATTCGACTCTAGGACCTGATTCACAAAGCCTTTAATGCATGTAAACTCATCTTAAAGACATCAGTAGTGTGACTTATTAGTGCAAATTCATGCTTTGTAATCGAAAATCATAAATTTAGACACATGCATGGTTTTATATTGCATGGGAGTAAATCTGCTTACCTGGGTGGGGAGCATACACTGCAGGGTGGAAATGCCCTGGAAAGTTTGCTTATGATCACAAACTCAAAGATTTCTGGGTGCACAGTAAAGTTTATCAGTCCATTTTCACTGGTTATGATCACAGATTTACTCCTGCAAGTGACAGAAGTAAAACTGTTTTCACGGTGGGAATGGCCACAGAGAACAACCAAAATGTGTGTGTGAGTGTGTGTGATTTTTCATGGTCGAAAAAGATTTTATCTTTCAAGAAAAATGAAATTGTTAAGAAGTGCATTTGCACTCAGTCTGACATTTTTGCATGAACAAATATACTAGGGTACATTTGCTGCTGAACTAATGGAATTCCAAGAGTAGTGGAAACACGGTGTTATCACAACTTCCCAGGGGTTCTCCTAAAAATGGTTGTGAATTCCATAACAAAAATTGGAAATTTACTCGAAACGTAAGTGGAATCCACCAACAGTAAAGTTCTGAGGAATGAGAATAATATATTGACAAACCAAATACTTTTGATCTTCATGTAATGAAAATGCTTTACCAAGTTCATTGAACACACACATCTGAGGTGCAGAATAGGCAGAATCGTTGCAACCTGAATTGGCAGAATTCGTGCAATTTTCCTCACAAATTGAACAGGCACATCATAAACAGCAACAGAACATTCACATATTTAGGGAATGCACAGAGCATGCAGATAAGCCATGAATAATCCAGGCTTTTGCAGTTATATATAAAGGATGCTCTGCTTTGTTAGAATTGCAGCTAGCAAGCCCAAAGTTTCGCTGTATCACAGCTTTCTCAATGCAACTTTAACAAGCATTGCCAAAGCCAGTAGGTCTGGTGTTGGTTGTCAGCGTTTTGGCTTTGCTAATGCTTGATTTGTTTTATGATGATTTTTGAAAACACTATTTTGGAGGTAGCTCTGGGTCCTCAACAATATGAAAATAATTGTGGAAAAGGAAAATTAGTTTCTGGTCTTCCAAAGAACACATTGCTATTGTAGACCCTGGGGCTGAAAGATACTTTTTTGGGTGAATGAGCTTCTTGTGAAATCAGTCACTCACATGATGTTTAGACAGACAGATGTACCCCGGCACTCAACAATATTACTACAACATTGATAATTTAAAATTGAAACACAAGATCTATGTATTCTATTGATCGCTCAAATCACAGGATATGACAATATTTGGATTTGTACTGGGGTTCTCTTAAATTTAATAGTCAGTGTGACATTTAGTCAATACATGTACATATATTCATATAAGAAAAAGATTTTTTCAAAAACATTTCATGTTTATACAGTTATTTTTTCAAGGTCCAGTTCTTGGTGCTGGAAGAACAGAATAGCACGGTGAAAAAGAGACATGACAGCCGACACGTGTTTCGCTACATTCGTAACTTCTTCAAGGCTGCAATAAAAGTAATAGCAATCATGAATAATTTATTTAAGGGACATTTAGTAAATACATATGAATCAACCCAGTACCATTTTATACAAAGAAAGTAAAGGCGAAGGCCCAAGTGAAGAAAATCTCAGAGTGATGTGAGAGAGTACAAAAAAGCTGTAGCATTAGTGAGACCATCGGCGGAGATGGAGAGAGGCAGGCAGGTGTACCGGCACAGCTAAATGGGAGAACCCTCCCGACTGCCCTCACCAATCTCATGAGGCAATAATTGTAAAAATAAGGGGGACGCTACGCCCTCTCATTAACCTAGCAGCACGGGTCAAATCCAGGCTGCTAGTGATACCTAAACTTACCTTGGTCCTGAAGAAACGCTTTGGATCTCCTCCTGAGGCCACAGAGAGCGTGAAACATGTCGACCACCTTATACGCCCATTAGAGACGTATATCTAGCTACCTAGGGACATAATATCCCCAGAGCAGCACCACACACCTTTTAACAATGACAGAGGGATCACCTTAATAAATAATATTCACTTCCCCTCCAGTCATTTGTTAAAAAACACTACTTGAGACCTCACTACCACTCACACGCACGCACCCATACAGCTTCTTCATCAAAAGATCTCCGATAAAGAGACCCTTCGGGGGACCCGTAGGGCATTGCAGCGCCGGCCCGACGAGGAGCAACAAGCCCTATGATGAAGCATGACATCCTTCGGGGTGTGTGAGGGCATCATGATGAGGACACACTATCCCCACACATAGAGTAGCACAGGACAAAACTTCATTCTTTGATTTCCCTTTACAAGGAACAGTGGCTCCCTTTATTGTACTAATTTATTTAAGGGACATTTAGTAAATACATATGAATCAACCCAGTACCATTTTATACAAAGAAAGTAAAGGCGAAGGCCCAAGTGATGAAAATCTCAGAGTGATGTGAGAGAGTACAAAAAAGCTGCAGCATTAGTGAGACTTTTGCATATCAATGGATGGGCCATTATATCATTCTCAATAGGGATAGTAGGACAGGTGGGAATATAGGACTTAAGTGTAGTAAAATCTGGTAAGGAAAGGTATATATACTCAGAAGGCAACATGCGGAGCAAGCAACACCCGAAAGTGAGTACTATTCATGGTAAAACGCAATTTTTTTAATAGAGCGTGCTGGAACCCAAGCCCAATATCATATGGTAAGGATTGGTGAAAGTGATTGAGGGGTTGAGGGACGAGGTTTGGGACCTGAGATTGGTTGTGAAAACGTTGGAAGGAAAAATCAATGAGGCCATGGTACTAAAGATTGTTCCCCTCAGATTGTCCAGCTTGCTGAGGCCCATGGGAATAATAAGACCCTATCACCCTATACTCCCCCTCTAGTGCAGATGGCCATGCCTCCAGCACCATTTGTTCCTCCCCCAGCCCCGGGCCCTGCAGTCCGCCCACTTCTCCCCCCACCACATTAGGAGAATAGACGAGTCATCATTCACGTAGCTCTCTTGGAGAAAAGGGGAGGAGGTGCCGTACGACAGCTATGGCCGGGATGGGGGTTTCCCCAGAAAGTTGGTTACATCCATTAGGGTACCTAATGAGGATTGTATTGAAAATTACAAACCTACACATTCTTGCTATTACTGAAGGGGAGGGCTGGAACTAATAGCACTGCATTCTTGTAGACCCTCACTCTCGAACCAGGGCCAGATTATCCTGTCCGAAGTGCCGGAAACTATCCAGGGCAGTAAGGAAGACCAGGTTTCCCTTACTAATAAAGTCATCTACTGGTTCCAGAATGTAAAGAAGTGCTGTTCAACTTTTAGAAGTGATATCTTGAGAGTTGAGCAAATCATGACCCTAGGGAAATCCTGTGAACGGGTGAGAGTGGTTTTGAGGGATCTGGTACTGGTTGATGTTTTTTTGGCCATGGATGCTCAGATAATATATAGTGCTAATACCCAAATTCAGATCCAATATATGGATGGATTAGAAGCTCAATCAGTCCAGGGACCAACCCGGCACTGCGGGCTGGAAGACGTCGACTGACTAAGCAAATCCACTGCTTGGGAAGAACCTGTAGGAAGTCAGATCTGGAGGGTGGGAGATACAGTAACAGAGGTATGTGATGGAGCGAGCCCTGAAGAAAGGTATAGTGCTCTTAGATTAAGAGAAATCAGTATCTTGGAGGACAACGTTAGGGACAGCACACCGCTGTCTGCCGATAAGCCATCTAGACTATGCTCACTTGCGGGGGTATCTACCCCCTGTAGCCAGGTAGTACCCGAAGACTGCACTTAAAAGTTGATCAAAATTTTGTCCCGGAAAGTGGCCGGGATAGGGCCGAAGTTGGGGGATGCAGACTGGGGCCAGTTTATAGATGAACATGACATCTGCCTCCTACAGGAGACATGGAGCATCTACCCAGTCATTAGAAATAGTTACACTTCATATTCTATTCAGGCAATTCAGTCACCTATGGGTAGACCCTCGGGGGGCTTGGTGATATGGGTAAGGATAGATCTGCAAAGTTCTAAAAGAGTCCTACTGGTCACATCACAAGATGTGCTGGCAGTTAGGGTGGATTTCCATAGAAGCCATTCCCTGGTGTAATTTAATGTGTACAACTGGGTTGGGCTCTGTAACGAGGAAACTAAAGCTATAAGTACTGTAGAGGACTTCCTCGTAGATTACAGGAGAGAGGCCCGACCATGGAAAAGTTCAATGAAGCACTTTTAACTAACATTAGAGATCTATTAGTGCAAGATACTAAGCATGCTCCGTTGATCCGAAAGGAAAGTCCCTGGTACACCAAAGCCTGTAGGGTGGCTAAAACAGAGCTCCTGATAGCAGCTAAAGCCAAAAATAAGCCCCAACTTGTGTTTTTTAGGGTGAAATACAAAAAGTAACTGGCAAATGCTAAGCGGGAGTGGGAAAACGCCCTCTGGGACGAGCTGTCCTATGCATTGAGCACTACGGACAACGCAAAATTCTGGTCCACCCTATTAATGAGAGAAAAGGGTGGTAGGAAGGCAGTCGAATTCTTTGTACAACCGCAGGGTTGGGTGTACCACTTTAATAAGCTGTCCTCCTGTAGTGGGGATCCACTCTGGGTGGGCATTGATACTTTGTTGCCAGCCAAGCTAACGGAGTGCAATAACCTGTAATTCGGACAAGAGGGGATGGTAGAGGCAATCAGGTCTAGTCATCCAGCAAAAGCACCAGGCCCGACAGGATCCCAAGCAAGCTTTTTAAATCCCATCTGGCAGTTTGGGTCCTTACATGAACCACCTGTCTTACCGGCACTGACCTGCCCTGATCTGCTCTGTTACTGCCCGGACTTTGGCCGTACTCGGGGGTGGGACTACATACCCCAGCTTTCCTGGCCATCACGTGGGGGCTGCTAGGTGCCGGAGCGCCATAAAACTATCGGAGGTGTCCCACAGCATGGAAACCTCACTTACCTGCCCTGACCTGCTCTGTCACTGCCCGGACTTTGGCCGTACTCACTGTAGTGGGACTACATCCCCTAGCTCTCCTGCCCATCGTGTGGGGACTGCTAGGCGCTGGAGAGTCATAAAACTGTCGGAGGCATCCTGCAGCGCAGGACAGGTGCAGGTCGTGCCCGGGCGTGCACCTGGGCAAAGACCGGGCCAACAGCAGGCCCGTCTGTGCCTGTCCGTGGCTGTCCAAGGCTGGGCCTGCTCTCTTGGCCCTACATTCTTTAATTTGTTTTAGCTCCCTGTCGCTGTGATCCAGCCTACTATCTCTATCTGCTTGTATTCAGCTGGGCCCTTCTTCAGAAAGTAAGTGGCTAACGCCTGCTATTTTTTTTTAACCTCCCTTCACATTGAAGCTTTATTGTGTGGAACTTATCTCTGCTCTAAACTAAGGGTCATCATTGGACTTGGACTCCCGGGCCAGTATGGGTAAATGTAAGACCAGGGGTGTGAAGTCAGCAGTGGACACAAAACATACCACCACATACTCTTTTTTAGCACTATCTGTAGGAGTTATTTCTAAAGAAATACATTTGGCAGAATGCCGCCTATCCCTGGGTATGGTTGGTCCAAGCGCATCTGTGGAATATACCTGGGAGTTTGATTTGGGCAGGGAGCAAGAACCGGGGGACACGCTTGGTATTAATGAGGTGGATAACCCCACTCTCCAGGAATTGCCCTCAGTGCTCCTAGTGACAGAAGTTTCCCCGCTTTCTCTGGCCCCTACTTCTGATACGTTGACCAGCAACTAAACACAAAAGAAAGTCCAAAAGTGCTGTGGCTGCCAGCCCAAGTCCCATTGCGCCTCCTGTTTTGACTTGACCTAGGGTTGAAAACCATTCTCTTCCCTTGCACGAGCTCCTTTGGACTCCTGCACTATGCAAATTAGCTGATACTATCAAATATATGTTGCTACCATTCTGGGAGAAACTGGAGCTACCGGAAGAATAAATTGACAAAGTAACTTCCTTTTGCCAGAATATGGTCACCATGAATATGGCATGGGTAAGGTCAACTGTAGTGGAGTTAGCCTCTATAAATTTGGAACAGAATAATCCTACTACGAACTCAGGTCATGTTCAACAACCTGCCAGGGCCCCTCCTAGGGTCCGTTGTGCTCTCGGACCTGCCACTGGGGGTTATGGATTTGGGCGTGTACTAGGGGCTGTCTCTACATCTGTGCCATCATCTACGCAGCCATTAGCTATGGATAGACATCAAGCAAATCATCTGCCCCTCCCAGGTAGTCAATTGCAAAACTCTGTAACAAACTTTGTTGTTTCTAATGACCAACCCCTGTGACCCTGTAATTATTAATTTGCCACCAGCCTGTTGCCCGTATGTGGCTGTCTTGGTCAATGCCCCCCCCCCCGAATCCTGCACTGCAGGAGACTCCAGAGAATCTGAAGAGCAAAGTTGTGCATTGGCTCAACACAAACCATATATTTCCATCTGAGAGAGCACACCAAATTTTGTTTGGTCAGGAGAGTGGTATGGGTTGGGCGCTAAAGAAAAACTTTAAGGGGGACTGCATCATTATTAACTTCCAGCAACCTAGCTTTGCAGGGGAAATTTTGGCAAAGTCATCACTGTCCTCCCCGTTTGCTAGAACCATGGCTCTCTTTCCACTGGGCTTTTTTTTATCATCATCTATGCAGTCTTGACCCAATACATAATGTGATCTGTAATACATAATGAGTATGGGGATGCACTGAATTCAATTATTTTCAAACTTGATTTACAGTCCTTGATTTGTGCATGTGGAGATAATGGGGACCAAATTCCTTCCTTTGGAGGAAGAAATGCCGCTATGGTTATTGATCGCATATTGATGTCTGCCTTTGCAAGTCGCAAGTGTGGCTCCCCTAGTATTGTCCAGTCTATAATAAGTGATCACAACCCTGTTATGCTGCCTTTCCTTTTCTTGGCAAGAAAAATGAAGTATCTTCTGTAGTTAGCAATATTATTCCCACAAGGCCTAACGGTGTGAGAATTAAATGGACAGGAATTGATCCTAACAGTTTACATCAAGACATTGTAACTAGAAATTCTATGGAATTCAACTACTGCTTAAAGGATGAGGTGACCCCCAATAGGTTGTTGGATAATTTTAACCTTATGGTTTGTTCCATTCATACACTATTGACTCGTAAAGTGAACCCCTCCAGAATTAAAAATAAGGGATGGTTCGATCACTCATGCACACAGGCCTCTCAGCGCCTGAAGGCGGCTCTACATAGCTCTTCACAGGATAACATGTTAATCAAGTCTCTTTGTTTAGAATACATACAGGCTATTGCTGCTAGTAAGACGACCCTTCAGAATGAGGCATGGTCAAAGTTGATTTTAGCTGCTGAATCTAATAATAGTAAACTATTCTGGGATAAGGTCAATGCCCCTTTTTAAAAAAAGTTGTTATTTCTGAGTTAAATTCTTTTGTTTCTTGTGAAGCATGGGTGGATCATTTTTCAAAAAAGGTTCACTGACAGAATATTGATGTAAAAAATATAGAATGCAAAAATATCGCTGAAAAAATATAGAATGCAAAAATATCGACTCCCTATACTTAAACAGGTAAGTACAAAAATATCGAGAAAAAAAATATCAATGTTAAAAATATAGTTGTACAAAATATCGATTTTTATATATACCGCACCACCGCAAAGATCAGAAGCGGGTCGGCGAACTGGAAAATATGTCCAGCTTCAAAAGAGGGAAGCAGCGCTGTTATTAAGGACTTCGTCGCTCATGGGGCCCATTGAAGGGTATGAATTAGTGACTTTGTGGACACAGCACCCATTTGGGTAAAGATACATTGCCACACTACGTATCCCACAATTCTGTGGGGAAGTGCTAGATTGTGCTCATTGGAGTTGAGCCTATCAGGAGGCAGCACATTTAAATAAAAGGTGTGGCATAAGACGCTGTGAGGCACATGGAAACGAGCCTATGATTAAGATTTATGTCGAAACGCGTCAGGCTGCATTCCGTGATCTACGGAGTCAATTGGGGATTTGCTGCTTCCGGAGTGCATCCTTGCCAGCTGGGCAACCTTGGAGCTTTCATTTTCAAACGCGGCAGGCCCTGCCGCGGAGGATGCACCACTGCAAAGATCAGAAGCGAGTCGGCGAACTGGAAAATATGTCCAGCTTCAAAAGAGGGAAGCAGCGCTGTTATTAAGGACTTCGTCGCTCATGGGGCCCATTGAAGGGTATGAATTAGTGACTTTGTGGACACAGCACCCATTTGGGTAAAGATACATTGCCACACTACGTATCCCACAATTCTGTAGGGAAGTGCTAGATTGTGCTCATTGGAGTTGAGCCTATCAGGAGGCAGCACATTTAAATAAAAGATGTGGCATAAGATGCTGTGAGGCACATGGAAACGAGCCTATGATTAAGATTTATGTCGAAACGCGTCAGGCTGCATTCCGTGATCTACGGAGTCAATTGGGGATTTGCTGCTTCCGGAGTGCATCCTTGCCAGCTGGGCAACCTTGGAGCATATATATATATATATATATATATATATATATATATATATATATATATATATATATATATATATATATTATCTAATGGCGGTCGCCAGTAGATAGTTATAGTTAGGACCTATTTCCCATAGGAAATTCACAACATTCTATTTCCAATAACTTTGGCGCCGGTCAACGAATCTTCGCGAAACTTTCAAAACTTATGGCCCGCTCCGGTCCGCTCCTATCCTGAAAGTCTCAGGGTGATTCGTCAAGTGGGGGCTGAGAAAAAAGGGGGGTCCCAAAACGTGTTTTCTCCATGCAATTTTCCATAGGAACCTTTAGTCGCAGCTACAGCCCGAACTGCTGAACGGAAGTACACCAAATTTGGCAAAAAGGTAGCCCTTGGTTCAGAGTCATGCCTTTTGGTTAAATGGTGTAAATCCGTTCAGTAGTTCCTGAGAAAATCAAAAGTAAAATCACATATATATCTGGGCGGAGCCTAACCACACATGTCATTGTGAGATCTGATTGGCTGTCAGCACTTCATCCTGGAATTGCTGGCAGCCATCTTGGGACCAATATACATGATAGTACCCCATTGAAATGCATTGTAGTGAATCAAATATTTTGAGGGTTACCAAAAGGAGAACTATAAAGGGTGATAACAGACTTTAGTTACATTATAATTCATTTGTTGATGGTACCATACTAATTTCAGGAATTGGGGTGTGTTCTAAGGTGATTTTACCCTGTGAAAACCTTCTGCTGGGATATCATGAATCATGTTTGAGAGAAAACTATTTTCACATGCTTGTCCCATAGAGTTTTGGAAGGTGCTCCAGAAGCTAAAATAAGAGCATATTTTCTGTAAATTCACATTATCTTTCTCAGTCATGTGAGAATGAAGTCTGACATTCTCAGTAAAACATGTACATCCAACAAGGGCAGAGACTGTCAGTTGATTCCTTTGTGTTCTACTGCAGCTTCCCAGAGTGTTCTAAAGAACAACTAGAGTGCTAACAGGCTTACTTATGACAAAACTATGGCACACCTGAAGCCATCTTGATTGGAATAAACTGGTAACTCTTAAAACATTTAATTTAAAAAGGAACAAAATGAGGGGTTCATTTTGTCATAGAAATTATGGTTAGTGCTGTAGAAAGAAAAATTAGGACATGTTTTAAGTGAGATCTCAACTATCTTCCTGTTATATTTCAACAGGAGCAGCCTGCCAGTTGATTCCTTTGTGTTCTACTGCAGCTTCCCAGAGTGTTCCAAAGAACAACTAGAGCGCTAACAGCCTTACTTATGACAAAAGTATGGCACACCTGAAGCCATCTTGATTGGAATAAACTGGTAACACTTAAAACATTTAATTTAAAAAGGAACAAAATGATGGGATTCATTTTGTCATAGAAATTAACAACATTCCCAGCACGACCCCCTACACTACACAAGCACCACTGCACTACCCTAAACCCTAAAACACTACTCCCAGCACGACCCCCTTCACTACCTAAACACAACTGCACTACCCTAAACCCTAAAACACTACCTCCAGCACGACCCCCTACACTACACAAACACCACTGCACTAACATAAACCCTAAAACACTACCCCCAGCACGACCCCCTACACTACCCAAACACCACTGCACAACCCTAAACCCTAAAACACGAACCCCTACACTACACAAACACCACTGCACTACCCTAAACCCTAAAACACTAGAACCCAGCACGACCCCCTACAGTACACCAACTCCACTGCACTACCCTAAACCTTAAAACACTACCCCCTATACTACACAAACACCACTGTACTACCCTAAACCCTAAAACACTACCCCCAGCATGACCCCCTACACTACACAAACACCACTGCACTACCGTAAACCCAAAACACTACCCCAGCACTACCCCCTATACTACCCAAACACCACTGCACTACCCTAAACCCTAAAACACTACCCACAGCATGACCCCCTACACTACACAAACACCACTGCACTACTCTAAACCCTTAAACACTACCCCCAGCACGACCCCCTACTCTACCCAAACACCACTGCACTACCCTAAACCCTAAAACACTACCCCCACCACTACTCCCTACACTACACAAACACCACTGGACTACCCTAAACCCTAAAACACTACCCCCAGCATGACTCCTCTACACTACCCAAACACCACTGCACTACACTAAACCCTAAATCTACCCCCAGCATGACCTCCCACACTACACAAACACCACTGCACTACCCTAACCCCTAAAACACTACCCCCAGCATGACCCCTACACTACCCAAACACCACTGCACTACCCTAAACCCTAAAACACTAACCCCAGCATGACCCCCTACACTACCCAAACACCACTGCACTACCCTATACCCTAAAACACGACCCCCTACACTACACAAACACGACTGCACTACCCTAAACCCTAAAACACTACCCACAGCATGACCCCCTACACTACACAAACACCACTGCACTACCCTAAACCCTAAAACACTACCCCATACAGTACACAAACACCACTGCACTATCCGAAACCCTAAAACACTACCCCCAGCATGACCCCCTACACTACACAAACACCACTGCACTACCCTAAACCCCTACACTATACAAACACCACTGCACTACTCTAAACCCTAAAACACTACCCCCAGCACGACCCCCTCACAACACAAACACCACTGCACTACCCTAAACCCTAAATCTACCCCCAGCACGACCCCCTACACTACCCAAACACCACTGCCATACCCTAAACCCTAAAACACTACCCCCAGCATGAACCCCTACACTACCCAAACACCACTGCACTACCCTAAACTCTAAAACACTACCCCCAGCACTAACCCCTACACTACACAAACACCACTGCACTACCCTAAACCCTAAAACACTACCCCAGCACAACCCCCTACACTACACAAACACTACTGCACTACCCTAAACCCTAAAACACTACCCCCAGCACGACTCCCTACACTACCCAAACACCACTGCACTACCCTAAACCCTAAATCTACCCCCAGCACGACCCCCTACACTACCCAAACACCACTGCACTACCCTAAACCATAAAACACTACCCCCAGCATGACCCACTACACAAACACCACTGCACTACCCTAAACCCTAAAACACTACCCCAGCACGACCCCCTACACTACCCATACACCACTGCACTACCCTAAACCATAAAACACTACCCCCAGCACGACTCCCTACACTACCCAAACACCACTGCACTACCCTAAACCCTAAATCTACCCCCAGCACGACCCCCTACACTACCCAAACACCACTGCACTACCCTAAACCATAAAACACTACCCCCAGCATGACCCCCTACACTACACAAACACCACTGCAGTACCCTAAACCCTAAAACACTACCCCCAGCATGACCCCCTACACTACACAAACACCACTGCACTACCCTAAACCCTAAAACACTACCACCAGCATGACCCCCTACACTACTCAAACACCACTGCACTACCCTAAACCCTAAAACACTACCCCCAGCACGACCCCCTACACTACCCTAAACCCTAAAACACTACCCCAGCACAACCCCCTACTCTACCCAAACACCACTGCACTACCCTAAACCCTAAAACACTACCCCCAGCACGACCCCCTACACCACCCAAACACCACTGCACTACCCTAAACCCTAGAAAAGAAACCCCCACCCCATGCCCAATCCCCTTACCTCTCACTCCTCGTGGTTCCTCTCTCCTCGTGGTTCCTGCTTCACGTCGTCTCTGAGGGGCGGTGCACGTCGTTGTGAGGAAACGGAACAGCCTCTGTTTCCTTACAATGACGTGGATCATCTACATGTTTTAGAACGCATGGTCATTTACCATACATACCTTTACAACAAAATTCGTTGTAAAGGCATGCGTGGTAAATGACCATGCGTTCTAAAAAATGCGTAGTAATGACTTCGCTGATGTACAACGCATGCGTGGTAATGCATGCGTTGTAATGGTATCGCGAAGTAAAAAAGTCGTTGTAACGGCTGCTTACCGATCGAAGCTGGCCCCTGTTCTTCAGTGAGATGTTTATTTGATTAATTAGGAGGAAGGAATGTGTTTTTTTTACCGAAAAGTGCATTCCCGGCTGTTGTATTGTGAAAGTGTCCGCGTGGCCTGGTTTCACTTCCGGTTAGAGAGTGAAAGAGTCTGTTTGGATCTAAAGGAGTTCTGTTGTTGGACGGGGCCGGCGCGAAACGTCATCAGAAACATAGCTAATGGAAAGCGTCCTCCCTGAAGTGTGGAGCAGTGCCATGAGAGGTCAACGAGTGTGCGTCCCACTGCAGTATGACCGTACCGCGTGACCCATGTGCCGCCTCCAGGGTACGGGAGGCAGAAGCGGCATCGCAGGTCCTCTTGAAGACCGTTGTAGCACTAATTCTACATTTTGGTACTAGGGCATTTTAACTTCGTTGTTCCTGCCAGATACAAAGAGAAGATCCTGTGTTATTCAGTGCCCTCGTTACCTTTTTTGTGGGTTGTGGTGCTTGTCACTTCGCTGCCCCGCCGGTGCACACGACTGGGCACCCCACCTCGTGTGCCATCTGCAGGGCCTCTGCCCTCTGATCACTGGTTTTGGTTTCTGGAGTGGCAACATAAACAGTTGCTCCCAAAGGACTAGCCTGAACACTTAGGTGAATATCCCCTGCACCAGCATTCCACGGAAATTCTTTCCTAGCTCTCCCACGTCAACGAGGACGTCATAATAGCACGGCTCCGCCGCGACACCGTATGACGTCATCGGAGCCATAAGAGGACCTCGTCGGCGTGCTGACGTCAGTTCCACCCATTTTTTCCGTGCCACCGAGGCAAACAGGCGGACCGAGACATTTTCACATGTATATATAGTATAATAAATATATATATATTCACTGAAAAAACCATAGGTTTCAGGCACGTTATAGTTAGAAATTAGCATTTAAAAAACCTTAGAAATTCACTGAAAAACCATAGGTTTCAGGCACGTTATAGTTAGAAATTAGCATTTAAAAACCTTAGAAATTCACTGAAAAACCATAGGTTTCAGGGGCGTTATAGTTAGTTGGACATTTCACTCGTACAAAACCATAGAAATTCCCCCGTTATAGTTAGTTCAGCTAACTATAACTCGCGCGCCCGCAATGCACTGCTGATGACGTCACATTTTACATCACTCATGACATGGTCAGTGACATCACTCATGACATCACTGATGACATCTCAAATGACATCACTGATGACATCACTGATGACCTCATCCTTGTGATAGAGTGGCAGACCTCCTCTCACCCTAATATAACCTTTGATACACACACTCAAAAATACAAACTGACATTTTCAAAACAATGGACATACCAATACCACTTACAACACACCTATTCAGTAATTCCAAGATCTACACACACATCCACTCATTCACCAACAGTCCCTATACAGTCACTCATACATGTACTCACTCATCATATGTACTCATACACCTATACATCCTGTTACACACCGCCACTCATCCTTAGAGTTACTCACACACATAGTCACACATGCAAACAAAGTATCAAACATCCATTTACTTGCATATACAGTTATACACACACTACCACACTTACTTCTACAGAAACTTACACATACTTACTCTCTTAAACAATCACTTATAGAAACACCTACTTATTTGTACAGGAACTCTTCCAATCTCTCACTCTCACATATACTCACTTATATACACCAATACTCACATATACTAGTTTAAAACATATGTAGTTACTCATAAAGACACTATTGAGACAGACATTCACTCACTAACACACCCATACACACACTCATCCACCTATACAGTCCTGCACACATGCTGTCTTCAACACATACAAACAGTGAGTCACTCATTCATGCATCTATGCACTAAGTAATACCCCCCACCGAACCATACAGACACTCAGACACTCATACTGATACTCAAAAACCAACTAATAACCCATATAGACACTCATGTAGCTACTCACCAACCCATGCAGCCACTTATACACAAAGTGAGAGACTGATACAGATATTTTCATATTTAAACATTACTCACTAACCAATGTATTCACTAAGATACACTTAATCAGTCAGTTATACAATCAATTTTACAAAAAAAAATCATCCATTTAGACACTTATATACCCATTTATTCTTCCATCGACCTTGAGATATACATATATAAAACATATTTAATTTTCAGAAAAACACACATTCCCTGGATGATGTCATCAGTGATGTCATCAGTGATGTCATCAGTAATGTCATTTGAGATGTCATCAGTGATGTCATGAGTGATGTCACTGACCATGTCATGAGTGATGTAATATGTGACGTCATCAGCAGTGCATTGCGGGCGCGCAAGTTATAGTTAGCTGAACTAACTAAAACGGGGAATTTCTATGGTTTTGTACGAGTGAAATGTCCAACTAACTATAACGCCCCTGAAACCTATGGTTTTTTCAGTGAATTTCTAAGGTTTTTTAAATGCTAATTTCTAACTATAACGTGCCTGAAACCTATGGTTTTTTCAGTGAATATATATATATATATATATATATATATATATATATAATAAAATATTAAATATATTAAATAATAAAATTAATTAAAGGAAAATAAAGTGGATTTAATATACATTTTAACAAATATAACAAATAAACTTAATAAAAAAATTATGAAGCACACATACATAATAATCAATATATATATATATATATATATATATACATATACATATATATATATATATATATATATTTACTTTAAAACAATTAATAAACTATTCATTTTAATTTATTTTATAATTTTTAAATTATATATAAAAATATATATATATATATATACATATATATATATATATATATATTCAACCCCAGTTCCGGTTCGCCGAGGCTGTCAAAAGGGCGGTCTGGCACGGGTTACCGGATAACCCCAATCTATTCAAAATACTCCCTCCTTGTTGGTAGGAATACCAGACACTCCAATGTACTGCAAAATATAGATTTAGGGGCCGATTCCGATCTCGGTCGGAAGCTCTCCGAACGGGATCCGGCCGGAAAAAGTACGAGCCGTACGCTTGTTTTCCGACCGACTCGTACAGCTGTACGATCGAGCGAGTACGATGCGATTGTACGCGTGTGTTCCGACCGAACCGTTTCCGGATCCGAACCGCTCCGACCGACTTGTACGGAAAAGAATCGCACCACGCAATGGAGACGTTATACGACCGAGCGAGTACGATGTACGCGTCGGACAGCCGGATCGAGTCGGAGCGTCCGGCTCAAAAAAGCTCCCGGAGCCGGACGTTGGGGGTCCGTGCCGGACCCCCCAAAACCCGTAGCCTTACGAGTCGAACACAGGGGGAGACCCATGCAGCACAGGTATGTACGGTGAGGGTTGCACCGACGCGTACCCACTGTAGGGGGCGCACTTGTTTGTGACGTACCCATTCAGTCAATGGGAGCCCATGTACGCGTCGTACGACCGGCTCCCATTGACTTCAATGGGAGTCCGACCGAATCGAGTCCGACAGCATGCGGCCGCATCGTACTCGCTCGATCGGACTGCAGGACTCCGGCTTGGTCGGAAAACACTCCGGATCCGGCTCGGTCGGAGAGCTTTCCGACCCAGATCGGAATCGGCCCCTTAATGGCAATAACGACGCGTTTCGGCTTCCGCCTTCTTCACGGTCTAACATCCATCAACAAACTTTCTAATTTAAATACATAAAAACAGAAAGCGGACTATACAACCATAATATGTTGCAACGAAAGTGAGTACAAACATAGCAGCCATTTTGTAACGTTAATTAAAGCCTGAAAGAAATAATAATTGCTTTAGACGCCGCATCTTTACAATGAATAAACATAAATGTTTGCAAATCATTGCATCAACGCTCAATCACTCCATTTTATGAGCTTGGTTGCGTGCGTTTTAGTACTTCAATATTTAGTCACAATTAATATAAAGTACAAATAATGAATACATTTTATGAGCTTGGTCCAATGAGATGTAATCGGCACTCCTTTGGTTTTTCACTTCGATTTATTGACTTCTGAGTGACACAATCATCCACACGTTTCGGCTGCCCTATTACATATATATATATATAGATACCTTTGGTATCCATTTTTAGAAGTTAACTATGCGCAATGATTTGTATTTGTATTTTACAAAAATATATATTCTCCCTGTCTTATTTATTTTTCAGGTTGAGCTAGTATTTTACTGGTATATTTAGAGTTATGACATTTTACTCACATCATTACATTTTATAACTGTATTTAAACGGAGACATTGTATTACATAGTATCTTTACTATGTCTATATGGATTGCCATTCTTCACTTGCACTTTAAAAAAGCACCTATTCTTTTTGAACGCTGTCATGTGATCAAGGCCGCTTGTACGGCCGAAACGCGTAATGGCAACATGGTGATGGCTGGTTGAAAATAAAAAAGCAACTTGCACTGAATTGGGTTTGCTCTTGCCGTTCTGTTCATTGAGTACTGGGCTTGTTTGCAGCTATATATATATATATATATATATATATATATATATATATATATATATATATATATATATATATATATATATATATACACCAATAACATAAAATCTATTAAAAAAACATTCTATTATAAATTAAAACATTAAGGGGCACATTACGATGGCGGGCGGAAGCACCACCGCCGTGCTGGCGGATGCAAAAACCACCAGTTACCGCCGGCACGCAGCAGTCCACACGCCCGTCCAATTACGATGCGAAAAGTAGGCCAAACACCGCCGGCAAGCCAGCAACACCGTCCGCCATCAAAGTGCGCCCGTACATGTAGCGGCGCAGCCCAACTGACACACACCGTCCGACGAAACACGTCCCGCCCGGCGCATAAATGACGATGCCGCAAACAAACGGCTCCCACGGCCAAGAGATACCGTACGACAAACCGAAGCGGTAACACGGATGCCGAGCACGGACAACGAAGAAGCGGCTCCCCGAGCATGAATCCAGCACTGCAGGCACTCCCCATGCTTCTGCTGATGCACCACCAAGGACGCAACGTACCGCGGGAGACGCAGGTAGGCACACACAGAACAAGTGCACGCAAACAGCGCACACAGTGCAAGGGCGGAAAAGCGGACAACCCCCCACCAGCGCGTGTACACTACACATCCACCATCGCATCCACATATGACACACAGGCCAAATCGTAACATCGCAGAACACATGTGTACACACCACCTGGGACTAGGAACCAACCACCCCGTCACGGCCCCAAAGCGCCGATGACGCCGCCACACATGCGCACAACGCAGAGGCCAACCGCAGCGCCATGCATGCGTCGCACACAGACACAGGGACACAACCAAGCAGCACACACATCAGCCCCACCCCGAACGCACATGACACGTGACAGGCCGGCCACAGACATGTCCCCAACGCCCAATTCACGGACAACACCCAACGCCACACAACCGACGCACACATGTCAGTGAAGACGCGCAACAGCAGGACACACCCCAGTGTAACAAACATGGCGTAGCACACAGCGGCGGCAACACCAACTAGGAGAAGCAGGGCTCCTTCGGGAAGAGGAACGCCAGTACCACACAGAAACACCCATACCACCCTGCACATATGAACAAGACATATAAAACGGAACACCAAAGAGCCCGGGGACCGACAACAGGTGGCCCAAGAATAACATTCACACACAAGGCCCAACGCAGAGCGGAAAGGCAGCCTGCCGCCCACACAAGGGAGAGCAGACAGCACTGAATGACCTTCCATTCCAACTCCGAAACCACAGCCCTACGACAGAAGCCGGTGAATACAGCCATTGTCCAAGAATAGACCAACACAGGCATGCCGAGGAGACCGACCACAGTGCAGATAGCGCATATCACAGAAGCACACAACGGACGGGGAAGAAAGAAGAAAACACTCCCCATGTCGGCCACATGCAAGTTAATTGGAAGGAGTCACACATCACTGACCTTGAACTGTCTGAGAAGCATGTGGGAAGAGGGCCCGTGTCCTCCAAACAAGCAAACAGAACACAAGTCCTGTCTCCCTACGACTACACAGAGCTCACAGCAACCCCGGAGCGTGCACATTGCAGACTGCACACACAGCCGGAGCACGCCACCTCAACGAACCGCTGCGAAATGGCAACCGCAACACACCTACCCAACTACGCCGAACAGCTCAAGCTGTACAAAACCAACCTGTTCCATACATTGGGATGCGATCTCCTGTCCCTGCTGAACGTAAGTTACCGACTGACTTACCGCATCACATTGTTCAGCTGCGTCATGCCCGTCTTCTACTGTCGGAGGTGTCCCTACCAGCATCCCGTCGAGATATGCCTCTCCAACCCGGCATGTCTGAAGGCGGACCTGCTACCACTACTCCTCCCTCTGGACGCACACGACAGGGCCTGCTCTGCCTATGGGGGCATGGCGTATGTGGCCAACATCGCACCCGCACTGAAATGGGACCACTGTGCCTCCACACGACGGATCATCGAGAACAGCTACATCGAATGTCACCCAGCATGCCCCATCATGGTCCTCCAAGGGACAACTTACGAACAACACCTTGACAGCCACCATCCGCTACATTGGCTGGCAAACATGTACACCACCAATGACATGGAAGCCCTGCTGGACGGCATCGCATACCTGACACCCTGTCAATTCGTCGGACCACAACGCAGGTTCCCCGAGTGACCTATGATGTCCAACCCCGCACCCATGCTTAGCTTCCGCACGGACTGGCCAGTCACCACCACAACAGCCATACCAAACGACCGGCAACTGTAACCACACCATCAACGACATCGCCATGACATCGGATATGACCGGGACATGCACACTGTTCCCCATCACATCCAGGAACACCGCATGCATCGTGGGAGGCAGTGGCATGGGCTCTGTGTATCGCACCCACATGGACGGAACTGCACGAACAACCAGGACACGACATGGATCCAGCGCCCATGGACACACACACCGCTCAGTGGACATGAATAGGTCGCCTGGAGTCTGTGGGTGCTGCACCCTCCCACCCCCGCCCCGGGAATCCCATACCAGGACCTTTGCATGGACGACAAGTGCATACAACAACAACACGACCCCAGTGACTGTGACATGTCCAGTAACCACCACAGTGCAACAACAAGTGGCACGCCGCTGCATGCACGCAAGCACATGCCCTGATGTCATCTCACATGCACGCGTGCATGAGGAACAACCGCAGCAAACCTGTCACATGGAACTGAGATGGACTGTGCCCATGATGCCAAGCGGTCTGGTAGGCTACATGTATACCGTCTGTGTCAAAGTCCGCAGCTCCGCAGCTATACGTAAATGTACATTAGCACAGCCTTGGCCAAGCAGATGTCACTCTGAAGCCCACATCCCACATGCAACAGCCAATCACATGTAACCCCACACCCTATCCCATTTGCAATCATGCTCAGTATATCCTCAACATGTATTCCGCTGCCAGTAGTGTCCACTATACTGCATCACAGAGGACAGAAGACTCAATATAATGTTTGAAACCAAAACTGTCTCCGCTGACTCATTTCACAAGTACGAATGAGAGAGGATGAGAGTATGTGAAGTACACGGCAGTCGTGACATGACCATGTAGTCCACTGGTATTGGATGTCAACGCAAATGAGTAGCACTACTGTGGAAGACACACATGTGTCGTGTGAAGTCGTATGGACGCAGTGCTCAGGTGGGTGGGTGCGACGGGTAGATGCGCACATGCCAAGTTGGAGCACGCCGTGTTGGGAGGGGTCATGAACAGTACACCACCGCTTCCCTGGGCATTGTGAGAGGACACCTGTCGGGGGAGTGAACACGTGTGTGCACAGCAGCCGGGCACACGTACAAAGCGGTACCAGGCGCACCTCAGCCCACCCTCTGTGGACAAGCTGGATCCTGTTGTGCGCCCGCCATGCCCCTTGACAAGGCACACACAGCCCCAGTCGACCAGGTGTAACCCCAACATAGTCAATCCGCACAGGCGATACAGGGCACGGGATGGCAGTGGAGCATGGTGTGTGAGAGGTCTCTCGCGCTCCTCCTGGTCATATCATGCAGGCAATAGAACCTCAACGTCTAGCATGGCACAAGTCACATGGAAGTGTAGGGGACGCACCACAGCACGAGCAGCACTGACGTCACAGGAGGTGGCTCGCACCATCCCATCCATTGCCCATCATACCAACCACGCCACATGCCATTGCGACTAAGTGCAAGCGCGTGCGCCACCACCCCCGAGCCCTCCCCAGAGAGGCCAAAGAGTGAATGTGTGGGCCATCAGTCACAGACGGACGTGGCCTGGCCGGCAGCCACAGCCAGTGGGTGTCGCAGGTGGCGGATCCGGAAGGCGAAGACTGTGATGCATAGTCCATGCAGGCCGGGTCTCCATTTGGGGCACCACGCAGGTGGACGGCGTCCCGCAACACATCATACCCTGAGACAGCCCACTCGTGCAACTGGACCCACACATACACTCCTTGCCCTCTCTGGTGCGAGCTTGGGGCTGCCTGTGCAAGCGCTAGCCTCGCAGGTGAGCATGCATATTGGGGGAGCGAGGGGAGGACATGAGGGCTGGGGCGAAGATGACTGTATCACTGTCAGTTAGTACAAGGGATGACCCAGATGTGGAAAGGAAGAGACGTGTCCCGTGTGTACTGCAACTAGTCGCCAATCCAACTACCCCCCCATGTCCGGAATGTAAGCCGGCACCTAGGCCCGCCCATCCGCCACATCGAACATACCACCAGCACGACAACCTTCCCATTCGAAACACTGACTGGGGGTGGCGACCAGTGAACAATCATGTGTAGCCTACCCACGCGTACATGTGGGCCCTCCATGATCCATGTCACCTGCGGCAAAGTCATGACATGCGCAATGAGGGAAGTGAGGAGAGCTGTCCGCCCCACGCGCAGAAGGTGCATCAGCTCCACAGACCCAGCAGCGAGTCCAGCAGGGGTCACATGTGCAGGGGCAGCTGTGCCTGGTGTGAAGGCACATGCATATAGACAGCACATCGACCAATGTGTAGTCTGCCCACATCTACAGTCCATCATCATGCGGACATAGGAATAGAACACAGGGCAACACATCTTAGTTGGTGCACCCACCGTGACCAACAATGCGCAATCATCGACGTACCCGCCCTGTGCATGGCCCCCCACCCAACGGAGGCACATCCAGTGCCACCATCCCACACACACAAGCCTACCACGGAACATGCTGTGTCCAATGGTCAGTACAGAGTCAGCGCCCATCTGGTGGAACCTGAACAGGAGACACATGCACACACATGCCAGCTCCCACTATGTACGTCTGCCACCTGGCACGTGCAATGTAACCTCTCACCTGTGACGTGTGACTGCAAGCACACAGCCGTCTTGGCATGGGGCTGTCAATGTGGACACCTGTCAATGTTTCGGGAGGTGTGATCCGTACAGTGCTGTACATAGGGTGCAGTGCTGACACCTACTACTGTCTCATATCCCCTCGTGCCACAGGTCCCACTTGTTTTGGCCGCTCAGCCTGTGCCCACATCGTTGTCGTCGTGTGCCATTCTCATCCAGCCGCGGAAGCAGTTCCATGCTCAGCAGACATTCATGTTGCCGTGGCGTTGCCGCTTGACGGATATGCAGTCAGTCCCCATCAGCACGCCCGCAAGTCATTGGGGCCTAGATCCCCATGTGCATGCACATGGCAGTGGTTTGTATCACTAGCCATTGCCATTGTTGGGAGACCTGTGTAAGTGTATTGTGGCCGTGCCGTCCCAGCTTGACAGCTGGGCTGTGGCTCATGTGCTTGCTCAGTCATGTCAGTGATGTGTATGCGAAATTGCTATGTGTCGTGTTGCATTGACATGTGTCCTCTGCCATTGTCCCTAGGCGGAGACCGAACATTGACCGCCCATACCAATTGCTGGCGGACATGGACGATACAGAGGTTATTAGGAAGTTTCGGCTGGACAGGCCAACCCTGCATCGACTGTGTGCCATGTTAGAACCCCATCTCCGTCCCCGCAGGGTGTATCCGACTGCTGTCACCCCCACGGCTAAGGTGATGGCCGCCATGCATTTCTTCGCCACTGGGTCATTCCAGCACACAGTGGGCATTGGAGGAGGGATGTCCCAGCCCATGTTCAGCAAGGTGCTGAGGGATGTACTGGCAGCCATGATGCTGTACCGGAACAGGTACATCCGCTTCCCCAGGGCTCGTGAATTGGCGGCAGTGAAGGGTGCATTCTATGCCCTTGGCAGAATCCCACACGTCGTTGGAGCCATTGACTGCACACATGTCGGCCTTGTTCCACCACAGGCCACTGAGCACCTGTACCGCAACAGGAAGCACACGCACTCCCTGAATGTGCAAGTGGTGTGCCTTGCGGACATGGTGATCACCCACGTGTGTGCAAAGTTCCCAGGCTCGGCCCATGACGCACACATAATGCGCAACAGCATCTTGCCACGACTGATGTCCAATATGCAACAGGATCGTGCCTGTATTGTCGGTGAGTATGTGGAGTGGTGTAGTGTGCTGGCTGTGCGATGCTGTCCCCTGTCCAGTTGGATTAGCAACGGTTCTCTGTGTCCCTCACACCCAGGTGACTCTGCGTATCCGAATGGGGCATGGCTGCTCAGTCCATTGAGGAATCCTCGCACCCCAGCAGACGATCGCTACAATGAGGCACATGGGAGGACCAGACGTGTGGTCGAGCGTACCTTTGGCCTCCTCAAGTCCAGGTTCAGGTGCCTGGACCGCACCGGGGGTGCGCTGGCGTACTCCCCACAGAAGGTGTGCCGGATAGTGGTGGCGTGCTGCATGCTGCACAATCTGGCCATTCGGAAGCAGATCCCCCTCATCGTGGATGACGGAGATCAACCAGGGCCCCAGCCCGCAGACCAGGACAGCTCGAGTGAGGAGGACAGCGGAGAGGAGGAAGCTGGTAATGTGCGGCAGCAGCTCATCGCCCGCTACTTCACTTGACGGTGAGTGTCCATGTACGACGGCTGATGTGGCTGTATCTGTGCAGGTGTGTGTGTGCTGTGTCAGGGTGGCCGTTTGTTCACTGCGTGCTGTGTGTCAACGCTCCATGGCCAGGGTAGTATGCCACTGTTGGTGGCTGTGGCATTGTGCCCTATTGCTCTGTGCGATGTGTGTACATTGCTTGTAGTTGTTGACATGTACTGTGTGATGGGTGTGTGACACACTCATTGAATGTGCTCCTGTTCTGTCTCCCACCCCTAGGTCCCTACAGGCCCTCCGGATTCAATTGCCATGCCACGCATCAGGTGCCTTTCCGCCCAAGGTGGCCGTTGTATTCCGTACAAATAAGACACAGGGCACAAACAGCAGTTAGTGAAAAAGGTGCATTTATTACAAACTGTGACATGTGATTGTGTGTAAGGTGATGACAAAAGTGGTGCGTGCAGTGACAATGAGCTGTCGGTCATGGCTGCGTGATGATCAGGGTGTACCCACTGGTTCTATGTCCATAGTCCAACACACACATGCCATCCAGATGGCTGTGTGGAGTGGGATCGTAGTCCAAGTCAATGCAGTGGCTGGTCAAGGAAGGCTGGCGGAAGGCTGGCTGGCTGCCTCACTTGCGTTTGGAGCGTGCGAAGTCCTCCCGGGAGATCTGTTTCCACTTCGGACGGCCCCTTCCACGTTTGCGAGGGGGGGTGCCTGCTTGCGACATGCTGGTGGTTGAGGTGTGATCACTGGCTGTGGACGCAGGGGAACTGGACACTGCTGCTCCACCCTGCGCCCCAGCAGGTGGTGGCGGAGGGGGAGCTGCTGTCCCTGGCTGTGACCTCACCGCCACCACCAGCTGTCCCATGAGGTCCACGATTTGGCCCATACGGGCGTCCATGGACCTCAGCACCCCCAGCACCTCACGCGTGTCTGAAGCAGACCGGACCCATTGTCCTTGGGCCTCTTCATAGGCCCCAAGGACTCTGGCCATGTGAGGCAGGGCATGGCTCCCAGGGGAGGCTGGCGTTTCCCTGACCCTGCTCCTCCTACCAGTCCTGCTGCCACCGGCCTGCCCACTAGCCACATTGCTCACCACGGTCCTCGCTGTGGCTCCCAGGGTGGATCCAGTCGTCCGGGCCACCACCTGCGCTGGGGCTGGTGCCAGCGAAGACGTGGCGGTGGTGGCGGCGGTGGTGGTCGGTGCAGCGATGGTGGCGGTTGCGGCAGTGGTAGTGGCCACAATGACCGTGGGTGTGGCCGCAACGACAGTGGCAGCAGGGGGCTGGGAATGTTCAGCAGCCCTGGATGATGGGTTGGTGGGTAGGAGGGGTCCTGGGAGCAGCTGGGCCCTGCCACACCAGATGGGCCTGCTTGGTGGTCCGTGTCCGAAGAGGAGGACAGATCCTCCAGATCCGTGTGTCCTCGTTGGGGGCTTGTAGGCTGGCTGTGCTGGCTGCTGGCTCCATCCCCAGCATCCAGCAGTTCGTCACCTGTGGAGAGAATGAGATTTGTTATTGTGTTGCACCTGGCGAAGTATGTATTTGTCGTCTGACATTGACAGTTCGTGCAATCTCGTACATGGGTTTCCCGGAGGCGTGTGTGTGGCTGTAGCATCTGTAGTTGTGTGTGCTTGGCAATGGGACTGTGTGCTGTGCACATGTGGCATGGGACGAATTGGCTATGCCGATGGGTGTGTTGCTGTGCCCCTACTTATTGTGACTCTGGTGTATGCGGGCTCCTGGCCCATCCTGGGTCTGGTTTGTACTTTGCTTTTGGTGTTCAGATGGAACGCTTAGGAACGCATATGGCAACATGGGGGCCATGCCCCAGATTCGCATTTGGGAGGGGATATGCTTTTGGGGTTCAAATGGAACGCTTAGGAACGCATATGGCAACATGGGGGCCATGCCCCAGATTCGCATTTGGGAGGGGATATGCTTTTGGGGTTCAAATGGAACGCTTAGGAACGCATATGGCAACATGGGGGCCATGCCCCAGATTCGCATTTGGGAGGGGATATGCTTTTGGGGTTCAAATGGAACGCTTAGGAACGCATATGGCAACATGGGGGCCATGCCCCAGATTCGCATTTGGGAGGGAATATGCTTTTGGGGTTCAAATGGAACGCTTAGGAACGCATATGGCAACATGGGGGCCATGCCCCAGATTCGCATTTGGGAGGGGATATGCTTTTGGGGTTCAAATGGAACGCTTAGGAACGCATATGGCAACATGGGGGCCATGCCCCAGATTCGCATTTGAGAGGGAATATGCTTTTGGGGTACATGCTGTGAGCCATGGGTGCCGAACGTGACATGTGTTGTGGCAGCATGACAGTGCATGGTTTGAGGTGTGTGCATGCTTGACATGGCCTGCATATTTGCTGTCTGTTGTGATTACTGGACATGGCATTGGACGCATCGTTATGAGTGAGTGATAGTTGTGTGCCAGCCAACGTATTGCAGTTGTCCCATCTCCTTGGTGTGCGTGCTGCCCTGTGCCATGTGCATCACTGCAGTGCTCGGGGGGTGTGGCCCATGTTGTGTGTTGTTGCTCACAGTGTGTCGTGCGCTTAATTGACTTCTGGCACATGGTTGGTCATGGGCATGTGTCTTAGCGTGACTGCTGTATGTGTGGCAGCTGTGCGGATGACATGCCTTTCATGAGACTGGGGCTGACGGATGGGATGGATGGTATGTTGTATGTGCATGGTGTGTCTGTGAGTTTGATGGGTTCAGTGGTGTTCGTGTGCATTTATGTTGTTCCGCTCTGTTGCGTCTAGTGTTGTTTGTCTTACATAGGCGTAGTTGTGGGGTGTGTGGTTGACAGGCAGTAGGGGCTACATGGACAGGACTTCAATGGTGTTTCGGTTGTGTGTGATGAGTTGCACAGTGGCTGCCGTGTGGGACTATATTCAGTGTGGCTTGTGCATGCAGACGTGGCTCCTTGGGTGTTGCTATGTCTGTGATGGGTCATGTGGGGTGTGAGTCTGTTGTTCATGTCCGTGTGCACATTGTTCACTTGTTCGTGACGGTGGGCGGTGCTGCGTGTTCGTCTGCTACGTGACATGTCCCATGTGTTGGTCGTGTTATGGTCCTCATGCCTCCAGTAATCCAGCCCTGTCCAGTTTCCCACCTGCAAGTTGTTCGTGCGTGCACTGTACTGGATGCCACATGGCTCTAAGCGGGGGGTGCTCCATGTTGCAGGTCTGTGGGGGTGGGGGGTGTTGTGGGTCGTGGGGTGGCTGGACACCCACTGACACCGATTGCTGTGGACCGTGATGTCTGCCTTTCGGCTGTCGTTGTGCACTGCGGTGGCTGACACGTGGCTGTGGGGTGTGGGGGATGCTCCTCCTTGCTGTGCTGTGGGACTGGGGCCTGGTGTGTGTTGTACTTGGGCTGTCCACCGTCCCACCCACTGCACTTTGTGTTCCTGCCACTTACCTGTTACTTGTCGGTTAGTGCAGCTGTGGCGGACACATGGGTGTGGTGGGTGCTCGTTGTGGCGCTTCTGGCATATTTGGGGACCTGTTGGTGGTTACGTGGCTGGCTTAGTGTACACATGTCCCCACGCATCTTACAGTTGTTCGGTTTGGGCTGTGTGTGGTAGTGTCTGTTGCATGTATGTGTGATGTGTTGTGTATTGTGTGCTGGACATGGGGGTGTTTGTCCCTGGGAGCTGTGGCATGGTAGTTGCGCATGTGAGTACATAGCGGTGTGCTGGTATACATTAGTTTGTACTTACCAGCCTCCACTCCCCTGCTAATCCGGCGAGGATCTCCGGATGTATTACGACTCGCACCTTCTCCTCCCACGCTTTGAAGGTCTTAAAGAGCGCGGGATTCCCTCCGCCAGTGACGGCAGCCAGCTCTCTGTTTTTGCCCTCCTTCTTCTTGACCAGGCTCTTTACGTCATTCCAACGTTTGTTAATTTCGACTCTGTTCCTGGGCAGGGTCCCGACTGCATTGACCTGGTCTACGATCCGGTTCCACATTCTGTTTCTGGTGGCTAGTGGTGTGTGCTGGACCATGTTCCCATAGATTTGTGGGTACACCTTGATGATCTCGTCGACCATGACCGTCAGCTCCATGGGCGTGAACTTGGGCATTCTTTGTGGTGCCATGGTGTTTGTGGTGCTGGTGCGGTGTGTGTTGTGTAATGTGCAGGGGGTTTGTGGTGCCGGGGTTTGGTGGTGGTGGTGGTGGTGGTGGTGGTGGTGTTTGGTGGTGGTGGTGGTGGTGGTTGTGATGTGTGCGTTTCTGTGGTGTGCTGCTGTCCTTGCTGTGTCACTGTGTCCTCTCCTCTCCTCTCTGGTTTGCAATGTAGCAAGGGGTTGTGGTCTGTGGGAGTGCTGCTTTTGTACTCACCTATGTGGGTGTGTCCTCATGGTCTGTTGTTTTCAGGTGTGTTGTGTCTGGGGTTCTGGCCTTTGTATTTTTTGTTTGTCCGGGGGTGTTTTCGGGATGTGTACTGTGCTTGTGTATTTGTGCGTGCCTTGCTGTGTGGACTTGTTGGCCATGTTGTGTGCTATTGGTTTTGTGTGCGGATGGTTTCTGTGCAGGTACGTTGGCGCCATGGCTTCTGCCGTGTCGATTCTCATCGGCGTTGTTTGCGCTGGCGGGCGGTATATTTGTGGTTTTTACGCGCTCATGGCGGTGCGATCGTAATTTCACGTGCGGTGTGTCGGCCGTGAGGGCGGGCGGTTTTGTGTTGTCGTGCGTGTTTCCGTCCGTGGCGGGCGGTTTGACTCCGACTCGGACGTTGGCGGGCGGTATTTTGTGTGCTTTTTCCGCCGATGGCGGTTTTCGGTTTGTGACATCGTAATGGCGTGGTCGGTGTTCAGGCGGTGTGTGCGGGCGGATTTTTGCGGCTTCCATGCCTGGCGGATTTATTTACGCCGGGTATCGTAATGGGCCCCTAAACTATATAAAAATCTTTAAACTTAAATTTACCACTCCAGTCAGTGAAACAGTAGGGAACCTGTTAGATAGCGGAGGGGTAAAAATTACTATTCCCACACCAGTGAGTGCAACAGTAGGGAAAGTGTTGGATAGCAGAGGGATAAAAATTACTATTGTTACTATTCCCACTCCAATGAGAGCAACAGTAGGGAAAGTGTTGGATAGCAGAGAGGTAAAACTTACTATTCCCACTCCAGTCAGTGCAATGGTAGGGAAAGTGTTGGATTGCGTAGGGGTAAAACTTACTATTTCCACTCCAGTGAGTGTAACAGTAGGGAAAGTGCTGGATAGCAGAGGGGTAAAATTGCTATTCCCACTCCAGTGAGTGCAACAGTAGGGAAAGTGTTGGATTGCGTAGGGGTAAAACTTACTATTCCCACTCCAATGAGTGCAACAATAGGGAAAGTGTTGGATAGCAGAGGGTAAAAATTACTATTCCTACTCCAGTGAGTGCAACAGTAAGAAAAGTGTTGGATTGCGTAGGGGTAAAAATTAGTATTCCCACTCCAATGAGTGCAACAGTAGGGAAAGTGTTGGATAGTGGCAGGATCAAATTTACTATTACCACTCTAATCAGTGCAACAGTAGGGAAAATGTTGGATTGCAAAGGTGTAACAATTAATATTTTCACTCCCGTCAGTTCAAAAGTAAAAACATACAAAATATTGACAACAAAAATATTTTAAAAAACAAAATAAATAAAAACATATATAAATATATTAAAAAATAAAATACAAATATATTTAATATTACAAATAAAAACAATACATATTATAATGTTCATGCATATCACAAATACCTACAAATATTATATTAAATAAAATACAAAATAATTTTCAAACAAATAAATATTTTGAATTAGAAATTATTTAGAATCAAAAACATTAATTATTAAACACATTAATTTTTTTATTTCCTACCCTATAACACCACACAATTCACAACCCACATCTAAATTTTATAAAAAGATTTAGGGGCCCATTACGATACCCGGCGTAAATAAATCCGCCAGGCATGGAAGTGGCAAAAATCCGCCCGCACACACCGCCTGAACACCGACCACGCCATTATGAGTACACAAACCGAAAACCGCCATCGGCGGAAAAATCACACAAAATACCGCCCGCCATCGTCCGAGTCGGAGTCAAACCGCCCGCCACGGACGGAAACACGCACGACAACACAAAACCGCCCGCCCACACGGCCGACACACCGCACGTGAAATTACGATCGCACCGCCATGAGCGCGGAAAACAACAAATATACCGCCCGCCAGCGCAAACAACGCCGATGAGAATCGACACGGCAGAAGCCATGGCGCCAACGTACCTGCACAGAAACCATCCGCACACAAAACCAATAGCACACAACATGGCCAATAAGTCCACACAGCAAGGCACACACAAATACACAAGCACAGTACACATCCCGAAAACACCCCCCGGACAAACAAAAAATACAAAGGCCAGAACCCCAGACACAACACACCTGAAAACAACAGACCATGAGGACACACCCACATAGGTGAGTACAAAAGCAAAACTCCCACAGACCACAACCCCTTGCTACATTGCAAACCAGAGAGGAGAGGAGAGGACACAGTGACACAGCAAGGACAGCAGCACACCACAGAAACGCACACATCACTACCACCACCACCACCACCACCACCACCAAACACCGGCACCACAAACCCCCTGCACATTACACAACACACACCGCACCAGCACCACAAACACCATGGCACCACAAAGAATGCCCAAGTTCACGCCCATTGAGCTGACGGTCATGGTCGACGAGATCATCAAGGTGTACCCACAAATCTATGGGAACATGGTCCAGCACACACCACTAGCCACCAGAAACAGAATGTGGAACCGGATCGTAGACCAGGTCAATGCAGTCGGGACCCTGCCCAGGAACAGAGTCGAGATAAACAAACGTTGGAATGACGTCAAGAGCCTGGTCAAGAAGAAGGAGGGCAAAAACAGAGAGCTGGCTGCCGTCACTGGCGGAGGGAATCCCGCGCTCTTTAAGACCTTCAAAGCGTGGGAGGAGAAGGTGCGAGTCGTAATCCATCCGGAGATCCTCGCCGGATTAGCAGGGGGAGTGGAGGCTGGTAAGTACAAACTAATGTATACCAGCACACCGCTATGTACTCACATGCACTACCACCATGCCACAGCTCCCAGGGACAAACACCCCCATGTCCGGCACACAATACACAACACATCACACACACATGCAACAGACACCACCACACACAGCCCAAACAGAACAACTGTAAGATGCGTGGGGACATGTGTACACTAAGCCAGCCACGTAACCACCAACAGGTCCACAAATATGCCAGAAGCGCCACAACGAGCACCCACCACACCCATGTGTCTGCCACAGCTGCACTAACCGACAAGTAACAGGTAAGTGGCAGGAACACAAAGTGCAGTGGGTGGGACGGTGGACAGCCCAAGTACAACACACACCAGGCCCCAGTCCCACAGCACAGCAAGGAGGAGCATCCCCCACACCCCACAGCCACGTGTCAGCCACCGCAGTGCACAACGACAGCCGAAAGGCAGACATCACGGTCCACAGCAATCGGTGTCAGTGGGTGTACAGCCACCCCCACGACCCACTACACCCCCCACCCCCACAGACCTGCAACATGGAGCACCCCCGCTTAGAGCCATGTGGCATCCAGTACAGTGCACGCACGAACAACTTGCAGGTGGGAAACTGGACAGGGCTGGATTACTGGAGGCATGAGGACCATAACACCACCAACACATGGGACATGTCACGTAGCAGACGAACACGCAGCACCGCCCACCGTCACGAACAAGTGAACAATGTGCACACGGACATAAACAACAGACTCACACCCCACATGACCCATCACAGACATAGCAACACCCAAGGAGCCACGTCTGCATGCACAAGCCACACTGAATATAGTCCCACACGGCAGCCACTGTGCAACTCATCACACACAACCGAAACACCATTGAAGTCCTGTCCATGTAGCCCCTACTGCCTGTCAACCACACACCCCACAACTACGCCTATGTAAGACAAACAACACTAGATGCAACACAGCGGAACAACATAAATGCACACGAACACCACTGAACCCATCAAACACACAGACACACCATGCACAAACAACATACCATCCATCCCATCCGTCAGCCCCAGTCTCATGAGAGGCATGTCATCCGCACAGCTGCCACACATACAGCAGTCACGCTAAGATACATGCCCATGACCAACCATGTGCCAGAAGTCAATGAAGTGCACAACACACTGTGAGCAACAACACACAACATGGGCCACACCCCCCGAGCACTGCAGTGATGCACATGGCACAGGGCAGCACGCACACCAAGGAGATGGGACAACTGCAATACGTTGGCTGGCACACAACCATCACTCACTCATAACGATGCGTCCAATGCCATGTCCAGTAATCACAACAGACAGCAAATATGCAGGCCATGTCAAGCATGCACACACCTCAAACCATGCACTGTCATGCTGCCACAACACATGTCACGTTCGGCACCCATGGCTCACAGCATGTACCCCAAAAGCATATCCCCTCCCAAATGCGAATCTGGGGCATGGCCCCCATGTTGCCATATGCGTTCCTAAGCGTTCCATTTGAACCCCAAAAGCATATCCCCTCCCAAATGCGAATCTGGGGCATGGCCCCCATGTTGCCATATGCGTTCCTAAGCGTTCCATTTGAACCCCAAAAGCATATCCCCTCCCAAATGCGAATCTGGTGCATGGCCCCCTAGTTGCCATATGCGTTCCTAAACGTTCCATTTGAACCCCAAAAGCATATCCCCTCCCAAATGCGAATCTGGGGCATGGCCCCCATGTTGCCATATGCGTTCCTAAGCGTTCCATTTGAACCCCAAAAGCATATCCCCTCCCAAATGCGAATCTGGGGCATGGCCCCCATGTTGCCATATGCGTTCCTAAACGTTCCATTTGAACCCCAAAAGCATATCCCCTCCCAAATGCGAATCTGGGGCATGGCCCCCATGTTGCCATATGCGTTCCTAAGCGTTCCATTTGAACCCCAAAAGCATATCCCCTCCCAAATGCGAATCTGGGGCATGGCCCCCATGTTGCCATATGCGTTCCTAAGCTGTTCCATTTGAACCCCAAAAGCATATCCCCTCCCAAATGCGAATCTGGGGCATGGCCCCCATGTTGCCATATGCGTTCCTAAGCGTTCCATATGAACTCCAAAAGCAAAGTACAAACCAGACCCAGGATGGGCCAGGAGCCCGCATACACCAGAGTCACAATGAGTAGGGGCACAGCAACACACCCATCGGCATGGCCAATCCGTCCCATGCCACATGTGCACAGCACACAGTCCCATTGCCTAGCACACACAACTACAGATGCCACAGCCACACACTCGCCTCCGGGAAACCCATGTACGAGATTGCACGAACTGCCAATGTCAGACGACTAATACATACTTCGCCAGGTGCAACACAATAACAAATCTCATTCTCTCCACAGGTGACGAACTGCTGGATGCTGGGGATGGAGACAGCAGCCAGCACAGCCAGCCTACAAGCCCCCAACGAGGACACACGGATCTGGAGGATCTGTCCTCCTCTTCGGACACGGACCACCAAGCTGGCCCATCTGGCGTGGCAGGGCCCAGCCGCTCCCCAGGACCCTCCTACCCACCAACCCATCATCCAGGGATGCTGAACAGTCCCAGTCCCCTGCTGCCACTGTCGTTGCGGCCACACCCACGGTCATTGCGGCCACTACCACTGCCGCAACCGCCACCATCGCCGCACCGACCACCACCGCCTCCACCACCACCACGTCTTCGCTGGCACCAGCCCCAGCGCAGGTGGTGGCCCGGCCGACTGGATCCACCCTGGGAGCCACAGCGAGGACCGTGGTGTGCAATGTGGCTAGTGGGCAGGCCGGTGGCAGCAGGACTGGTAGGAGGAGCAGGGTCAGGGAAACGCCAGCCTCCCTGGGAGCCATGCCCTGCCTCAAATGGCCAGAGTCCTTGGGGCCTATGAAGAGGCCCAAGGACAATGGGCCAGGTCTGCTACTGACACGCGGGAGGTGCTGGGGGTGCTGAGGTCCATGGACGCCCATATGGGCCAATTCGTGTCCCGTATGGACCAACTCGTGGACCTCATGGGCCAGCTGGTGGTGGCGGTGGGGTCACAGGCAAGGCCAGCAACACCACCTCCGCCACCACCTGCTAGGGCGCAGGCTCGGGCAGCAGTGTCCACTTCCCCTGCGTCCACAGCCAGTGAGCACACCTCACCCACCACCAGCAGGTCGCCACCACACCCCCCCCCTCCCAAACGTGGAAGGGGTCGTCCGAAGAGGAAACAGATCTCCCGGGAGGACTTCGCACGCTCCAGTCGCAAGTGAGGCAGCCAGCCAGCCTTCTGCCAGCCTTCCTTGACCAGCCACTGCATTGACTTGCTCTACGATCCCACTCCACACAGCCATCTGGATGGCATGTGTGTGTTGGACTATGGACATAGAACCAGTGGGTACACCCTGATCATCACGCAGCCATGACCGACAGCTCATTGTCACTGCACGCACCACTTTTGTCATCACCTTACACACAATCACATGTCACAGTTTGTAATAAATGCACCTTATTCACTAACTGCTGTTTGTGCCCTGTGTTTTATTTGTACGGAATACAACGGCCACTTTGGGCGGAAAGGCACCTGATGCGTGGCATGGCAATGGAATCCGGAGGACCTGTAGGGACCTAGGGGTGGGAGACAGAACAGGAGCACATTCAATGAGTGTGTCACACACCCATCACACAGTACATGTAAACAACTACAAGCAATGTACACACATCGCACAGAGCAATAGGGCACAATGCCACAGTCACCAACAGTGGCATACTACCCTGGCCATGGAGCGTTGATACACTGCACGCAGTGAACATACGGCCACCCTGACACAGCACACACACACCTGCACAGATACAGACACATCATCCGTCGTACATGGACACTCACCGTCAAGTGAAGTAGCGGGCGATGAGCTGCTGGCGCACATTCCCAGCTTCCTCCTCTCCGCTGTCCACCTCACTCGAGCTGTCCTGGTCTGCGGGCTGGGGCCCTGGTTGATCTCCGTCATCCACAATGAGGGGGATCTGCTTCCGAATGGCCAGATTGTGCAGCATGCAGCACGCCACCACTATCTGGCACACCTTCTGTGGGGAGTACGCCAGTGCACCCTCGGTGCGGTCCAGGCACCTGAACCTGGACTTGAGGAGGCCAAAGGTACGCTCGACCACACGTCTGGTCCTCCCATGTGCCTCATTGTATCGATCGTCTGCTGGGGTGCGAGGATTCCTCAATGGACTGAGCAGCCATGCCCCATTCGGATACGCAGAGTCACCTGGGTGTGAGGGACACAGAGAACCGTTGCAATTCCAACTGGACAGGGGACAGCATCGCACAACCAGCACGCTACACCACTCCACATACTCACCGACAATACAGGCACGATCCTGTTGCAGATTGGCCATCAGTAGTGGCAAGATGCTGTTGCGCATTATGTGTGCGTCATGGGCCGAGCCTGGAAACTTGGCACACACGTGGGTGATCACCATGTCCGCAAGGCACACCACTTGCACATTCAGGGAGTGCGTGTGCTTCCTGTTGCGGTACAGGTGCTCAGTGGCCTGTGGTGGAACAAGGCCAACATGAGTGCAGTCAATGGCTCCCACGACGTGTGGGATTCTGCCAAGGGCATAGAATGCACCCTTCACTGCCGCCAATTCACGAGCCCTGGGGAAGCGGATGTACCTGTTCCGGCACAGCATCATGGCTGCCAGTACATCCCTCAGCACCTTGCTGAACATGGGCTGGGACATCCCTCCTCCACTGCCCACTGTGTGCTGGAATGACCCAGTGGCGAAGAAATGCATGGCGGCCATCACCTTAGCCGTGGGGGTGACAGCAGTCGGATACACCCTGCGGGGACGGAGATGGGGCTCTAACATGGCACACAGTCGATGCAGAGTTGGCCTGTCCAGCCGAAACTTCCTGATTACCTCTGTATCGTCCATGTCCGCCAGCAATTGGTATGGGCGGTCAATGTTCGGTCTCCGCCTGGGTTAAATGGCAGAGGACACATGTCAAAGCAACACGGCACATAGCAATTTCGCATACACATCACTGACATGACTGAGCAAGCACATGAGCCACAGCCCAGCTGTCAAGCTGGGACGGTACGGCCACAATTCACTTACACAGGTCTCCCAACAATGGCAATGGCAAGTGAGACATACCACTGCCATGGGCATGCACATGGGGATCTAGGCCCCAATGACTTGCGGGGCGTGCTGATGGGGACTGACTGCATATTCGTCAAGCGGCAATGCCACGGCAACATGAGTGTCTGCTGAGCATGGAACTGCTTCCGAGGCTGGATGAGTATGGCACACGACGACGACGATGTGGGCACGGGCTGAGCGGCCAATACAAGTGGGACCTGTGGCACGAGGGGATATGAGACAGTAGTAGGTGTCAGCACTGCACCCTATGTACAGCACTGTACGGATCACAGCTCCCGAAACATTGACTGGTGTCCACATTGACAGCCCCATGCCAAGACGGCTGTGTGCTTGCAGTCACACGTCACAGGTGAGAGGTTACATTGCACGTGCCAGGTGGCAGACGTACATAGTGGGAGCTGGCATGTGTGTGCATGTGTCTCCTGTTCAGGATCCACCAGATGGGCGCTGACTCTGTACTGACCATTGGACACAGCATGTTCCGTGGAAGGCTTGTGTGTGTGGGATGGTGGCACTGGATCTGCCTCCGTTGGGTGGGGGGCCATGCACAGGGCGGGTACGTCGATGATTGCGCATTGTTGGTCACGGTGGGTGCACCAACTAAGATGTGTTGCCCTGTGTTCAATTCCTATGTCCGCATGATGATGGACTGTGGATGTGGGCAGACTACACATTGGTCGATGTGCTGTCTATATGCATGTGCCTTCACACCAGGCACAGCTGCCCCTGCACATGTGACCCCTGCTGGACTCGCTGCTGGGTCTGTGGAGCTGATGCACCTTCTGCGCGTGGGGCGGGCCGCTCTCCTCACTTCCCTCATTGCGCATGTCATGTCTTTGCCGCAGGTGACATGGATCATGGAGGGCCCACATGTACGCGTGGGTAGGCTACACATGATTGTTCACTGGTCGCCACCCCCAGTCAGTGTTTCGAATGGGAAGGTTGTCGTGCTGGTGGTATGTTCGATGTGGCGGATGGGCGGGCCTAGGTGCGGGCTTACATTCCGGACATGGGGGGTAGTTGGATTGGCGACTAGTTGCAGTACACACGGGACACGTCTCTTCCTTTCCACATCTGGGTCATCCCTTGTACTAACTGACAGTGATACAGTCATCATCGCCCCAGCCTTCATGTCCTCCCCTCGCTCCCCCAATATGCATGCTCACCTGCGAGGCTAGCGCTTGCACAGGCAGCCCCAAGCTCGCACCAGAGAGGGCAAGGAGTGTATGTGTGGGTCCAGTTGCACGAGTGGGCTGTCTCAGGGTATGATGTGTGGCGGGACGCCGTCCACCTGCGTGGTGCCCCAAATGGAGACCCGGCCTGCATGGACTATGCATCACAGTCTTCGCCTTCCGGATCCGCCACCTGCGACACCCAGTGGCTGTGGCTGCCCTTGCGGCCAGGCCGCGTCCGTCTGTGGCTGTTGGCCCACACATTCACTCTTTGGCCTCTCTGGGGAGGGCTCGGGGGTGGTGGCGCACGCGCTTGCACTTAGTCGCAATGGCATGTGGCGTGGTTGGTATGATGGGCAATGGATGGGATGGTGCGAGCCACCTCCCGTGACGTCAGTGCTGCTCGTGCTGTGGTGCGTCCCCTACACTTCCATTTGACTTGTGCCATGCTAGACGTTGAGGTTCTATTGCCTGCGTGATATTACCAGGAGGAGCGCGAGGAGACCTCTCACACACCATGCTCCACTGCCATCCCGTGCCCTGTATCGCCTGTGCGGATTGACTATGTTGGGGTTACACCTGGTCGACTGGGGCTGTGTGTGCCTTGTCAAGGGGCATGGCGGGTGCACAACAGGATCCAGCTTGTCCACAGAGGGTGGGCTGAGGTGCGCCTGGTACCGCTTTGTACGTGTGCCCGGCTGCTGTGCACACACGTGTTCACTCCCCCGATAGGTGTCCTCTCACAATGCCCAGGGAAGTGGTGGTGTACTGTTCATGACCCCTCCCAACACGGCGTGCTCCAACTTGGCATGTGCGCATCTACCCGTCGCACCCACCCACCTGAGCACTGCGTCCATACGACTTCACACGACACATGTGTGTCTTCCACAGTAGTGCTACTCATTTGCGTTGACATCCAATACCAGTGGACTACATGGTCATGTCACGACTGCCGTGTACTTCACATACTCTCATCCTCTCTCATTCGTACTTGTGAAATGAGTCAGCGGAGACAGTTCTGGTTTCAAACATTATATTGAGTCTTCTGTCCTCTGTGATGCAGTATAGTGGACACTACTGGCAGCGGAATACATGTTGAGGATATACTGAGCATGATAACAAATGGGATAGGGTGTGGGGTTACATCTGCTTGGCCAAGGCTGTGCTAATGTACATTTACGTGTAGCTGCGGAGCTGCGGACATTGACACAGACGGTATACATGTAGCCTACCAGTCCGCTCGGCATCATGGGCACAGTCCATCTCAGTTCCATGTGACAGGTTTGCTGCGGTTGTTCCTCATGCACGCGTGCATGTGAGATGACATCAGGGCATGTGCTTGCGTGCATGCAGCGGCGTGCCACTTGTTGTTGCACTGTGGTGGTTACTGGACATGTCACAGTCACTGGGGTCGTGTTGTTGTTGTATGCACTTGTCGTCCATGCAAAGGTCCTGGTATGGGATTCCCGGGGCGGGGGTGGGAGGGGTGCAGCACCCACAGACTCCAGGCGACCTATTCATGTCCACTGAGCGGTGTGTGTGTCCATGTGCGCTGGATCCATGTCGTGTCCTGGTTGTTCGTGCAGTTCCGTCCATGTGGGTGCGATGCACAGAGCCCATGCCACTGCCTCCCACGATGCATGCGGTGTTCCTGGATGTGATGGGGAACAGTGTGCATGTCCCGGTCATATCCGATGTCATGGCGATGTCGTTGATGGTGTGGTTACAGTTGCCGGTCGTTTGGTATGGCTGTTGTGGTGGTGACTGGCCAGTCCGTGCGGAAGCTGAGCATGGGTGCGGGGTTGGACTTCATAGGTCACTCGGGAACCTGCGTTGTGGTCCGACGTATTTACAGGTTGTCAGGTATGCGATGCCGTCCAGCAGGGCTTCCATGTCATTGGTGGTGTACATGTTTGCCAGCCAATGAAGCGGATGGTGGCTGTCAAGGTGTTGTTCGTAGGTTGTCCCTTGGAGGACCATGATGGGGCATGCTGGGTGACATTCGATGTAGCTGTTCTCGATGATCCGTCGTGTGGAGGCACAGTGGTTCCATTTCAGTGCGGGTGCGATGTTGGCCACATACGCCATGCCCCCATAGGCAGAGCAGGCCCTGTCGTGTGCGTCCAGAGGGAGGAGTAGTGGTAGCAGGTCCGCCTTCAGACATGCCGGGTTGGAGAGGCATATCTCGACGGGATGCTGGTAGGGACACCTCCGACAGTAGAAGACGGGCATGACGCAGCTGAACAATGTGATGCGGTAAGTCAGTCGGTAACTTACGTTCAGCAGGGACAGGAGATCGCATCCCAATGTATGTATCGTGTTGGTTTGGTACAGCTTGAGCTGTTCGGCGTAGTTGGGTAGGTGTGTTGCGGTTGCCATTTCGCAGCGGTTCGTAGAGGTGGCGTGCTCCGGCTGTGTGTGCAGTCTGCAATGTGCACGCTCCGGGGTTGCTGTGAGCTCTGTGTAGTCGTAGGGAGGCAGGACTTGTGTTCTGTTGGCTTGTTTGGAGGACACGGGCCCTCTTCCCACATGCTTCTCAGACAGTTCAAGGTCAGTGCTGTGTGACTCCTTCCAATTAACTTGCATGTGGCCGACATGGGGGAGTGTTTTCTTCTTTCTTCCCCATCCGTTGTGTGCTTCTGTGATATGCGCTATCTGCCCTGTGGTCGGTCTCCTCGGCATGCCTGTGTTGGTCTATTCTTGGACAATGGCTGTATTCACCGGCTTCTGTCGTAGGGCTGTGGTTTCGGAGTTGGAATGGAAGGTCATTCAGTGCTGTCTGCTCTCCCTTGTGTGGGCGGCAGGCTGCCTTTCCGCTCTGCGTTGGGCCTTGTGTGTGAATGTTTTTCTTGGGCCACCTGTTGTCGGTCCCCGTGCTCTTTGGTGTTCCGTTTTATATGTCTTGTTCATATGTGCAGGGTGGTATGGGTGTTTCTGTGTGGTACTGGCGTTCCTCTTCCCGAAGGGGCCCTGCTTCTCCTAGTTGGTGTTGCCGCCGCTGTGTGCTACGCCATGTTTGTTACACTGGGGTGTGTCCTGCTGTTGCGTGTCTTCACTGACATGTGTGCGTCAGTTGTGTGGCGTTGGGTGTTGTCCGTGAATTGGGCGTTGGGGACATGTCTGTGGCCGGCCTGTCACGTGTCATGTGCGTTCGGGGTGGGGCTGATGTGTGTGCTGCTTGGTTGTGACCCTGTGTCTGTGTGCGACGCATGCATGGCGCTGCGGTTGGCCTCTGCGTTGTGCGCATGTGTGGCGGCGTCATCGGCGCTTTGGGGCCGTGACGGGGTGGTTGGTTCCTAGTCCCAGGTGGTGTGTACACATGTGTTCTGCGATGTTACGATTTGGCCTGTGTGTCATCTGTGGATGCGATGGTGGATGTGTTGTGTACACGCGCTGGTGGGGGGTTGTCCGCTTTTTCCGCCCTTGCACTGTGTGCGCTGTTTGCGTGCACTTGTTGTGTGTGTGCCTACCTGCGTCTCCGCGGTACGTTGCGTCCTTGGTGGTGCATCAGCAGCAGCATGGGAAGGGCCTGCAGTGCTGGATTCATGCCCGGGGTGCCGCTTCTTCGTTGTCCGTGCTCTGCGTCCGTGTTTCCGCCTCTCTTTCACGTGCGGTGTCTCTTTGCCGTGGGAGCCGTTTGTTTGCGGCATCGTAATTTATGCGCCGGGCGGGACGTGTTTCGTCGGACGGTGTGTGTCAGTTGTGCTGCGCCGCTACGTGTGCGGGCGCACTTTGATGGCGGACGGTGTTGCTGGCTTGCCGGCGGTGTTTGGCCTGCTTTTCGCATCGTAATTGGGCGGGCGTGTGGACTGCTGCGTGCCGGCGGTAACTGGTGGTTTCTGCATCCGCCAGCACGGCGGTTGTGCTTCCGCCCGCCATCGTAATGGGCCCCTTACTTACATAATTAACATATTTAATTGCCAATTAAAGAAATATTGTTAATTAAAAAACAAATTAAAACTCATAAAAATTAATAAGCTTTCCACACTTTACCCCTATAATCCCCACAAACCACTGATGAAATTAAACTGTAAATAAATTAAAAGTATATAAAAACTAATTATAAAGTAAGTAAAATTAATTTACTCCCCACCCTTTACCGCTAAGAAAGTAAAACCTACACAAAAAAAAATAAACTACCCTAATTAAATATCAATTAATTCATTAACATTAATGACCAACCAATAATTAATTAATTAAACATAAGTTACTGCCCACTTTTTACCCCATAAACCCCACAACCCGCACCTAAAAGTAATTACACAAATTCCATATTTAATTTTCAATTAATTAATTAATATTATTTAAGAACTAATTATTAATTAATTAAAAATAAATTACTTTCCACCCTTGACCCCATAAAACCCACAACCCACACCTAAACAAAATCACACAATTACCATAATTAATTATCAATTAATTAGTTAATATAAATTAACAACTAATTATTAATGAATTAAACATAAATTGCTTCCCACCCTTTACCCCTATAAACCCCACAACCCACACCTAAAATTAATTACACAATATCCATCATTAATTTTCAATCAATTAAATAATATTAATTAAGAACTAATTATTAATTAATTAAAAATAAATTACTTCCCACCCATTATCCCATAAACCCCACAACCCACACCAAAAATAAATCACCCAATTACCATAATTAATTATCAATTAATTAGTTAATATAAATTAACAACGAATTATTAATTATTTAAACATAAATTACTTCCCACCCTTTACTCCTATAAACCCAACAACCTGCACCAAAAATTAATTACACAATTTCCATAATTAATTTTCAATCAATTAATTAATATAAATTAAGAACTAATTATTAATTAATTAAAAATAAATTACTTCCACCCTTGACCCCATAAAACCCACAACCCACACCTAAACAAAATCACACAATTACCATAATTAATTATCAATTAATTAGTTAATATAAATTAACAACTAATTATTAATGAATTAAACATAAATTGCTTCCCACCCTTTACCCCTATAAACCCCACAACCCACACCTAAAATTAATTACACAATATCCATCATTAATTTTCAATCAATTAAATAATATTAATTAAGAACTAATTATTAATTAATTAAAAATAAATTACTTCCCACCCATTATCCCATAAACCCCACAACCCACACCAAAAATAAATCACCCAATTACCATAATTAATTATCAATTAATTAGTTAATATAAATTAACAACGAATTATTAATTATTTAAACATAAATTAATTCCCACCCTTTACTCCTATAAACCCAACAACCTGCACCAAAAATTAATTACACAATTTCCATAATTAATTTTCAATCAATTAATTAATATAAATTAACAACTAATTATTAATTAATCAAAAATAAATTACTTCCCACCCTTTGCCCCTTAAAACCCCACAACCCGCACCTAAAAAAATTACACAATTACCATAATTAATTATCAATTAATTAATTAATATTAATTAACAACCAATTAATAATTAATTACAAATAAATTACTTCCCACAGTTAACACTATAAAATTTCAATTAAATAAATAAAAATAATCATTAATTTATTATAATTAAATTACTTCCCTCCCTATTCCCCTATAACCCATAACCCGCTACGGAACTAAACAATGCAAAATTAAATTAAAATAAAATTGATAACTTCGAAAAATTTAACACATATATTAAAAAACATAAACAATATTTTTGCAAACAATATTAATGACTTCTATATCTTTAAAAACGATATTTCTTACCTTAAATTCGATTTTCTTGACCACAATATTCTTGCTGTCGATATTTATGAATCACGACATTTCCAACTCGATATTCTGTCTCAACACCTTCAAAAACTGTCAAACGTAAACAAGAGGAAAGTGGTATTGAGTCATGTGTGGTGATGTTTTACAAAAATGAGGCTGAGACAAGTAAATCGCAACTATCACTGTCAACGCAGTAAGTATAATTCTGTGGTGCAACGATCTGGGAAACCAACCTTCTAACTTCCCATACGGGAACAAATTCCCACAAAAACAATCAAAGAAGATGATCAGCACCCAACATATATTTAGTTCATTATGAAAATGTACAGTCAGAGAATATTGTCGTATATGGCACAGACTCTGTTTCCATTTTTCATCAAAATTTTCTTTATTTATCTCTTTTTTTCTTTTTGTGAAATTCCCTGTAGCCAACGCGTTTCGTCCCTTAACTGAGACTTCTTCAGGGCTTAGAGTATAGTACAGTTCAGTTGAAATCCGCCTTGTTCAGGTATCAAGGGTATCGAGTACCATCCATGTATCACTCCAAAAAGATCACGGTATCACTTCCTTTTTAGTCAAAAATCCATTCAGCCTTCTTAGTCAGTTTTAGGCACTATGGGTCCAAGCCAAAGTAGGCATCCAAATCTTACTGCGCATCTCCTCCGCTGCCGACATCTCATCTGTAACCAAAAAGGTTACCTGAACAAGGCTTCCCTTCATCTTTGTTTTGTGGATCTCAGTAGCGCATTTGACTTAGTGGATCATACCATTTTTTCATCAACGCTGCTCTCCCTTGGTGCTTCCAGAACAATTATTAGCTTCCTTGCACGCCTCTTCGCAAATCTATCCAGTAAAGTCCGTTATGGACCCCAGGGAGATTGCTCGCCCACTTTTAAAGTGGAGACAGGCATTCGAGAGGCCTGTGTTTTGGCCCCATTACTGTTTTCAATTTTTATTAATGGGGTGCTAATTGTCTGCAGGCCCTACAAGCTGATGCTCCTTGCATTGCCGGGCGTCCCTTTCCATGCTTTTGGGGAGTTTATGGCCTCAAAAAATATGGTGATTAATAAATCCAAAATTTTCACAATGATTTGCGGACATAAACCCAACAATGTAGATCATTTTTTATTAATAATAACCCTATTATTAGAGGAAACTCTTTTTGTTACCTGGGAGTCCAATTTACGAGCAACGGTTGCTGGGCTCAACAGCTTCTTAATGCTAAATCCAAATTGATCAGAAATACCAATCGAGTTTTAGGTTCTCAGTCGACCGATCAAAGAAATGGTGGAGATATATAAGGCCAGAGGGGTGGCCACTGCTACCCATGGGGTCGGTTTGTGGGGTTATACTTCCAGCAAGCCATTGCAAATGGAGGAAAATAGCTTCCTAAAATGTTTACTCTGTTTACCTGCCTCTGCTTCAATTTGTATTGCCCATCGGGAGGTTGGCATACAATATATAGAGGACCTGCTCCTGGTTAGATCTTTGCTTCTTTGATTCTCTATATGGTCAAAAGAGGAAACTAGTTTTACCAAATCGATTATTTTAGACTGCCTAACTTTGGATAACGTTTCTCGTATCCCCTGGTCGGCTTATATAAACTCTTCCTTTAGTACTTTATTTAAATTGTCAGTGTGGGCTGACCCCCTTAAGATTTTGTCACTCACTAAGAAATCTATTAAAGACACTTTTTTAAGCATAGGTCTGAACGGCAAATGGGCTCTAAACTGATGAAGTTGACGGTTGTTTTTTTATATGTCCCTTCCTTTGGATGAGGGTTACCAAAATTATTTATCTTATGTTACCTAAAATCAACATCGATATGTGCTGACAAGGTTTAGGGTTGTTATTGTGCCCCATTCGGTAGCCTTCCCTATCATGAAGCGGTGCCTAACTGAGTCGACCCATTGCCCATGTGATGGTACGAGTACACTGAGCACGTTGCACTTTATGCTATTTTGTACTCTTTACTCGGCTTATAGGTGCTACTATCTTAAACCTATTTTTGTTGTCCAGAACATTAGAAATCACAAACTTGCCTTGAATTTTTGCTTGCTTTAAATGATCATTTAGTGTGTTTTAATGTTGGTCTTTTTATCTTGAAGGCTATTAATTTAAGGAAAAGTATCTTGCATTAGAATTAATTGGTCTTGGAAATTGGAAAATTATATGTTTATGACGGGGTATTGAACATCTATGTTATTTGGATCTATGCACTTTAGTTTTATTGAGTATGTCATTCAAAAATGTTTTTATAGTTTTATCATATGTTTTATATACTTTTATGGCTGTTTTTAACTTGCTGAATAAAGTTTTTGAACCAGAACACCTCTCAAACTCCATTCTAAAAGATATGAAGATTCCCACCACTTGGCGCTCCGCCGAGATTATTCCAATCTATAAGAAGGGACAATATAGTTTGTCAAGCAACTATCGCCCAATTAGCTTACTAGATGCCTCACAGAAGATCTTTTGCAAGCAAGTTCTAGCACATCTTTTGGATTGGATCGAGGAGAACTATGAGATATCCGAACTCCAGGCAGGATTCAGATGTGGGTCAGTGTGATAGATCAGATCTTCTGTTTTAACTGTCTATTTTGGAAGACTGTAGCAATCAACGGGGGTCGACTTTTTTTTACCTTTGTTGATTGGCATGCAGCTTACGACCTAGTCCATAAGGTAACTCTTTGGTCAGCCCTGGATAAGATGGGCATTCCAGCAAACCTGCTGACAATCATTGTCAAGCTCTATGAGGACTACTATGCAAAGGTCAGGTCGGGGGGAATAGGAACAACTCACCGACCCCATAAGAATCTTGCGAGGGGTCAGACATGGTTGTGTTTTGGCCCCCTCACTGTTCTCACTTTACATAAATGACGTAGAGGAATGGTTGGATAGAGATAGGTGTGATGCTCCCATGGTGGCAGGTAGGAGAGTGCCCACCTTACTTTTTGCGGACGACATTCTGCTGATCTCTAAATCACTTCAAGGTCTACAGCAGCTCCTGGATGATTTTACCAAATTTTGTAAAGAGCGTGGGTTAGAACTAAATAGCTCTAAAACAAAATGCATGATATTTAACCCTGCAAATAGTAAAAATATCAATTGTAAGTTGGTTGCTGAAAATTACCCTATTGAACAGGTTACCCATTTTGATTATCCTGGGATAAGATTGACATCAAATCTGGATTGGACAAAGCAGGTACAAAAATCATACTGCTCTTTGTGCCATTATTCAACAAAATTGCTAAAGATTTATAACAAAACCTGCTCAAAGAGGGCTGCCCCTACTATAGAGATTATGTGAAGTCTCTGGGATTCTTCTTCTACAGCTCCGAGATTTTAGGTCATGCTAATTGTCACATTTTAACAATAGCGGAAAATAAGTTCCTCAGGTCCCTCTTTGCTCTCCCTAAGAGCTCGCTTATGACCCCACTGCATCTTGATATGGCGTTTAGGAAAGTTTCCAAGAAGATTGAGTATAGACCTTTGCTTTACTTGCATAGACTATGGTCCTCCTCACCTGTATTGGGAGCGTATAGAGAAGCCTTAAGGGACCTTTTGTACACACCTGGTGCCCTTAAAGTCCCACGGCTCAAGTATATCAGAACCACCTTAAGGAACCTGAGTCTGGAGGAATCTAATTCTATTTCTGAAAGGGAATTCAAATGGGTTACGGGGAGTAATTATTCGCAGTAGTAGAGGCACGCTAACTACAGAATTCTTCAATCACAAAATGCTCCCAGCATATGAAAACACTATTGATGAAATTATGCCTCCTTTGGCTAGGAAACTGTTCTTACAATTCAGGTACCAGTCTCTTCCCACTAGAGCCTTCTTTTCTAAGTGGGCCGATGCACATAATGTGGGTGTTGCTTGCCCGGTGTGTAGAGGATCTTCTGAGAACATTCCTCACATTTTATTCTTCTGTCCCGCTTACAATCATGTTGCCCCTGACCCACCCTACTTACCCCATACATGCCCTTCGGTGCACCCAGCTGACTCCCGAAACCTGTAAAGGAAACAAAGAAAAGACAAACATCAATAGAAAATCACCAACACTAATGATGAACTATCGTTGTTCTGGGCAGAGAGGTGGAGTCCCTGTGAGCATCAGCCAATCCCGTGACAAAGGAGGTGGAGAGAAGGACGTTGATGCAGGAAGGAGACCAAGCGATGAGATAACAGGAGTTGGAGCCAGTGGACGTGAGGAGCAAGACGCCAGCCAGAGCTGCTGACCAGCGAGAGGAAGACGCCGATCCGGAAAAGACACCCAACTCCTGAAGTGAGGAGTGGTGGACACCATCAGAGGATGCGGATAAGCGTGCGCAAGTCAGGAGAGTTGCAGCATAGTGGGTAAGTGACAGCGGAAAGGGTGAGAAGTGTGTTGAGGGTGGTAGGGGTGGACCCTGGGTCACGGTGTGGGGGAGCACAATACTATTTTTTTAAATTGTTAGTCGTATAGGGTAATCTCCTGACAGACCCTTTGGCCCTTTAAATAACAAACCCTGATAACGGTTGTGAGCCGCGTATACAAAACGCTGCCACCCTTCCATTTCCCCAGGATAAAGAAAGAGAGAGAACGGTGCTGGTGAAAATATGGACCAGGTAAGGGTAACCCGGATCAATACCCCGAACTCTGAGAGAAAGAGTTGGAACAAAGGCTGCAATATTAAGGGTAGATTCCAGATTAATGTCTTAGCTAAAAAGGGTGCATGCTGTGTTTACCCAGGCACGATTATTCACTTAAAATTCCCCCCCTCCTCTCTTAAAACCCCCCTCACACCCCAGAGAATACCAAGAAGGGTGTGGGGATGGTTCTGGAAAGAAGTATTTCCCGAACTCCTGCTTACCGCTACTATTTCTTTTGTTTGAGCCTCCGGGTGGTGCCATATTAAGGGAAGGATTGTCTGGAAGAAGAAGAGAAGAAAAGAAAGTCCATTGGGATTATTACCAAACTGACCCATACTGGATCCAGAGTGTCATGCTACATTATTATTTGTGTCAAAACTACAATAAAAATCATCATTAATTAAGAAATATATACAGCCTCTGCGCCTATATATCCGCTCAGCCCTCCCACAGCTCAACAAAGGAAAAAATGGCTGCTTCCTCTGTGCAGAAATCGGGGCATAAGGCGGCACCTAGAAGCCCTTTGAGTGCTAAGGAGGGACTGCTCTATGTTGGTGGTATTTGCTGTATCAAGATATCTTCTGGCTGCCTGGATTTGGTGATCCAAGTGTATCCGAGCACCTGTACGGGATTTGTCAAGTTAATCATTTGGTAGGTCTTGGTTGAGTCTCTTACTGTTTATATTTAATAGTGCCACATTGTTTCGCAGTTACTCCATTATGTAATAAAAATGTTATCTATGGCAATGTGACTGTATTTTTACTAGAGAACTTAATTACGAATCAAAGATCCTAATTGTGTTTTAACCCAAATCTAGTGGAATTGAGTCACATTTAATGAAGAGACTAATCAGAAACTGCAATTTACTTCTTAGGGGTTCGCTGCTATGCTCGATGAAGAGTTTAAATGGAAATTGCACTTTAATCCCATGGGATTCACTGTTATTTTGCACATCCTTTTGAGTTCAAAAGGTAAAATAAGCTAGGGCTTTATGTGGCCATTTACTTTTATTCTTATTAGAGGTTTTTTTAAAACAATTTAATTATAAAAGTCCTCCCACCTGTGCTTAACTTAAACTTAGTGGTATTGTGTCCTAACCCATGAAGAGTCTAAATGTAAAACGGTACCTTAATGTAATAGAGCTATATTGCATTGTGTACAGTTGAACAAAGGCCTAGTAGGATATTTTGTATATAGCGAACCCTGGCCCCACCTTATACCGCCATTTTAGATGGACAATTTATTTATGAATCTTAAGTCTAACCAATGTTAAATGCAGTAGACATTGTTTTTACTGTGTAAAGGGGTGCAGGGGATTGCATATGATGCTCTGTATAAAATGCCTTGGTTCCAAGCATGTAGTATTTCTCCCTGCGACTCTTCATTTTTACTACACCTATGGATGTCGCTCAGGATGTTTTAAATATCTTTTGTTTTTATTGCACTTTTATGATCCTTGCTTTATCGAAATACAGGCTATGACTGACTGACTGACTGCCTTATTTGGGTCATATGTCTGTATGTGTTCTTATTTAACCTTGACATGGTGAAAAGTAGACATTTGACCCAAAAAAATGTTGCATTAATAGTTGTATCGATGTCATCAATGGAATGGCTTGATGCTTTTACAGTTCTTAGAAGGATAAGGTCAGATGACATCTGCGTCTAATGGAAGACATGACAATGATTCTGCATGAATCGGGAAAGATGGTGACTTCCATTGTTTAAGAGTTAGAAGATGATGACCATGATTAGCCAAGATGGAATCTGGTCTACATGAGATGGAGTCAGACCTTAGGGGCTTTACGGCAAGACATTATGCCATACAATGTTTTTTTGGTTCTTCACATTACTGGTACCAGTACAATCAGTAGCAAATTGGTCATTGTTTTAAGAAAATGAAGGATTCAAAGAAGTGTGTGCACAGAAGCATGGTGACCATTGCAGGCGAGGTGTGTGAGAGGTCAGTTCTTTAGTTCTTCACAATACCTGGTGTGGCAAAAAGAGAGCTTCGCTTACCTCAACTTTAGTTCTAATTATGCCGAATTAATCAGATTCATTTCAGTAATTACGCATTACTCTTGTGATGTACAATGACCAGAATTACGCAATTATGTCAGCTTGCGTAATTTAGGACAAAAATCCTACCATAAGAGAACTGGAAAAACAATCTACGAGAGAGTGAGCGGCTGCTGGTTACTGCTGTTTGTGTCCTGCAACATTTAGTGCGATTTTCTTAGCACAAAATGCACCATAGGGCCCATTTTGGATGCAAGGGTGCATTTTGCACTAAAAAAACAACGGTAAATGCTGGATTACGCTACTCAAAAAATTACGCATAATTACGAGTAATTTTGGGGTGGTTCTGAGCAATTAAGCTAGCGAGAAATATGCCAGTTATGCCCACCCCTACTTTAAAATAGGTTTTGTGCTCCAAAGTTGAACGGCACTGCTGTTTGCACTGATTTGCTCTGTGAAGCATCGCTAAGTGTAACTGTAGAACTCATGCAAAATGTTAGTAAATATGTGCCTACATTTAGTTATTTGTAAAAAGCAATTTTTTCCCTACTCTCTTTAGGCTACTTAGGTCCACGTTTTATATGTAAACATAGATGCATATCCCGCATTTAAGCTTCATGCTTGAAAAAAAGCCACCTTTCTCAAAGTAAGTGCAGCAGCTTGGGAGGTGCTGCTTGCAGGGGGAGGGTAGACATTTTGACGTTTAATGAACGGGAAAGGGACCCGAAGACACTGCAACTCGGAAGAGGATGTATCCTTAGGGCAAGAGCTGTCAACATCGAAGCTGGGGAACTGGGTTTGAGTCTCGGCAACGACGCTCAGCATCCTGTGATTCTGGGCAAATCACTTAGGGGCATATTATCAAGGGCCGGCGATAAATATCGCAAAGCGCGCTTAGCGCTTGCATATTTATCGCCCGGTTAGCGCGTTATTAACAACGCGCATCGCCGAGGCGATAAAAATGTCAGAGATAGCGTGGATATCGCCGTTTTCCATGGGAAAACGGCGATATCCTAGATGATAGGGCCTGTGGTCTTAGCCACAGAATCCACCCCCCATGTTAAGTATGCCTTAGTCAGGAATTTAACAGACGTTAAATTCCTGCGTTAAAGCATACTTAACGCGATTAAAATAATCGCTTCCCGCATTGTAAATATCGCGAAGCTGCCTTCGCGATATTTACCCATGTTGTTTCCACAGACACGCCTACTTTGCATCTCATTATCGATGCGAAGTCAGGCGTGCTGGAAACGGGAGCAAAATCAGCAAAACACGCGATAGCGTGTCTTTGCTGATAAGGCGATATAATTATCGCCGCTTTTCGGCCGAAAACGGCCGCAAAAGCGGCGATAATTGTTTATCGCCGCCTTGTTAATATGCCCCTTAATCTCCCCGTGCCTCAAAAAAATGAATGTGTCCATCTGTAACGAAACTGGTGCTCATGTAAAGCGCTCCAATACCTGATATCTTTGGGTCTAGTTCGCGCTATATAAAACTCAAAAAAAAAAATAGAGACAGTGAGAAGGACAACACAAGTGGAAAAGGAGAAGGAAGCTTAGGTAATGATCTGTTTGCGCCATGTGACAGACAGATGGGACTTGGATGTCCCAGTGAGCAGGCATAAGAGTTGGCAGCAAGGAGCTCTGCTGGCTCGAAAAGAAGTCATTATCAGATCGAGCCTTGCTGTGACAAAACGGGAGACATTGCAGATCAGCCATTTCCTTTGCTAGACATGTTTTCCTATTTTTTCTGAACATTTTTCATATGATATCACCTAGCTGACAGTCCACCCATGAGGAGGGTGGAGGGTTTGCCTTGAAGTGAAATTTGTTTATTGCAATTTCCTATGTCCCAGTGACTCTCCAAAGAACAACGAGCATGAAGATGTCTATGCCATCCCTTGTAAACATCCTGAAGCTACACCCTGCCTGGACCGCCTTCTTTCATTTGTCTCCATTTTGGATTAGCTTCTGGTTAACCCTTTTGGGACAGCTTCAGCGTGGCAAAAGCAGGCAGCTGACAGGCACAGATCACATGGAGGGTAAATTATAGTATATCCTTTGATACAGGATGAGCTGTTTTAAAACACAGCCGCATAGATTTTGTTAGGAAAGGGTTTATTCCAAGGTAGATAGATATAAGAATGACCCTGCAGGGAGCTGATGTAGCTTCCAGCTCAGCCCTGGTGACACTGGCTATCTGCCCTCATCACATTGTCATTCTATGATGTTAGGGGGGAGAACAGCATTGTAAACCTTTATTTAAATCAGCAACTATTAAATCTATAGACCACGCTTTTGAGCTGGTGTTTGAAATGAAGAAAAAAAAGGTTGCGATAACATTGAAATACATCCTAAAAGTTTGTTTTAAAGAGAGGCAGCGTAATGTCATGTTCTTAACTTTGTATGATCTTGTTTTTTATAATGCTGTTGTAATTTGTACAAATTGTGTAATGTTTATGGACACAAGAGCATCAACTATTTTGGAAATCGGAGTACACCTAGGGGCCGATTCCGATTCGGGCCGGAAATCTCTCCGACCGAGCCGGACCCGGAGAGATTTCCGACCGAATCGGACCCGTGCAGCCCGACTGAACGAGTACGATGCGCACGTATGCCATCGGACTCGATTCGGTCGGACTCCCATTGAAGTCAATGGGAGCCTGTCGTACAACGCGTACGCGGGCTCCCATTCACTCAATGGGTGCGAGGCGGACAAGGGCGCCCCCTACAGTGTGTACGCGGCGAAGCGACTCACGCCGTACACGCACAGGTAGGGGGGACCCATGGGTCCCCCCTGTGTGCGACTCGCGTGGCTACGCATACAGAGGGGTCTGACACGGACCCCCAAAGTATGGCTCCGACTGCTCTTTCGAGCCGGAGTGCGCGGCTCGGTCGGACTGCTCGCGGCGCGCATCGTACTTACCCGGCCGGGGAACGTCTCCATTGCGCGGTGCGAGTCGAGTCCGAGTGAGTCGGTCGGTGCGGTTAGACCCGGGAACGAGTCGGTTGGAGCGGTCGGGAAGCCCGGACGAGTCGGTCGGCGATTTCCCATCGTACTCTCTCGCCCGGACGCGCGTACGAATCGGTCGGGAAATAGGGCTCCGAATCGGATCCGGTTCAGCCGAATCCGATTCGGAGCCCTACCGGCCGAGATCGGAATCGGCCCCTATGTCTCTGATGCTTTTGACCCACCTTTGAAGTAAATGACAGTAGATATCTACTTTCCCAGTTCCCAGGGTTGTGAGAAACAGAAACAGCATATTCTGGTATCCAGAATATTTTTCCAAGGTTAGTTCAGATGAAGCATGCTCTCTAATACACGCACTACAATAGAGAGACTTTAAGGTTCAATTTCATGAGCCTCAGAAATGAGTTGTAAACTGGGGTAATGTGAGAGGCTCAATCGGTCAGACACTGGGGCATATTTACTAGAAAATGCACCAAATCTGGCAGCGCCACACTCTGACGTTTTCAAAACGCAGGGATGCACTGTATTTACTACAATACAACACACCCCTGTGTTTTCCCTAGCACTGGTGCTACAATTAGCTTCCTAGCACCAACGCAGGCAACCTTGCACCGTAGTGCAAGGGTGCCTGCGTTGCAGGAATGATTGTTTATGTGCAGGAAGGGACACCTTCCTGCACATAAACAATCATTAATGGCTTTTTTGCTCTTTCTATGTGTGCTGCAGAATTCAGCACACATAGAAAAAGCAAAAACCAGGAGAACTAAAAGCATTTCTCCTTGTGCGCCATTCTAACGCCTGCCTTTGCATGGCGTTAGTTTTTGGTGCTGCCACAGATTTACACCTCCTTGTAAATCTAGGGCAGCGTCAAAAAGCAATGGGTGGAACGCCCACAGCAGCACCCATTGCACTCCCCTTTGCCGCAGAGGACTGCGGCTGAAAAGGGCATATTTACAAGGAGGCGTTAAGCTACGCAAAGTGGCTTAGTGCCACCTTGTAAATATGGAAAATGGTGCTATGCCACCGAAGCATCAAAAAAAAAAAGTGACGCTCCAGTGGTGATAGGGGCTTGTAAATATGCTCCATTGTCTTGAAGATACTACTTGGTACAAAAGCACGGTTTCATGCCAGGCAGCCTTCTGGTATTTACAGCTCGGTCTAGCAAGATACCGTAGTATTAGATGCTGAAGACATTATCAAGAACTGATTCCAATCTCTCTCTCCCTCACGCTCTCTTTTTCTCTGTCTCAATTTTTACCTCTATTTCTCTATATATCCCAGAGGGAATGTCAGCTAGAACAGGACTATTCCAACACCCATGCCAGTGGGGCAGCCACTGATTTGAATCCAATTCTTCTTCCTGGTTACCCCTCATATTAGCCTTACTCCACATAATTAATAGCATTTCTCATGTATTACCTGTGTCCTGCATCTACCTCACTGCTCCTACCCTACACATTCACCCACATTACCAGTATTACTGGATCCACACCTTCCCTTTGCATGGGCGACATTGCTTCTACCATCACACACTGACTCACATCACCAGCATCACTCAGTCAGCGTCGCTGCCTTTCGTCTACCACATCCATCCGACCCGCAACACATGACCAGCATCATCAACCAACACAATTGTGCTGCATCACTGCACCCTTGAAGTATCACACTGATGTGCTCTCTATGGGCCTCATTTACAACAAAATGAGGCAGCACAGCAAGTAATTTTGCTGCACCAAGCAGTGTCATTTTAAAAGCACAAGGATGTGCTGTATTTACAACAATACAACGCATCCCTGTGCTTTCCTCTGTGCTGGCGCACAATTGGCTCCCATGCACCAATGCAGGCACCCTTGCACAGTGGTGCAAGGGTGCCTGCGTTGTGAGGTTGGTGTTGCGCAAGAATGGACACCTTCCTGCACAAAAACAATAATTGATGGCATTTTCCTCTTTCTATGCCTGCTGCAGAATGCAGCAGGCATAGAAAGAGGAAAAAATGAGGAGAAATAAAAGTATTTCTCCTTGTTGCGCTTCCTTCCGCATTCCCTGGGGAGAGTAAGGATTCTGACGCATTCCCAGGTTCACAAAACATTGTAAATCTGGGAATGTGGCAGAAAACATGGGTTTTGCGTGGGCACACCCACAGCAACAACCATGGCATGCCCCTTTCACGCAAAGTGATGCGTGAAAAGGGGCCGTATTTACAAGGCTATGAAAAACCATGCAGGGTGACTTCGTGTGGCCTTGTAAATATGAGCCAGCACACTGTGCCGCTGGTGCGTCAAAAAAGTGACGCACCGACAGCTCAAGGGGCTTGGAAATAAGCCCCTAAGTTTGAATGTATGTGGTACTGTATGCTCAAATATCCTGCCCAGCTAATGAAATCTGTTTCAACATCCGAGCTGTAGGCGAAGCCATCTTTCTCTCTATAAGTGGCAGCCCTTTCTGTGCACTGTCTACACCATCTAAAAATTGAAGGCAGAGGCAGTCAGGTTCAGGAACTCTGCCCTCAGTGTCTACCACCACCAGCTGCATTCACTAGAATTAAAAAAAAAAAACACTGACCCTCTGTCTCTGACCTGTATATCACACCACAAATGGAATAAGCAAGCAAAATATCACATTCCCTCACAGGGAGTAATTTTCCGGTCGAGTGATTACAATTGAGTGTCAGTCAATCTTCAAGATACACCCAAACTAATGCACCATGCTGGGGATGGTGCAACAGCAATGCTGCGCTTGGAAGCCACTTGAGTAACCCCACTAAAGGGTTACCACCTTGTCCCTAGAAGAATCCACTTTAGGGGTCCTTTAGAGTTTGGCACAGTGGGAGCGCTGCCATAAAGCGACGGTGCTCTCATCAGCCAAGCTCATAATTCTCCTGCTCTAGACAGATTAGAAGGAAGCACTGGGGGCCTGAATCACAAAGGGTCTCCGTACTCGTGGCGAAGGCCAAGCAGTTGTGGTGGAGGGGGGGAATCAGGGCCGGACTGGGGATCAAAACCGGCCCTGGCAAAGTGCTTGGCAGGCCCCCCGGGGGGTTGGGGGTGCGGCCGAGCTGTTTGGCAGGGCCGGTTTCGGCTGATTTTGTTACAGGGGCCGATATTGCTGCTATGCTGCAAAAATGGCCCTGTAACAAAAACGGCCCCCAGGGGCCCAAAACCGGCCCCCACCCTGGTGGCCCACCGGGAAAATGCCCAGTGCCTGCTACGGCCAGTCCGGCCCTGGGGGGAATCTCCGCAATGAGAATTCTCATTGCTGAAGTTTCTTCCCAAATTCTCGTTACGGAGATTCCGACCAAAGTGCAGACACTCCACCACGACAGCAGGGCCTCCGCCACGAGAGCAGAGGTCCTTTGTGAATCCGGTCATGGGTTTCCGATGATGGTGCCTCGGCTGGCTCCACCATTGAAAACCTTTAACCTGGCGGCCTGTCCACCAGAGGGCTATCAGGTCTTGGGGGGAATCACCCTCCCATATTAAGGGAGGGGTCCCAGGAAGGTAAATCACCCATTGCCCCCTGGTGCAGTTAGAAAGCTCCGTGCACATCGGGGCCACTGATTTTTGTTTGTATTCTTGACAAATACAGATCTTTACAAATGGGTGCATTATTCATGGTGCCTGATCGACAAAGCTTCACTGCCTTCAGTGGAGCCACTGAAGCTCCATTGAAGATGCAGTGATGTCTGCCAGCCTAGCAAGGGATTTATAAACATGAGTGGCCTTCCACTGGGGAGGCAGAAACGATGGTCTTCCCCAACCTTGTGGCCTACAGGACTACCTCCCATTCTTTAAAACACCCCTATGTGTAGGGGAAGCTTGCTGCAAAAAAGGTAATCTGACGAGAACATTCACTGCACGACCCTACATAGGGCCAATCAAGCGAAAGGAATGCGTTTGCACAAAAATCCAAGAAGCATGTTAAACATTTTGACAGCATGATAGAAAGGACAAACCTGTGGCACTTTGAAAAGTCCAGTGAAGCACCCCCCCTGCTGTCAGAGAGGACCACGGAAGGGAATTTTGATTGTCGTAACCATTTCGAGTTGCTGCTTGGTCCAGCCATTGGAAAGTGATGAACGAGGAACAGCAACAAAAAAAGGCTCGCTGGAGCTTTTTAAAGTTTGAACAAAGAAGTTTATTGAGATAATACAATATAAGGTAACAAATACGAAATAAGTGAACATCTTCTTAGCAGGGGGAGGGGGAAAAGAGGGGGGAAGGTATGAAAGGGAAGGATAAAAATTACAAATATATATATTCAACATAATCACTTATTATAAATATCATCAATTGCAAGAAATACAACTGTCTTTTAAAAATGTAGAATTCAGATATAAGATAATAAAATTTCTATCAGAACAACTCATGGAGGTTTGGGAACTTCCTCAATACGAGGGTTGTGTAAACATGCATTGTTGGCAGATTGGTCCAAAAACGGGTGATGGGTGACCATAGATGTTCTCGCTTCATTGCAAGGGATATGGGATGGACATATGCTCTATCTAACCTGTGATTATAACAAACACCATACCACCAGGCTTGGTAAGAGAGGTCGCTAGTATTTTTCCATGCTTTAGTAATTTGTTGAAAGGCTACTGCAAGAAGAAGGTCAACAATATGAAAGGTCTCTGGATGAGAGTCCCATATCGAAGACAGACTGCCCAAAAATAAGTTAATCAAATTAAAGGAAAATTGTGTTTTAAAAATATGATTAATTTGACTCCAGACTCGTGACCAAAAATCATGAACCAGAGGACAAGCAAATAACATATGGTATAAATCAGCAAGGGGTTTGTTGCACGACCAGCAAGACGAAGAAATGGTAGGATTGATCTTATACAAGGACATAGGAGTTAGTAATAATCTATTATATATAAAAAATAGTGTTTGGGTAGTGTTTGCAGCTCTGGAAGATTTCCTTATCTTCATCCAAATCTTGTTCCAAGTATGAATTGTGAGAGATGTTTTGAGATCTGTTTCCCATAATGTTTCTATTTTTGTTTTTTCACGGGAAATTAAAGAGGAAGAAAAATGTTTATAAATTTGGGCCGCAGACGGAGAAAGAGATAGAAATTGCAAAGAGGTGGGAGGCGAGTCTAAGGGAGGAGAAGTTGAAGATAAATTGGTGTACGCTAATTGAAGTAATTCGACTAAAGAAGTGTATTTAGATAAATAAGAATCTGGCAGGGAAAAACGCGCTTGAGCAACTGGAAAGGGAATACAGATTTCATTTTCAAAAAGTTGATACACCCAATGGAGTCCTTTAGCATACCAGTCTTTCCAGAAAATGACTCTGTGACGGTATTTAAGAGATTGATTATACCACAAGGAAGATTGCATAAAACGATCTCTAGGAGAAAGATGGGCAGTAAGTAAGGGTTGAAGAATCTTACAACAGTTATTGAAAATAGGTAGAGAAAGAGATATTGGGCGTTGCGTAAAGGACAGGAATTCTCGAAAAGGAAAGGGATGAAGGAAATGTTTTTCAACATTAGTCCACAGAGGTAATAGTAGATCGTCGTTGGTTTCATGGAGTAAAAGAGCGGCTTGTTTTAGAGAGAAAGCAGTATGATATGCCTTAAAATCTGGAAAATTGACGCCTCCTAAATGTTTAGGTTTCTTTAATTTACATAAGGACATACGAGATTTCTTATTATTCCACAGGAATTTTGATAATATCGAGTAAATTAATTTAAAATGTAAATTAGGTATGTTTATAGGAAGATTAGAAATGTAAAAAAGTATTATAGGAACAAGCATCATCTTTATTGTGTCGAGACGACCCCACCATGATAAGAATAGAGGATTCCATCTGGATGTCGCATTACGTAGCACAGTTTGTAGTTCTTTTAAATTAACAGTAACCGTCTCTTTAATAGAAGGTTTAAACCAGAGGCCTAGATATTTTATCTTATCTGGGTTCCACCGAAAACCAGAAGAAACAAAGTCTGCAGAGAAACATAATGTATTTAGCGGGAGGATTTCGCATTTATCCGAATTAAGTTTGTATCCCGAGACATCAGCGAATGCCTGCACTTCAGAGAGGAAAGGTTGTACAGTAGATTGGGGTTGAGATAAAAAGAGCAGGATATCGTCAGCATAGACAGAAAGTTTTAACTGGTTGGACCCATATATAAATCCCTTAATGTTCGAATTTGAGCGAATCTTAATCAAAAAGGGTTCAAGGGCTAGTATGAAAAGAAGAGGAGAAAGAGGACAACCCTGCCGAACACCGCGGTGTAAGGGGAAATAAGGAGAAATAAGACCATTAACTAACACAGAGGAGACAGGAGAAGAGTAGAGTAGTGAGACATAATTTATAAATTTTTGGCCAAAGCCAAACCAGGACAAAGTAGAAAAAATAAAAGGCCAAGCTACTCTGTCAAAAGCCTTTTCCGCATCCAAAGATACGGCTGCCAAAGGGTCTTTATATAATCGAGCCTTAGTAAGAACTTGAAGAAAAAGTCTAGTATTGTCTGAAAGATGTCTACCTTTAACAAAACCACACTGTTCTCTGCCTATTAAGAATGGTAACAAGTGCTCTAGACGACAAGCCAGAATCTTAGCAAAAATTTTATAGTCTAGGTTGATTAAGGAGATGGGTCTGTAATTTTTACAAAGGCTATGATCTTTATCTCCTTTAGGAATAAGACATATTAGAGCTTCTTGAAAAGATCCAGTGGATTTTTTAGAAGTGGTAAAAAAGTGGAATAAATGATATAATTTAGGAATCAATAAACGAGAAAAGTGAGAATAAAACTCGATCGTAAAACCGTCAGGGCCTGGAGCCTTACCTCGTTTAATTAAACGGATAGCAGAAAGGATATCTGATTCCCGGATGTCTTCGTCCAACACTGAGAAATCTAAATCACGAGAAGAAGGAGGAGTAATAGAGGATAAATATTGGGCTATAGAGTCCTGGGATATCGGGTGTTCAGGGGTATAAAGGTTTTGGAAAAATGTTGTAAATTCCGACAGAATTTCTTCATTTTTGTGAACTAAGAGATTATTAGAGGATAAAATAGAGGTAATTGCAGTGTGTTCTTTTTTAATTTTAAGGTAGTTAGCTAAAAGTTTCCCTGATTTATTTTGACCTCCATAATATTTAGCTGAAGACTTGAGTAAAAACGAGTTTGCATTATCTGTAGATAGTTTGTTGAACTCAAATTTGATTTTGACTAATTGATCTAAACAAGTTTTAGAGTTGGTCTGGAAAAAGAGTGTTCTAATTGTTTAATACGTTTCTGAAGTGATTGTAAAACCTGTAACGCTGATTTCCTTTTCTGAGATATATATGAAATAATAAAATCTCTGGACGCAGCTTTAAAAGTATCCCAGACAATCTGTGGAGACATATCAGGAGTTTCATTTTCAGAGAAAAAGGTAGTAACAAAAGATTCAAATTTATTAGTAAATGTTGAATCCAACAACAGGGAATTGTTGAATCTCCATCTACGGGTACCTTGGTTAGAGGGGAGAATCTCACACTCCAAAAGGACAGGTGCATGGTCAGAAATTAATATTGAACCAATTTCTGCATGTGTAATATGTTGTGTAAGTGCTTTTGAGGTGAAAAGATAGTCTAATCGGGACTGAGAAGAATGTACTGGCGAGAAAAAGAGTACTCACGAAGTGTAGGGTTGCATAATCTCCAGGCATCTACGAGGGATCTCTGTTGAATAGTGGATACGAACTGGGAATGCATAGGAGAATGGGAGAATCTAGCACAAGAATTACGATCAACAATAGGATCCATAACTGAATTACAATCTCCACCAACTAACACATAGTCATCATGAAAAGACATCAATTTAGATAAAATTGTAGGCCAAAACGTAATATCTGTGGCATTGGGCGCATATAAATTAAAAAGAGTTAACGGAATATTATTTAATAACAATGAAAGAGAAACCCATCGACCTACATCATCTTTATCTTGCGAGAGTAGTTTCAAATCAAGGCGTTTATGGCATAAGATGACAACACCATTCCTATTACCTGTGCCTGGCGAGGCAAAGACATGACCCACCCATTGACGCTTAAGCTTTGGTATTTCTTTGTCTAGAATATGGGTTTCTTGCAGGAACGCTATGTCACATTTTAAATTGGATAAATGGGAAAGAACTCGTTGGCGTTTGATAGGGGAACCCAAACCTTTAACATTCCATGAAATAACTCTAAGAGTCATCTACAATAAACATTAAGATACAAAATATAGATAGGTAGTACGCATAAACATATCTTGCAAATATCAATATACCAATAATGACTATAATTTTAAAACTAGTGTGAGGAGCAGAAAGGAAGAAATCAGTAATCATGTAGACAGGAATAATAGAAGAAAGGTGAGTAAGAAATTGATAATATAGGAGAATATAAAACTGAGAATGGAATAAAAGAGTCATCTTTGACATATAAGAAGTGATTAAATACAAAGTAATGATGTAATAAAGAGAGAGGAAAGAATATAAGGTAAATAAGATATACACATCACCGAGGTCAAAGATATAAGACTTCTGTGTTGAGAAAGGAAAAGAGATGTAGAAAGACAGAACGAGAAAGGCATATGCATAGATTGACCAAATAAGGGGGAAAAGAAGGCAAAAAGTCATAATAAATGCTCCTAAGATTAAAAAAGAAGAGGGAATTGACAGAAACTCATTGAAGAGAAACAATGTTGAATAAATAGGGGAATACATTGATGAGAAGAAAAGGGAGGGGGAAGAAAAACAGGAAGGGTAAGGAACAATACGATCAACTAACGAATGACATAAGATATGAAATTTCTCAATAATATAATTAATCACATGTAACAGAAATAACAACATAAACATAATGAGGGTGGTGAAGCCACACAAAGAAAACAGCACAACCAACCGGGTAACTCAGGGCGAACCGGGAAGGGAGAACATCACCGAAACGGACCAAGGATGATAGAGACTATAAAACAGGAAATTCTGCACCTGATAAAACAAAAAATATGATGAATGAATACAACAAAAATGCCATATATGACAAGACAAAGATTGTAACATATTAGAAAGTCTCAGTGACCTTGTGAATAAGAATATACGTTGTGTAGAGCATACCATGGAGTAAAGCAATTACCAAAACATTCCTACTCAACAAGAGGAAGTAATATGCAAGTACATTACAAACAATCAATTATATGGTTTAGCACGATTATACAGCTAAACACCAGTTTGCCGTGTCAAATCCATATCTTCCTCTGTACATCTATCCAGGAACCTCTGTAGCAATGCAGGATCTTCGTAGTTCGTGGTTCTATTCTTATACGTTACTTTAAACAGACATGGATGGAAGAGACCAAATCTGGCATTAAGGGAGCGAAGCGCTGGACGCATATCTAAGAATTTTTTCCGTCTATCTGCAGTATCTTTAGCATAGTCTTGAGCAAAGAAGAGATTGGAGCTTTGCCATGAAATGCGACCTTTAAGTTTAGCTGCATGAAGAACCTTTAATAAGTCTGTATACTCCAAAAAGTATATGATTACTCCTCTGGGTTTGGTTGAAGGAGATGTTATGGTTGAAGCACGCCCCAAACGATGAGCTCGCTGAATATTTAACACAGGAGAGCTAGGTATGTCAAGTAGCTGAGGAAGAAAAGTCTTGAAGAAAGCGATGGTATCTGAGCCCTCGACCTCTTCTGCTAGGCCGTAAATACGTAAATTGTTGCGTCGATTACGGTTTTCTAACTGCTCGATTTGTTTCTTAAGTTGTGAGATTTCAGCTTTAACAGGAGGGATCTGATTTACCGCAACCTGAACAGATTCGACTTGTTGCTCAATCTGTATAATCTTGTTGTCCATCATAGACCACCTATCATCCATCACTTGAAGCCTCTTGTTTGTCTCCTCCATATAGGGCTTAAGAGCTCGGATTTCTTCAAGAAGAGTATCTAACGTGATTGGAGGAGGGGATGTAGTAGGAGATGGAGGATTCGTTTTAATCCGTTTCCCGCGTTTGGTAAAGATGGAGTAGATAATTTGGCAGTTAATTTGCTGGAAGAGGGCGACATGTTAGATGGAGAGAGTAGAATCCCTGCGCCGGAGAAAGAGGGACCACCTTCAGCATTCTCCATATTTGTGGAAAGGACGGAAAACGGATTATGATCAGCCAAAGATGATAAAGGCGCAGAGGGGTCAGTAGTGCGACGTGTGGATTTCGTTCTCCCCATAAACTTAACACAAGATGATTCCAGTCAAAACCTTGGAAGATGTTAATTAAACTTTATGTAGAGTAGTTCAGTTAACTTGTCGCATTTCACAATCCTAGGAATATGAATATAGAAACTTCAGAAAACAACTGCAATGTTAGAAATCATGTGAAAAAGAAAATACGATTATGTTGAAGCTGTGACTTTAGTGCCTTACGTCACCCGAGGTTCATAGAAACATTAAATATAGTACCGGCAGCGTTTGAAAAATTCAACAAGTCCCTCAAATGATGCAAGGCATGTCCTTTTCAATGAGAGACGATTTCCAGCTGTTTAAATTAATGAACCATAAGCCAGCACTCATGTCACCTAGTACTGCCAGTGTCTGAAATTGTGTGTCTCATAGAAGATAATGGTATTCACTGCTCTCAAATATTGACATCAAATGCTTCCATTTTTGGTAAGATAGGAAAATGCATAACTGAAACTAGCATTCATATTTCAGTCAGAACTGGCATGAAACTACAAGAAGAACTGCAGGGATAGAAATTCCAAGCATAACTGTCACCTGCCGTTATTTCAATGAGGAGAGTATGCGTAGGCACCAAGGAAGAGGCGTTCCATAGTTAGTCTCGCTAAAACGCGGGCTCCGGCGTTAGGGAGATAAATCAAAATGGCGGGCGTTGCTTCCGTGAGGGGAATACTCCGGCGTCAAATTCAGAGGCAAAAACGCTCACCCATATCACGGCAGTTTCACCGAGGCATTCCAGACTCCTTATGCCTTCAAGCCTTCCCGTTTAGAAGATTGAGGTAGCGCTGGTCCGCTCGAAAGGCCCTCCGACCTCGCGAGTCGCCGCGGAGCTCCCTCAGTAGGCGGCCATCTTCAATCGGCGTCAAGCCACGCCCCTCGCTGGAGCTTTTTAAAACCATCATTTAGTGACAACCTGTCATTTTAATGGCACTCCTGTTCATCAAGCTAAGAAGAGCTACGCCTGGTTTCGCAATTTAAACCTATTAATCAGAATGGAAGCGTCCTAAAGGTTACTCCAATAACTCGGCGCTGCTGGGCAGTTATGGCCCAACATGTCTCCTTATGGAGGCGCGGATCCAGCGCAGGAAATAGAGAGTCCTTGGAATATACAAAATAATGGTGAGAACACATTATTTGTTTTGCAGAAAGAGCTCTGCAACATTGGAAGCTGCAAAGAAGACAGGGAGAATTTCAGTTGCCTCTAAAAAGGTGCTACATTTCACATGCAATATTCAGATAGTTGTCAAAACGATGTTCAATATTATGTACAGAGCACACTTCTTTCTCTGAGGAAGGCATTGATTCTGAGTTGTCAAAGTGCTATTGATTGCACCGAGTGGCGGCCAGCGGCAATTAGAACAGGTGAGGCGACGGGTGAATATTAACCCACTGACGGGCACTAATAATACCAGCAGTGCCCTTAGGCTCAGCGCCAAAGCTCTCAATCATGGTCCGTTTTAAACTGTTTATAACGGTCCACGTTTGAGGGCTCTGGAGTTGAGACTGAAGGCACTGCGAGTTTCTCACAGTGCCTGTCAGTGAGTTTCAGTCATCTCTGCACCACAGGCTCCCAGAGCTCCAGCCAGCAACTCCCCTCTACACAACTCCTGGCACTGCTCTCATGCTGCTCAGGCAGCATGAAAAAAGCACCAGGATTGGCTGGAGCGCGCTGGTTCGACGCTCCTTGAAGCACTGGGGGAAGGGGTGGCGGGGGGTGCATTCTCTCTACCCAGCTGCCTCAGACAGCTCGGGTTGGAGTGTTTAAGGTGTGCATGTCAGGGTGGCCGTCGCAAGACAGCCGGCCAAAGTGACATGCGCACATTAAACTGAAATGCACCTCTTTCTGCCCCACCCTCAGACTTGGCTGCTACCAGCACGAGGAAATTAAATGGTAATATATCTGTTTTATTACCATTTTATTTTTCATGTTACCTGCTCTCCTGAGGAGGGGCGACGCTCCTTCCCTCTCATGGAGGCACCGCCTCTGATCGCACCTCATAAATAGCAATACTGCAGAGTTCATTATTTATCTGATGCGACAAATAACACCTATCACGCGTTTTTGGGGAATAACATAGTGATTTTGGTGCCTACAGCGCCAAAATCCCTTTGCTAAGGTATATGCCGTATACCTTTCCCCTGATAAATTCTGGCAGGTTTGACCGCCCGAAATGTAATGAAAGGTGAGCTATTTAACATACCCAGTTATTACTGGGTGCGTTAAATAGCATTTAACTCGTAAATCGGACCCTTGCACAAACAGGAGTTTGCGCACGGGTCAGAAAACACCGTCCCACTCTTAATCAGGGCCAAAATTTATACTTCGTATTAAAATATACAACATTTCAGCTTATTTAGACAGCACACTTAGAGCGCCAATGCTTGAGGTTGGTAGTCTCAGACGTGTGAATGCAATATAAACAAGCACTGGCAAAGCCAACAGGTCTGGCTTTAATGTTACAGCACATGAAAATATAGGCTTGGAGAAATGTATTTTCATACAATAGCATATTAAAATAGACCTATAGGTTTCGATAATGCCTAGTAGAAGTGGTGATTATGTGGTTTTGGTAGTGGTAGCACTCGTGATGGGGATATTGTGGTGATATTGATGGTATGGTTATTTGTCTGTGTTGGCATAGGGGGTGGGGCTAGTCACGGTGATAATGGTTTTAGTGGTGCTGTTAGTGGTGTGGTATTAGTGTTGGTGATTGTTGTATTGGTATTGTGGTGGTAGTATTCTTTGTGGAAGCTGATTACCTCTTTGCATCAATACTACTCGGCCAACGAGCTGACCATAAACCTCGGAAAAACAAAGGTAGTCATATTTGCAAAAGGTTAATCAAGAAAAAGACATGGTACTGTGGGGGAAGTCCAGTGGGCAGAAGCAAAAATTACAAGTACCTAGGTGTATGGCTGCAAGATCATTGGTCTCACCGCGGGCACCTTAACACAATAAAAGCGAGGGTGGAATCACAAATTGCAGCATTACAGTCTCTGGCAACCAAATTACAAAGTCCAACTTGGCAGCCGCTGCTCACAGCGATAAAGGGAAAGTTCCTACCAACGTTGACATGCAGCCTGGAAATCTTTCTCAGGAAATTTACAAGTTTCTTGGTCCCACAACCAGCTGCTCCTGTTCCCTGTGTTTCGCGGCCGGAGCCGCCAGCAAATCCCCGCGGCCAATCAAAGTGCCAGGAGGCGCTTTAAAAGTACCAGCGGGCTCCCGCAACGCGGGTCCCACAACCAGCTGCTCCTGTACCCTGTGTTTCGCGGCCGGAGCCGCCAGCAAATCCCCGCGGCCAATCAAAGTGCCAGGAGGCGCTTTAAAAGTACCAGCGGGCTCCCGCAACGCGGGTCCCTCAACCAGCTGCTCCTGTTCCCTGTGTTTCGCGGCCGGAGCCGCCAGCAAATCCCCGCGGCCAATCAAAGTGCCAGGAGGCGCTTTAAAAGTACCAGCGGGCTCCCGCAACGCGGGTCCCACAACCAGCTGCTCCTGTTCCCTGTGTTTCACGGCCGGAGCCGCCAGCAAATCCCCGTGGCCAATCAAAGTGCCAGGAGGCGCTTTAAAAGTACCAGCGGGCTCCCGCAACGCGGGACGCGAGCGCAGACGCAGCCGGACGAAGCCCGGGCCAAGGGCGTCTGCGCCCGTCCTAGACCGAACGAGGCTGGGCTGGGCCACCCCCCTTGGCTCCACACACGGATGACTGACTGTGGGAAACTGAGAACTCAGCAGGCAATTTTAAGGTCAGTGTACACACAATCGTACATTGCTTGCTATACTCCTGAGAGCCACTAAGAATTTAATGTATTGTTGAGGATTGGTCTATAACCAGCCATGGGTAAGCGTACCCCCCCTGCGAAAGGGTCCATTAACAGGCAGAAAGCCCCATCGGCACCTTCAACTGCACAACCGACTGCAATTGATAAAATGCTGCAGCGGGCAATCGGAGCAGTGTCCAATGAAATCGAGCGCACTGAGAGACGCCTCTCTCTAACACCGATTCTTGCCCATAGTCCAACTCCAACAGAGCCGGGGACTCTGTCTCTATCTTTAACACCAAATGTGATTTTAAACCCAGAGCCCCCACGTGCACGAGCAAAGACAGGTCCTGGCCGTGCCCCTAAGATCCCCCTGGGAGGTGGCGCAAAGAAGAAAGGAGGGAAACGGAAACCTGCTACAAACCAGGGAGAAAGCCAGAATAAACAAGCTCCCGACATGCCATCAAGCAAGCCCCCGGGGGGACAAGAAGCAGATGAGCGATTGCAGAAGACTTTGGAGTACCCGTCATGGGTGTCTAATTTGGTATTGGATCTCAAAGCTCATTTTACTTTGATTATAAAAACTGAACTCGATATTTTAACGACTCGTATTGATAATCTATCATCACTGATGGACCATTGGGTGGGCAAAGCTGAAGCCATTTTTAATAAAATTGAGTCTACCAAATCCCTTACCCCCGAGCTGGTCCTGCACCAAAATAAGGTAACACCAATCATTCTCGAGGAATTACCTCTTCCTGCAGGGTCTAACACAACTGTGCAAAAGGATGCAGCTCCCACTCCTAGATTGCCCGCCCCACAGAGCAGGGATTTAGCTAACCCCCAACAGAGGCCCTTCCACTGTGCCCCGTCCGAACTATTAAATAGGCACACACCAATCGCATCAGGCCTTTTGGACAAACAACAAGTTCAAAATAATCAAGATGTCTACAACAGGACCCCTTTACACACTAAATTAAGGGAAATTAAACCCGCACTACCATGCATTGACTTGCCCCCAGCCTCTACTCCCTACGTCATTGTTTTAGCTGGAGTACCTGAGCTGGAAAGAGGCCTAGGGAAGACACATTCAGATCTTAAAAATAAATGCATTTATTGGTTAAACAAATACAGGCCCCCTCCCCTATCAAGATCAAAGTGAAATCTTACTCACTCGTAGGGTAAGCTGGCTGGGGTGGAAGCGAAAGGACATATCTGGGGATTGTGTTGTGATCAACTTTAGGGATGTCCGGGCTGTTCAACACATCTTAGACTGGGGTTATTCAAGGGAGAATGGGGGTATTCTCTCTTTGCCCCTGGGATATTTCTATCTCCCCAGGCATATGCCAGACAAAGAGAGAAATATGGCCAAGGGTTGGGAGTTGAGTGATCAGAATGGTGCCAGGCCAAAAACAGGGTGGGAATGCCCAAAAACAGTGATGTATAATATCCCTGTTAACAATAGATTTAGCTCTCTGGAACTGGTAGACTGACTAAACTACTCTAATAAATGGTCCACTAATAAAAACGAGGCCAAAATGGGACACATACATCAGGGCGGCCTCCCACAAAAGGAGGGACACGAGAGGAAAAAAAAAGTTTCGGAAAAGATCTGTGAGGGCAGTGCTTTAACTCATACTTTCACTCCACCTAGTACTTCAAATTGGGCTAATGAAAGTAGCCAAAGGGGAGGGGCAGGATACAAAGACATACATCAAGCTCCACTAGAGGAAAGGCCTACCACCCAAGCCTCCTCAGCTAACACAGTGGAACCACAAAGTACCCAGATCTTATCCTGGAACATAGCAGGCCTTAACTCGAAATTAGACCTCCCAGATTGGGGGGCATTCGTAGACCAACATGAGATATGTCTGTTCCAGGAAACATGGCTAAGGACAGATTTATTTAGAGTGGGATATGTGTCGTACTGTATTCCAGCAGTCCAGGGGGCTAGGGGGAGACCCTCGGGAGGTTTATGCACTTGGGTAGGTGTGCACCTGGGATGCAATGTTAAACAGATAGAGACTCAGTCCCCCGATATCCTGTGCATTCTTCTTTCCTTTCATAACTCTATGAGGATTGCAATAATTAATGTCTACTCACGGCCAGTAAGCTATGGACAATCGTCCCACACGCTCGATTGCCTCGCCTCATTCCTCCCCACCATACCGGACAATTGTCGGGCAATTATAGGAGGGGATTTCAATTGCCAATTTGAGCCCTTGAATGGCTTATCTACTAGCATTACAAGTGAGGAGGACTCGGTATGGTTAATCCCAGAACCTAACATCCAACCAACACGGGCATGGACTCCTCTAGTATTACAAATGAATGCAGTTATACTTAGTCACTCATTAAGGGCTTGTAATGGCCGATTCCCATCCGACAGCCCTGGGAACTATACTTTTAACAGACCCGGGCAGGCATCAATTCTAGACTACATTTTGGTAGATGCCAGTCTCTGGCATAGGGTTATTGATTTTAAGGTCGTCTCCCGTCACGAGAGTGATCATAACCCTTTGGTGCTAGAAATATCCCTACCCCTAGCCAAAGACCTCCCAAGCACATCCATAAATCCCAACCCAAACTTAGTACTGGCCGAAGGAGGGAGGAGGGTACGCTGGGGGGTACTCGCACAATCACCGGATAAAGTGGCCTCTCTCTACCAACAAATCGTCCCCTTTTTAGATGTTGCATATCGAATATCTGCAACTAGCAGTAGTATAGCATTCCAATCTATACTGGCAAAAAACCATCAGGATCTGTTCTCTACACTGGCACAATTCTTTTACAACCGCAACAGGCCTAGGCCGAATTTCAAACCAAGGCACCCATGGTACAATAAATCTTGTAAGGTAGCCAAGCAAGCCCTACTAAACTCTATCAGAACGAATGATAGACTACAAATCAAGGTAACTAGGGATCGATATAAAAAAATTATAACTAGAGCACAAACTAACTGGGAAAATGAAAAATGGGAAGCAATAAAAACAGCCTTAGATAACCATGACAAGAGAGCCTTCTGGAATTTAGTCAAGACAGGGAAATCCGAAGGCCAATCGGCTATAGGACCAAATCTAGGGGAAGAAGTTTGGAGAGCCCATTTTAAATCTTTATATTCAAGGCCCGCAGAGGAAGAGGACAGGGTAGAATTACCCACCCTAGATGCGAACCCCTCAAATTTAGATGCTCCCCCTTGCACAATGAAGGAGATCACAGGGGCATTGGGCAACCTACTTCCAGCAAAAGCACCTGGGTTGGATAGGATACCTGGGGACTTATTTCGCTCTGAACCCGTAGTCTGGGCACCCTACCTACGGTTATTATTTAATGCCGTTTTACAAGGTATGGCGTTGCCCCCTACTTGGGCCGGAGCAGAAATTATCCCCATTTATAAAAAGGGCTCTCCACTTAATACAGCAAATTATCGCCCCATAAGCCTTATAGACGTTACTCAAAAAATGTTTGCTCGCGTACTTTTGGAGCGCTTGCAATCTTGGATAGAAGAGAATAACATATTAACACCTTTACAAGCAGGATTCAGGGCCAAGACCTCCACTATCGACCAGATCTTTAGATTACAACTCATCCACTGGAAAATTGTGGTTCTAGAGGGTGGCAGCTTCTATCTCACATTTGTGGATCTTAAATCCGCGTTTGACTTGGTGCAGCGAGATCAGCTATGGGGCATACTTCTCGATTTGGGAGTACCAGAATACCTTTGCCACCAGCTGAAACGTTTGCACCAAGACAACTATGCGAGAATCAGATATGGTAAAAATGGTGAACTCTCCGCCCCTTTCCCTGTAGAGAAAGGGGTGCGACAGGGATGTGTCTTGGCCCCGACACTCTTCTCTCTTTTCTTAAACGGCCTAATTGAAACTTTGTTAGCTGGTAAAGACATTGACGCCCCGAGGCTGGCGAATCGCAAAATTCCAGCACTTATGTTTGCGGACGATACGCTGCTACTCTCTAAATTGCCCCTGGGTATGCAGAGGGTACTTGAGGTATTTCGTTTTTTTGTAGGAAGAGGGGATTGGAGATCAACCTCCAAAAGATTCCGATTCGGGCCGGAAATCTCCCCGACTGAGCCGGACCCGGAGAGATTTCCGACTGAATCGGACCCGTGCAGCCCGACCGAACGAGTACGATGCGTCCGTATGCTATCGTACTCGAGTCGGTCGGACTCCCATTGAAGTCAATGGGAGCCGGTCGTACAACGCGTACGCGGGCTCCCATTGCCTCAATGGGTGCGAGGCGAACAGGGGCGCCCCATACAGCGGGTACGCGGCGAAGCGACTCGCGCCGTACACACACAGGTAGGGGGGACCCATGGGTCCCCCTGTGTGTGACTTGCGCGGCTACGCGTACAGGGGGGTCTGACACGGACCCCCAAAGTACGGCTCCGACTGCTCTTTCGAGCCGGACGGCGCGTGTCGGTCGGACTGCTCGCCCGACCGACACTTACCTGGCCCGGGAAACGTCTCCATTGCGCCGTGCGAGTCGTGTCCGAGTGAGTCGGTCGGTGCGGTTCGACCCGGGAACGAGTCGGTCGGAGCGGTTGGGACGCCCGAACGAGTCGGTCGGCAATTTCGCATCGTACTCGCTCGTCCGGACGCGCGTACGGATCAGTTGGGAAATAGGGCTCCGAATCGGATCCGGTTAAGCCGAATCCGATTCGGAGCCCTACCGGCCGAGATCGGAATCGGCCCCATAGTATATGGTTTTTAATGCTAACACCACAAACTGCCCACATCCCCAACTAGATGGAAGGGCTCTAGAGAGGGTGTCTATTTTTGATTATTTAGGGATTACACTCACTGAAAAAATGGACTGGGGAACACAAATAAAGAAAGCCAGTCTAAAATTGACTCAGTCCACGGGGGGCATTTTAAAAATGTACAAAAATTGCACCCATAAAGTGATAGGTCCACCAGCAGAAATCTACAAAACGCAGGCTAGGGGAGCTTCATTGTATGGGGTAGAATTATGGGGCCATTGTCCATCAACCTCCCTATCCATGCCTGAGAACCTATTTCTTAGGCAACTGCTGGGCCTCCCTATGAGTACCCCATTAACACCGCTCAGGATGGACTTAGGGATTGGCCCTATAGCAGATGTAGTTTCCTCTAGACCCCTCCTATACTGGCGTCGCCTGTGGAGTACACCTGAACTAGCTGACTATAAAGAGGAGTTAAAGGATGTCATGACCCTTTTTGGTGCAGGGAAACTCCCTGGCTAGCTTATATCAGGAATTCTTGTCAGGCACTAGGGAGGGCAAATATGTGGACCACACCAGAAGAGACCTTTCCCACAATTTCCAGAAAGGCACTACTCGACTCCCACAGAGAATATAAATTGGCCCTACTACTATGTCAGGGGACTAAACCAAGTAGCTTGACTTCCAGGTTTCTGGACATCAAGCAGCAATATAGGGCAGAACCGGCACTTGATCATATCCAACCATTATTGGCAAAGAAATTCTTTCTCCAATTTAGACACGGGGTGCTCCCGCTTCGAGCATTTACTAACAACTGGCAGGGAGCCCACAAACTTGATTGCCCAGGGTGTGACCAAGTCGAAGAAACTGAACTACATGTCCTTTTTTTTTGTCCCGCCTATGAAAGGCCAAGGTCTAAGTGGGTGTTACAACTTTGTAGAAACATGGGGATTAGACACTGCACAGAGGCCTACAGGCTTCTCAAGTATGAAACTGACACACTTATTGTGTTCGCCATTTCTAGGTTCCTTTACTTGATGTGGTGCATTCGCAGAGCAATTTTAAAGAAAACTACTGTAGGAAATCCCTAGTTTCTAGTACCCTCTATACACGCTGCTATGCTATGTTTGCACAAATCCATTGTATGATTATTGTTATTGCAAATTTTCTTCCTCTGGGTTCTTTTCTCCTTTTTAAAATATTTTATATTACTATTTTTAATGCTTTTTTTAACATTGTTACATCTATTTACTAGATAAAGTCAAAAGCTTTTTTAACATTTGTTAGGAGTTTTATACATACCAATGAATTGGCTATTTGTTTTAATATGCGATATTTTAACCCCTCCTGCACTCAAGGTAGAACATTTATCCCTTGTTGATTATCGTCTTGTACCTAAGTTTAGCACTGAGTACTGTTGTGAGGGAGCGCATTTAAGAATGATTTAGAAAATTCTCCACAAATTAGATTTGCACCATCTTTTAATACAGCACTAATGTATATAAACTGTATGATGACATATTTTAATATTTTTTCTTGCTATGTAAAATGTATTGTATTGTCCTTTTTATGTGCTTTTATGGCCACATGGTCGAAATAAAGCTTTTTTGACTGACTGAATATCGCACAGAGCAAAGTCTTCCGACTCATTTTCCACTTGCCTCAAAGTGCCTCACCAGCACAAATTAGACTGGCATTTGGCCTCCAGGACCACGTACTGGCACAAGAAGGGTCTTCCCTTAAATACACATCAGCAGTGAGGCAGGCAAAGCCAAACACACTATGAGCATTGTTATGGCAAGAAATCGAATCCAGCATGCCTCAAATGTAAATTTCTGGTGAGGGAAAATAGCAGTGTCAATTAAGCATCTGGAAACAGAACAACATTGGCACACTGACTTAACTCACCAGTTGTTCAAGTGACTATTAAATTAACAAATTAAGCAGCTCTCCTGGCGAGAAGGCAAAGCCAAATGCAGGTTGCGCAACCATGCATGGATGACCCTAAGTACCTACAAGCCATTGAGCGCGCAAATTATACGAACGCCATTTTAAGAAATTATATAAAAATAAAAGTGCTCCAAGCCAGATTTGGGTTTTTCCATCAATCGACACGCATCCAAAATGACACCATTCAAAGGAGAATAAAGGGTACAGGCTTTGACAGTGCCCTCGGGAAGACTTTCTCCACATATTATGTATTTGCCATAAAATCTCTCTTCGAAAAATCTTTAATTCCTATCTCCAAGCAATTCTGTTTTGCATTAAAAGGTCTAAAACCATAAACCTTTTGTTGCACACTGCCCCAAGCCAAAAGCATGACACTCTGGGGCCGATTCCGATTCGGGCCGGAAAACGTACCGACCGACTCGGAGCCGGAATTCATTCCGACCGACACGTACCGGTGCAGCCCGACCCGCAAAGTACGATGAGAAGCGTGCAAAATCCGACCGACTCGTACGGAACACAAGCCGAACGAACCAACCGCGCGGAAAACAGCTATCCGGCCGGAAAAGCACGCGAATCGAACCGACCGACACGCACCAGGAACAATCCCGAACGAAACGTACCCGCGAACTCCGACCCGCCAAGTACGATGCAACGCGTGGAAAACACGACCGAGTCGCACGGAGCCCAAGCCGTACGACCGACACGCATACAAAACTGCGAGCCGAAGCAACCCAATACACCGCGACCGACGCGTACGCAGCACAGAAAACAGCACAAACACAGCGTGAACGAATCGGAGAAGCTCGCACGAGACAACTGCAGGGTCTGACTCGGTCAGAAGAACGTCTCCTACATGCACAAAAAGTACTAAGGAAAAAACACACAAAAAAGGCCAAACAAGCAATTACAAAGCCAATAAATACTGGGGGAAACAGGGAACAAAGACACACCCACAACTCCACCCATATAAAGGACACAAATCCCTACCATGATCCTTTGCAAATTCAAATTACCTGCCAGCACTCAACACCAACAGACAGCAACCACACACACACTCATAGCTCATCCATCACACAAGCCACACACCAGCAGCACCTCAACAAATAGCACCCTCACATACACCCAGCAAAACACACACTCACACACCCTCACTTGCACACCCCCACACACATCACACACCACCACCACCCATCACCATGCCCCCAAAGAAGAATCAAAAGTTCCTAGATAGTGAATTGGAAGTCCTGGTAGATGAGATCCTCAGGGTAGAGCCACAGCTTTTTGGTACACTGGTCCAACAGACCCCCATGTCGCAGAAAACCAAGATGTGGGAGAGGATTGTCGACAGGGTGAACGCACAATCACCATGTTTGCGCACAAAGGGAGACATCCAGAACAGGTGGTATGACGTGCGCAGGAGGGTCAGGGACCTGTTGAAGAAGGACTACCTCTTGAGCCAACACACTGGCAGTGGCCCTCCTGCCAAACCAGTATACCTCAGGCCCTGGGAGGAGAAGGTGCGGGCCAACCTACCACCAGTGAGCGTATATGGACTAGAAAACATCCCAGAGCCTGGTGAGTACACAACAAATGTACACAATATTGTGCGACAATACACACACATCACTGTCAAGGGGAGAGTCAAACCATGCACCCTTAGCAAATCCACAGCAAACAAAACAGAATCATCCCAAAATGTGTATGTCAGTCAGATAAACACAACACATGCCATCTCATAGTGATATGTAACTGTGTCATCACATGTACAAACACAACTACAACTACAGCTAGGCAGTGGCACAAATATAACTAACAAACACATCCAGACATGTAGCCACCACTACAACACCACCTCACAGTGAAGCCCACTGAAAGGAAGGAATCCTGTGTATGCTGGGCAAGTCAGTGTAGCCAATAGCATCATGGGAGTCGTAGTCACAGATATTGTTCACCCTCACAATGCGCACATCAACACCACCATGAACCATGCTCACATCACAGGGAGTGGAAAACAACTGACAAGATGGCTGACTGCTGTGGGGAGCACAAGGCCCTGCTGGCAACTGGGCACCAACCAACAGCAGGACACCACTGACTGACATCCTGAAAGACAACTTGCACTCCCTGCAACGGAAGCACGTTCCATGGTGGGAAATCTGGCTGGGTGGGAAGGAGGACTGACAGCACTGACCATAGTTACCAGCAGCTCCACTCACACACACCCCTAACACAAACTCCACACAACTCACCTGGGAGAATGCATTGCCTCACACTCTAATCAAATATCTCACAAAGAACCACAACCCTGGGTCATGCTGTGTGAAGCACAGGGACACACATGGGACTTGTAGCCAAACTAACCCCAGGATAACACTGTCAGCCATCTTGTCAGCACAGGCACACAACCCCACAGGGAAGCAGAGTCAAAAGGAAGGAAGCATGGGCATGCTGGGAAGGGGGGTGGAGGCAATAGCATGATGGGAGTGGTAGTCACAGCCCAACATCCCCCACCCACATGGCCCAGCAAGATCACACCCAAGCATGCACACCTCACAGGGAGTCAAAAGCCACATCAAAGATGTCTGACACTGGTGCTCAGTCGTGGGGAGCACAAGGCCCTGCTGGGAACTGGGCACCAACCAACAGCAGGACACCACTGTCAGCCATCTTGACATTGCTGTCACACTCACACACAGTGAAGTACACTCAAAAGGAAGGAAGTATGGGCATGCTGGGAAGGGCGGTGGAGGCAATAGCATGATGGGAGTGGTAGTCACAGCTCAACATCCCCCACCCGCATGGCCCAGCAAGCTCACACTAAAGCATGCACACCTACCAGGTAGTGAAAAGCCACATCAAAGATGTCTGACACTGGTGCTATGTTGTGGGGAGCACAAGGCCCTGCTGGGAACTGGGCACCAACCAACAGCAGGACACCACTGTCAGCCATCTTGCCATTGCTGTCACACTCACACACAGTGAAGTACACTCAAAAGGAAGGAAGTATGGGCATGCTGGGAAGGGGGGTGGAGGCAATAGCATGATGGGAGTGGTAGTCACAACTCAACATCCCCCACCTGCATGGCCCAGCAAGCTCACACTAAAGCATGCACACCTACCAGGTAGTGAAAAGCCACATCAAAGATTTCTGACACTGGTGCTATGTTGTGGGGAGCACAAGGCCCTGCTGGGAACTGGGCACCAACCAACAGCAGGACACCACTGTCAGCCATCTTGCCATTGCTTTCACACACACACACAGTGAAGTACACTCAAAAGGAAGGAAGTATGGGCATGCTGGGAAGGGGGGTGGAGGCAATAGCATGATGGGAGTGGTAGTCACAGATATTGTTCACCCTCACAACTGTCCCATCAACACCACCCTGAACCATGCGCACATCACAGGGAGTGGCAAAGAACTGACAAGATGGCTGACACTGGGTACTGCTGTGGGGAGCACAAGGCCCTGCTGGGAACTGTGCACCAACTAACAGCAGGACACCACTGACTGACATCCTGAAAGACAACTTGCACTCCCTGCAATGGAAGCACGTTCCATGGTGGGATATCTGGCTGGGTGGGAAGGAGGACTGACAGCACTGACCATAGTTACCAGCAGCTCCACTCACACACACCCCTAACACAAACTCCACACAACTCACCTGGGAGAATGCATTGCCTCACACTCTAATCAAATATCCCACAAAGAACCACAACCCTGGGTCATGCTGTGTGAAGCACAGGGACACACATGGGACTTGTAGCAAAACTAACCCCAGGATAACACTGTCTAGCCATCTTGTCAGCACAGGCACACAACCCCACAGGGAAGCAGAGTCAAAAGGAAGGAAGCATGGGCATGCTGGGAAGGGGGTGGAGGCAATAGCATGATGGGAGTGGCAGTCACAGATATTGGTCACCCCCACAACTGTCCCATCAACACCACCCTGAACCATGCGCACATCACAGGGAGTGGAAAAGAACTGACAAGATGGCTGACAGTGGGTACTGCTGTGGGGAGCACAAGGCCCTGCTGGGAACTGGGCACCAACCAACAGCAGGACACCACTCACTGACATCCTGAGAGTCAACCTGAACCCACTGGAAGGATGGCATGCTTCATGGTGGGATAACTGGGCTGGGGGGAGAAGGAGGTCCGGATGTCAACCAAATACAACCAATGCAGACCATGTACACACCCCAACATTCAAATTGAAATGCTCAAAGTATGCAGGACAATGTGCTACACCAATATCAACCTCTGACTGTGACAACTTAGGACAATGCAATGTACAGGCCCGCATCCAGAGGTACAGTCACAACTGTCAGGTGTGTCAACCATTGATGCCTGCAGAAACATAACATACATTGTGTGTGTCTCCCAAAAACAGGTGATGATGGGGACACAGCAGCAGACGCTGAGGAGTCCCTGTCCCAGGATCCAGGGGAAACGGAGCTCACTGCCTCTGCCCTCCTCGGATAACGAAGACCTACCTGGCACCTCCGGAGCGAGTCATCATGCAGCACCAGCAGGACCACCAGCTGCACCCCCTGCACCCACCCCTCCAACGACTGACAACACACAAACCACCCCTGCCGACACGGACAGACCAGGGACCACCACCACCACCAGCACACGGACCCATGCCCAACGTGGGGCTATGGACACCAACAACACCAACAACCCCCAAGGGGGCCCAGGGTCACCTTGCGTGCCACCTCAGGTACTGCACGTGTCACCAGGGGTGGTGGGAGGGGTGGTAGACATAGGTCGCTGCTCGCAGAGGGGTCTGGACTGCATGATGACCCACAACTGGTACGCATAGCCGATGCGTACCAGACCAGCACCGGAGAGCTCAGCCAGGTAGTGGGGATCCTCAGGGACATACGACAGCAGCAGGCTGCCCATCATGCCCGCTTGGACTTACACATGTCCCGCATGGAGTCCAAGTGGGACACACTGCAAGAGATGACGGCGGTGCATAGGGACATATTACAATGCCTCCACCAGATAAGCAGCAACATGTCAACACCTCCCTGTGTGCCCACAACATCTGGTGCTGAAACAACTGCAACTGCCACAGGGAGGGAGGATGACTCTGGCGGAGAGTCCCCTGCACCGCAGCAGCCTGCACTTGAGGGTCCCCCCCCAAAGGAGAGGGGTCGTCCGAGGAAGGGCAACTGAGAGGCCGATGGCCATGCGCAACCCCCAGGAAGCCAAAACCTGTTCTGGATAATCACCTTTGTGCGCAAATTGTTCACCCTGTTGAATGCAACACAACTCCCCCACATGACATGGGGAGTACAAGTTGGACCAATGTATCAGATGACTGTGGACTTTACTCAGGACATTTCTGCTACCAGGACTTCCAAATCATCTAGGAACTTTGGATTACAATCACAATGTACAGCACCCACCATCCTGTGCACTATACTCACACATGTATGACAATAAACACACTAATACACCATACCTGCCTCTGTTGTGATTCCAACGTGGTTTCTGTCATGGAGATGATGACCTGCGAAATTACACTGTGCATGCTAACTGCTCCAGCAAGTACAACACAGGCATGTGAGTCATGGCAACGTGACACATATGAGGGAGACACACCACCAGGGCTACACAACATATACACACCAAGGCCACCTGACTCATCGCCTACACTGATGTTGCCAGGAAATACGGTGCAATGCACAGACACAACACCTATTCACAGTCTTTGTCAACTAGCCCACTGGTGCAGTAAGCAAATGTCAGTCAGATGTGTGACCACAGACAACGCACATCACAAAGTGAAGCACAGGTTTATTACACATTTGCAACATGTTGTAACCACTACAGATGCAAGGTAATCCCACCTGGCAGTGGGCACACAGTCAACAAGTGTAGAAGGAAGGAAGTCCATGGGTGTGGCGTACATCACCTGTAGGGACACGACAGCTACCTCCCTGGAAGTTTAATCACGGTGTTGGGGGATCACAGTTGATCAAACAACTCTGAAAGCACCCTGTGAAGGACAGAAATGACACACAGTCAAAAGCACTGAAGAACAGGACAGAACTGCAATACTCATGCCCAATACATGTCACAAGATACCCACCCAGAACCAAGTTAGCATGTCAACACTGTTTGGGAGTACAGACTACCTGTAAGGACACATCGCTACACGCATACAGTCATGTAGCACATGGCCACACTCAAACAGCACCAGAGCACCACCAACACATATCATGCATACTCACATCATTGACATGACATCTCCGGATACTCACATTCAGCTGAAGAAGTTGGTGATGAGCTGTGTGCGGACATCACCATCATCATCATCATCATCATCATCACTGGCATCGTGGTCCAGGCCAGGATCCTCCACAGGTGGCGGATGTTGATCATCGTCATCCAGGATGAGAGGCAACTCCTTCCGCACAGCCAGGTTGTGTAGCATGCAGCAGACGATGACAATCTTGCACACCTTTGCTGGGGCATATGGGAGGGCCCCTCCTGTCTTGTCCAGGCAGCGGAAGCGGCTCTTCAGGAGACCAAATGTCCGCTCGATGACTCTCCTGGTCCGACCATGTGTCTCATTGTAGCGCATCTGGGCTGGTGTCACAGGGTTCCTGAGGGGCGTCAGCAACCACGGCATGTTGGGGTATCCGGAGTCACCTACATATGGACAATTGCACATTAGCTGATTTGGAAAAGAGGGTGGAATACTACATCGCAGAACACACACAATGGTACAAAGTCAGTACACACCGACAAGCCAGGCACCCTGGTTCCGCATCTGTGACATCATCCTCGGGATGCGACTACTCCTCATCACGTAGGCATCGTGTGCAGAACCGGGGAAACGGGCACACACATGTGAGATGCTCATATCAGCAAGACATACCACCAGTGCATTGACCGAATGGTAATGTTTGCGGTTCCTGTATGCCTGCTCATGTGCCTGTGGTGGTATCAAAGCCACATGTGCCCCATCAATGGAGCCAATGACATGCGGCATCCTCCCCAGGGCATAGAAGTCACTCTTCACGTCAGTGAGTTGTTGAGGTCTAGGGAAATAGATGTACTGGTTCAGGTATCTCAACATAGCCTCCAAAACATCGCGGAGCACACAGCTGAACATGGTCTGTGACATCCCACCAGCAGACGCCACAGTGTGTTGAAAGGTACCGGTGGCAAAGAAGTGTAGGGCTGCCATCACCTTCACCTTGGGGGTCAGCGCTGTGGGGTATGTCCGGCCAGGTTGCAAATGTGGGGCCAAGCGCACCGTCAATTCCTCAATCAGCGGCCTGGTGAAGCGGTACCGTCGGATGCAGTCCCGTTCCACCATGGATGCAAGGTCAGGGAATGGTCTATGGACAGCTGGTGCCCTGCAGTGCATAGGTGAAGAAAGAAAGATTGTCAGTCACCCCACATATGTGGCATTGACCATACACAATATCACATGATACATCATTATGAGACACAAGTACATGATGTGTGCAGTTCCGTAAGGACATGTATGGCACCTACATGGCCAACATCTAACATCACAGTTCAACAAGTGGCATCAACAAGTCCCATGTTGTGCCATGGGATATCATGAGGCCGTGTCACAGTTCCCATCTACTGCTGCCATGTTCCAAACACACCCCACAGTGACATGTGTGGACAGATGTGCCCCAGGCATCACAGCTCATCGACAGGTAGATTCCCAGGGACCCTGTATTGCCACATGGACACTGGCATGACATGGTGCATCATGAATACACCACAGCAAAACAACCATGACCCCCACAGGTAGTGGTCCCTGTTGCCTCGTCAGGACAGACATGGACGTCTGTGACACACACACGCATAACATCAAAGTTCATGCACAAACAACGTGGATGTGGAGACTGTCTCCCATTGTGCACATGGAATCAGAGACATTGTAAACACAACATGCACACAGACTGTGGTGGACCATCACTATTGTGCCAATGGGTCACCCTGGGACGTACATACCGTCCCACATGGGACTCAGGGGGTATGTGACATGATATACACATACACCACCGTGAAATGTGACCATGCCACATGCTCAGGAATGAACAGTTGCACATCACAGTGGTCATGTGCACGACACACCAAGGATCCTGTCCCCATGAACACGTGCACAGCCTGGGAGTGGCTGCCCCGAGTGACACCCACAGAACAACATGTTCACCCCCATACACGGAATAGGTAATGCAGCCTTACATGCCTTAGGATACAGTGTGGACAGGCTGTGGTGTTGTAGGTGTGCCCCTCACTCCCTGGGAAGTATATGTGGCTGGCATATGTTCACCTGTGACAGGCATGGTGACATATGCCAGTGACTTGTCCAGGGACGCGTTGTACAGCAATGGACCGATCGGTGTGCCCGGCCGGCCCATTGCATTAAATGTGAGCGGGTACGCGTTGTATCGCGGGTACGCGTTGAACAGCAATGGACCGATCGGTGTGCCCGGCCGGCCCATTGCATTCAATGTGAGCGGGTGCAGCGTTGTATCGCGGGTACGCGTTGTACAGCAATGGACCAATCGGTGTGCCCGGCCGGCCCATTGCATTCAATGTGGCGGGTACGCGTTGAACAGCAATGGACCGATCGGTGTGCCCGGCCGGCCCATTGCATTCAATGTGGCGAGTGCGCGTTGTATCGCGAGTACAGCGTTGAACAGCAATGGACCGATCGGTGTGCCCGGCCGGCCCATTGCATTCAATGTGAGCGGGTACGCGTTGAACAGCAATGGACCGATCGGTGTTCCCGGCCGGCCCATTGCATTCAATGTGAGCGGTGCAGCGTTGTATCGCGAGTACGCGTTGAACAGCAATGGACCGATCGGTGTGCCCGGCCGGCCCATTGCATTCAATGTGAGCGAGTGCGCGTTGTATCGCGAGTACGCGTTGAACAGCAATGGACCGATCGGTGTGCCCGGCCGGCCCATTGCATTGAATGTGGCGAGTGCAGCGTTGTAACGCTGGTGCGCGTTGAACAGCAATGGACCGATCGGTGTGCCCGGCCGGCCCATTGCATTCAATGTGAGCGGGTACGCGTTGTATCGCCGATACGCATTGAACAGCAATGGACCGATCGGTGTGCCCGGCCGGCCCATTGCATTCAATGTGGCGCGTACGCGTTGTAACGCGAGTGCAGCGTTGAACAGCAATGGACCGATCGGTGTGCCTGGCGGCCCATTGCATTCAATGTGGCGGATGCAGCGTTGCAACGCGTGGTACGCGTTGAACAGCAATGGACCGATCGGTGTGCCCGGCCGGCCCATTGCATTCAATGTGAGCGGATGCGCGTTGAACAGCAATGGACCGATTGGTGTGCCCTGCCGGCCCATTGCATTCAATGTGAGCGGGTACGCATTGTATCGCGGGTACGCATTGTACAGCAATGGACAGATCGGTGCGCACACATTGGCTGGGGCCTGGCATGGCAACGGACGCGTTTTCGAAGCTCCAACGAGTCTGATGCAGTGAATTCAGTTGGCCAGCCACAACAATGTTGCAAAATCATGGGTGTCATGAAGTTGAAGATTTGAAGGATGCTGTGGGCGTGTATTAGTGCTGCTATACCGTGGATTGGTCAGATTTAGAAGATGCAAACGACTTGGACCTATCACTTTGGACACATGGGACAGTATCTGCCTCTGCAGCACACATATAATGCTGGCTGTTCCCCTGAGAGCTCACTTGCCTGCACTACATGCTCCAGGACGACATCTGCCACCAACACTGCTGCTGTTTATGCATCCTCTGGCTCCTGCAATGGCACGTACTGTGGAGAGAGCCCCAGCCTTCAGCCTTGAGGAGAACCAGGCCCTGCTGGACAGCCTCCTTCCACAGTACAGCAAGCTGTATGGGAAATCAAGGGAGCAGGTGAGTGTGCTGTCCACTGCATCACTAATTGTGCATGTTGTCTGACTGGCAGGACTTTCACTGTGCACACCACTGGCTAGCATGCCCACTGAGTAGTTGTCACACCCCAAAGTGTGTAGTTACATGCACTGAACTGGTACAGTGCAGCAACAGTGCATTCCAACTAGGTTTACTTCCCATGCAATGATACCATGTAGTGACTGCTGGCAAACTGTTCATAGCCATTGTTGCACTGCCTGTGTACATCATATGCCCCTGTAATTGAGACATGTATATCCAACTGTGTGATGCACGGATATGTTGCATGTGTAGTAATGGCCTTTTCACTTTGTCATCCTCACAGGTTGATGCCCACCAGAAGCAGGAAATCTGGCTGACCATCGCCCGGAAAGTAAGATCCGTGGGGGTCTACAGGCGCAGGATCCGCAACTGCCAAAAGAGGTGGCAGGACCTTCGTGGCTGGACCCGGAGGATCGCAAGGGTCCAGCTGAAGCTGTTGCCTCCTCGCAGGAGGGGCGGACACCGGACCCTGACCCCCCACATGCTCCGGATCCTGGCGGTGGTCTTCCCTGACCTGGATGGGCAGCTGAGGGACAGACAGCAGCAAGGAGGGGGTGAGTCCATGACCTCACTGTGCACTTTGTCTGACATGCTATGTGCCCTCCTCTGGCCTGGTTAAACTTCCACAGTACATCAGTCATGTGGTCCAGGACCCATGTCCCTCATTTGTTACATGCCCACTTCTCCTCTGATACGCATATGTGTGGCCCTTATAGTCAGGAAACTGTGTCATTTGGGGACTGTGTCACTGCATTTTGCTTTGCTCAAGGTGGGGGACAGCATTTGTTCCCGTGACTATGTTGTGCGAGTCATGGGTGGGTCAATTGCCTACACAGTGCCTAAGTTCTGACATGTGATCTGCGTGTAACTTTGATATGTGATCCGCTTGCTGCTCTGACTCACCACATGTCCCTGGGGAATGTGGCACACACCCATGCTGCTGGTGGGAACAATATTTGGGCCTCAGGAGTATGTGTATCCAGTGTGTCACACATGCTTAGCCACCTGCCTACTGTCCAGGACTCATCCCTCTTACAGGTGGAGCTGGACAGTCATGCCTACTCCAGTGCATACAATACACTCTGTACTCCCACTCCCGTGTATCATCTGGCATGTTGTGATCAGTGAAATGTACCCTCAGGTGTCTGCCTCTGTCTCATTGTGCTGTGTCTTCGTTGTCAGGACTACTGGTATGTTCATCGTTTGGGGCTCAGCATGCCATCTAAGATGTGACCATGATAGACGATACTTCTGTGACTTATAGGTGTCTGATCACTTGACTGTGCACACAGGTGTTTGCGACTGTGACTTTCAGGAAGCTGTATTTTCATTCACAGCACACTGTGAGGTGCTCATGTTCAGGGAGTTGTGTTTCATGTCCCCCATATGTCCAGTTGGTATGACGTGGACAAATAGTAGTACAGATGATGTGGTTTTGGGGGATGGACATGTGCACTTGTCAGTCACATAACTTGCATTCCCTATGCCCTCGGATTGTGACACAGTGCAGACTGTTGTTGTCTGGCTGCCATGGCCATGTGACTTGAGACAGTAATGTATGACTTTGCACGCATTCCTGTGTCATGGCATTCAACTTCCTGGGACTGATCCTGCAGGGGAGTGACATGTGCAACATGCACCCCATTGTGGCATTGACTATCCGGACATGGGTGCATCATGGTGTCTGGTGCTGGTATGCATCACATGCATTTCTAATTAGAATCTGGCCATCCCTTTATCCGGACACCTGCACTGACTCAGTGGCAAGAGATGTGATGTGTTCATGTTCACATGCTTCACCGTGTTCCCTGCAATGTCCAACAACTGTGTAGGTGGTGCATGTGTCCACACTGGGGTCTTACCATCAGACAGGCACCAGACAGATGGGTGCAAGGGCAGGAGGGGTGTGAGTCCCATGGTTGACCATCAGACTGACAATTGGCTTCCCGAATCTGTGCGAGGACTTTAGGCAATGTTCAACTAAGGATGCCAGGGCTTGCTCTGTAATGTGCTGTACTTACTGTGGTGTGTGCGGTCAGTGCAGGTGACTGATGTTTGTCTGTTTCCCTAATTGTTTGCAGATACATCCACGGCCACAGGAGGGGACAGCTCCACGGACCAGGAGGAGCAGCGGAGCCAGACTGGATCAGCATCGGACGAGTGGTCAGAGGGACCCAGTGGCACGGAGGGCGAGGGAGCCACACCGAGGAGTCCTCAGCACCATCCACCTCAGCTGGGGACCACAGCAGCTCGGAGGATGACTCCCTTGTGGAGGCGGGTCTCGGCAGCCACCAAAGGCCAGCTAGTCTGTCTGGCCCCGCCACCACCACCACCACCACCGCCCTCCCATCGGCTCCCATTCCTGAAGTCCGTGGAGGCTCCCGTGCTCGGGAGCGTGTCTCCTTCGTGCCAGGCACCGACGCCCCTGCCCCTGTGTCCCCTGCTGCCCTGAGTGAGGAGTCTGTGTACCTCCTTCGGCAGCTCCATGTAGGGCAGACAGCAATGCTGAGTGTCCTCCATGCACACACCACTCTGTTGACACAGCTGGTGTCATTCATGGAGGGCATCTCAACGGGTATGTCTGCCCTACAGAGGAGCAATAGGTCCATGGCCTCCTCCCTGACGGCAGCAGTGTCCCTCCTCCAACAGTCCCTCACCCCTCCCACCTCTGCCCCATCCACACTTCCTGCCCCCCTACCTGTCCAAAGCACATGCACACCTGCACAGTCATCCATACACACAGACACACCCAAGAGTAAGGCAAGACGTGCACACAAGCATCCTCAGGGGACTGATACCACAGACACAGGTGATGGGGAACACACACACACACAGGCATCCACATTCACTCCGCAGTCCTCCAAATCCTCTCCCTCCAAGACCCCTTCCCTTGCCTCGCCTGCTACCACACATACACAGCAGGTCTTCCTGTGTGACCTCGGCCTCTTCCCCACCATTCCTGCTGACCCAGCACACCAGGGGAAGAGGAAGTCCACCCACACAGAGGGAGTGCCCCTCGCCCCCGGACACCCTCCCCAGGCGCAGGCAGACACAGGAGCCCATTCGGAAGTCCCCACGGAGCAGGAAGAGCAAGACCCCACCACCACCACCACGCAGCTCCAGCGCCCAGTCTCTCTCCTCCATCCCCCAGGCCACCACTGCACAGGTTCCCCCGCCACACCCTGCCCCAGGTTCCCCCACACACCGATACTGCATCCCCAGACTGCTTAGGCCCTCCCCCCCTGCCACTTTCTCTTCCACCCCCAACCCAGACGCTCTGCCTGTTAGTGGCACTGTTGTTGTGACCAGGTCCCCCCCCTCTGTCCTGCCCACCTCATCTGCCCACCCTTCCACTTCCTTGGAGTCATGCACTGCAGTGGAGTCCACAACCACCACGTCTGACTCGGGCACTGCAGTGGGTACCCAGTCCACTACATCAGTCCAGCCCACTGCAGTGGTTGCGGCACCCACACCAACTGACTTGTGTACCACGGTGGTGCCGGCCCCCCCTGAGTCAGACACCTCCACTGCAGTTGCCGGTGACAGTCCTGCACCCACCACCCCTTCACTGCCTCACTCTGCCATCCCCTGATCCTGTCCCTGCGGTGCCTGGCCTGCCCCTTGTATGCCCCTCCAAGGGGGATGTCCCCCAACCGTACCAGTGCAGGCAAGCAATGTGTGACCAGTTGTCACTTCTCACCCCGTTGGTACTGTTATTTTGGACTGGCCATTGGCCTTAGTTTCATTTGGACTTCCGTTTTTACCCGGACATTTGCTGAATAAAGCCTCTTTTTGTTTACTTTTGGGTTTTCTTTTGATGTACATGATGTGGATGAGTAGCATCCTGCATTTGCAGTTGTAATAGTGTTCACATCAGGACGATGAAGTGTTGCAGTGATGGACTCCATGTGGTCCATGGGATATGTGTCCTGTTGTATTCTGGATCTATGGCATCCTTTGCTACAGTCTGAGGGTGTAATGTTCAGCATTTGACACAGGGATGTCCTTTTTGCATTTGTAAATGTACATCTTTGTCTTACACTGATGCACATCTGGCGGGCTTAGCACTGTTCAATGTTCCTATTTCCCTGACTGTGTGCCCAGCTCCACTGGACATGCAGTTTTGCACATCAATGTCGAAGGACTCAACTGTGCATACAGTGCAACCTGCTTGACACGTGTTTGGTGTGTGTGCAGATGACTGACGTGATACCCCCGTACCCAGGCTGATGTGAGCAGAGCCTTCTGTGTGTTGTGGTTGTTGACTCACTGACGGAGTGTTCTGCTGACATGTTTGGGTCTTGCACAGACAAGGTTTGCGGACCTTCCACAGGAGTGGTGTACCCTCATGGCAGTGTGTAATCTGGTGACATTGCGTGGGCCTGTGTTGTGTAAGCATGTCTGTGCGTGTTCCCTTCCCTTTTCCTACACAGGCTGTGTCCCTAGGGATGTTCCTGTTTGTGATGCTTGCTGAGTTGTTCTGTGTTCATCCAGCATCTTGGACCTGGTTTCTCTGTGATGTGGGTGCATGGCAAACTAATGTTCATGAGGTTGTCATCCCAGGTTGTCTTTGTTGTCAGTGCTGGGGATGTGGGCAAACGCAGATGGGACACATTCAGGATTCCCCTTGGCACTTGTTGTTTACACGAGTAATGTGATTTACAGTTTGTGTTAGCTTACAGTGATTGTGACACGTTGTGTGTGTGACTGCTGCCACTCCTCAGGGTCAGAGCTGCAATGTTGGTAGTTGTGTACGTGTGTTCTTCGTGTGTCACCGTGGCTTCTTCATTGGTGTGTGACTATGGCCAGGATCCCATTGATTGTGGTGGATTTCACATCATGCCCATGTACAGCATACTGTGCTGTGTGTCAGACATTGACAATTCTTGTTGACTGGCCATGTGTGATGGGTTTCTGCACCTTGGTTCCCCCCACCACCCCTGGTATTGTCATGGGTGCATGTGCAATGTCACCAGTCCATGTGAGCTTCACTGCTGCACATTGGTGGAGATCAGGGTGTGTGGTGTTGAGTGTGTGCAAAAGTGAGTTGTTGCACGGCCAGACCCCTACCTCCATATTGGCCTTGGCTGGCAGGCCGTGCTGATTGATTGGAGCTTGTGTAGGTGTGATGGTAGTTAGTTGCTCAGGACACATGGCTGGGTTTCACAGTGTGAACGACATCTGACATTGTCATCACAGTGGGATTATCATGCAGGCTAGTGTCAGCACAATATGGGGTCCCTGGGGGTAGTGCTGTGGTGGGTCTGTCTCTTGCTGTGTTAGTTGCAGTTCCTACAAGCTTGTGTGACATGTGTAATTTGTGCTCCCTCTCATCTAACAATGCCTGATTGCCCACATAGGGGATTTGGATCCATGAGTTACTTTTGTGTGGCACTGTATGTGCATCTGTGTAATTGGTATTCAGGCCTCATCATGTGTTGTGTGGTTGCCTGGGGACACTGGCACCCCCTCACCTGTTGTGTTTGTTGTGCAGTGTGGGTCTGCCTGTTTGTGCATCTGCACCACTGCATTGGCATATCTTTAGTGTGCTATTGGCTGTATGTTGTTTGGTGGGTTTCACCTGCTGTCCCTGGGACTCCTAGGTCATCAGTCAGCACAATGATCATTGTTTGTGTGTCACATTGCTGCCATGGTATGTTATTTGTTCACCTCACATCTACAGTCTCCACAGGGTATCTACATTTGTGTGCCCATTGGTGCGAATATGTGGGTCTGCATTATGATGGCCACTTCTGTCATTGTGTCATTAATGGATGTTGACAGTGTCAGCCCCCATGGGTGATGTTTGTCTGCACATGGCCAAAGGTATGTCTTATTTGCACTGCACTGTTTGCCTCACCCAATCTATGTTGCTATGGGACACAGGCACTACTTTGCCACTGATGTGTTTGTTGTTCTGTGACCAGGAATCATCCATGCAGTTTGGCAGTTGCAGCTTTTTCTATGTCAACACTTACCTTTTGGTCGCTGTGATGATGGGGGCTTAGACCCCATTGCCACAATGTGCAAAATGTGCTTCAGCTATGGACCCCACACTTACCTTTTGGTCACTGTGATGATGGGGGCTTAGACCCCATTGCCACAATGTGCAAAATGTGCTTCAGCTATGGACCCCACACTTACCTTTTGGTCACTGTGATGATGGGGGCTTAGACCCCATTGCCACAATGTGCAAAATGTGCTTCAGCTATGGACCCCACACTTACCTTTTGGTCAGTGTGATGATGGGGGTTTAGACTCCATTGCCACAATGTGCAAAATGTGCTTCAGCTATGGACCCCACACTTAGATTTTGGTCACTGTGATGATGGGGGTTTAGACCCCATTGCCACAGTGGTCATGGTCTGCTTGCATTGTGGGGGCCACACACATTTATGTGTGACACATGTGATAGGGGGTCACATTGTATGTTCAAAGTCATGTTCAGTGTTGTAGGCATTTGACACAGTCTACACACGCTTGTCATGGTGTTGGGGGCGGATGTCTTTTTGTTGCATTCCTTATGTTGGTGTGTGCTTGTTGTGTCATGCATTAGCCATCCTGTGAGTGGGGGTGTTGGTGGTGGTAGACATCCTGCCCCCCATGGGTAGAGGTGGTAGTAGTGACAGGCATCCATCCCCCATGGGTAGAGGTGGTAGTAGTGGTAGGCATCTGGCACCCCTGAGTAGGGGTGGTAGTGGTGGTGGGCATCCAGCCCCCAGGGGTAGAGGTGGTAGTAGTGACAGGCATCCAGCCCCCCATGGGTAGAGGTGGTAGTAGTGGTAGGCATCTGGCACCCCTGAGTAGGGGTGGTAGTGGTGGTGGGCATCCAGCCCCCATGGGTAGAGGTGGTAGTAGTGACAGGCATCCAGCCCCCCATGGGTAGAGGTGGTAGTAGTGGTAGGCATCTGGCACCCCCTGAGTAGGGGTGGTAGTGGTGGTGGGCATCCAGCCCACCATGGGTAGAGGTGGTAGTAGTGACAGGCATCCAGCCCCCCTGGGGTAGAGGTGGTAGTAGTGGTAGGCATCTGGCACCCCCTGAGTAGGGATGGTAGTGGTGGTGGGCATCCAGCCCCCATGGGTAGAGGTGGTAGTAGTGACAGGCATCCAGCCCCCCATGGGTAGAGGTGCTAGTAGTGGTAGGCATCTGGCACCCCCTGAGTAGGGGTGGTAGTGGTGGTGGGCATCCAGCCCCCATGGGTAGAGGTGGTAGTAGTGACAGGCATCCAGCCCCCCATGGGTATAGGTGGTAGTAGTGGTAGGCATCTGGCACCCCTGAGTAGGGGTGGTAGTGGTGGTGGGCATCCAGCCCCCCATGGGTAGAGGTGGTAGTAGTGACAGGCATCCAGCCCCCATGGGTAGAGGTGGTAGTAGTGGTAGGCATCTGGCACCCCCTGAGTAGGGGTGGTAGTGGTGGTGGGCATCCAGCCCCCAGGGGTGGAGGTGGTAGTAGTGACAGGCATCCAGCCCCCATGGGTAGAGGTGGTAGTAGTGGTAGGCATCTGGCACCCCTGACTAGGGGTGGTAGTGGTGGTGGGCATCCAGCCCCCATGGGTAGAGGTGGTAGTAGTGACAGGCATCCAGCCCCCCATGGGTAGAGGTGGTAGTAGTGGTAGGCATCTGGCACCCCTGAGTAGGGGTGGTAGTGGTGGTGGGCATCCAGCCCCCAGGGGTAGAGGTGGTAGTAGTGACAGGCATCCAGCCCCCATGGGTAGAGGTGGTAGTAGTGGTAGGCATCTGGCACCCCCTGAGTAGGGGTGGTAGTGGTGGTGGGCATCCAGCCCCCCATGGGTTGAGGTGGTAGTAGTGGTAGGCATCTGGCACCCCCTGAGTAGGGGTCGTAGTGGTGGTGGGCATCCAGCCCCCATGGGTAGAGGTGGTAGTAGTGACAGGCATCCAGCCCCCATGGGTAGAGGTGGTAGTAGTGGTAGGCATCTAGCACCCCCTGGGTAGGGGTGGTGTTAGTTGTTGGCATCCAGGCCCCTATGTGTATATGTGGCATTGGTGATGGCCATCCCGCCCCTATGGTGCTGCTGTTGCTGGTGTAAGTAATTTCTGCATCCCTCTGTGTGTGTGTGATATGTCGGGTACGTGTAGTTTGTTTTTGTGGTTGGTGTCTGACTTACCTTCTGCGCCGTACGCGTCCGTGCCTGTTCCGGTAATAGATGTAGAATATTGGTAGGATCGGCACGATGGGATCCATGGTTGGTTCGTCTCGTTCGTCTTTCTCTTTGCTTCGCCTCGTCCTCGTCGCTGGCGTGTTCGTCTTGTAGCCGTGGATCGTCTTGTGGCGCGAATCGGAGCTTATGTGCGCCTCTCCCTGATGCTTGACGTGCCGTGCGTAGCGACAGGTTCGGCGCGTACGGAAAGCGCATCGTACTTGTCCGGCCGGACGGGGCTGCATTTTTGCTTCCGTGCGACTCGATTCTGCGTTTCCGGATCCGCCTCGGTCGGAGAACAGGACCTGTATTGGGTGAGTACGACTGGGTCGGGATTTGGGCAGTTGTGCGCATCGTACTTGCTCGTTCGGACGTATGTGCGAATCGGTCGGGAAACAGGCCTTCGCCTGGCTTTTTTCCCGGCCGAATGGTATTAGGTGCGCCTCCGACCGGGATCGGAATCGACCCCTTTATCTTTCATTGGACTGGATTACGATAATTACTGATGAACTGAATTTTTAGCCTTTTATAGTTTTCTTAACTATTGCCATTGTTTGGCATGTTAAACTCTTGTGTGTTTTTTTAGCCCACAATGATAATTTTAAATTGCCTTCACTTATTCCTTTTTTCGGTTTCCCTATTCGTGATGTAGTTACTGTACTGGTAATGTTTTTTTTTTAACATTTGATTGCAATGGTTTTTATTAATTGTGCGGTCTCCCGTGCTTGTTATAATTGTAGTCCCCGGGTGGGCCAGGGGCATGCAGAGTTTAATTATAAAGATGGAGGGGGGCGCAACACCTTCTGGGGCTAATGATAATATTAAGAGGGGGCAGCGTGAACCCCCCGGGGTTATTAGTAAAAAAATTATATGGGGGGCTACAATAACCATTAAAGAGGGGGTCTGCGCAGACCCCCGGCCCCGGGGACCAGCACCTCCCTGGGGCAATTATGTTTTTTAGTCACTAACCATGTCATGAGTGATATACTGTGTGAGGTCATAAGCAGTGCATTGTGGGGAATAAGTTATAGTTAGCTCAGGTAACTATAACTGCTAAATTTCTATGGTTTTGTGTGTGTAAAATCTGAGCCTAACTATAATGACCCTGTAACCATTGTTTTTGTCAGTGAATTTGTGAGGTTTTTTAATGCTATTTCATGACTATAACGTCCCTGTAAACTTTGTTTTTTTTTATTGAATTTCACAATTCTTTTCATATAAATTGTACTACAATTCCACTTATAAGTTCAATTTAGTAATATACATTTTTTCAAGTTTATAAATATATTTTGTTCACACATTTATTCTTATTATACATTTTAAAAGTAACAACAAATCAAGGTAAGGTAACTAATGTGGTCTTTCTATAAATGCAATACAGCAAGTCTTTCTCTATTTTCTATTCATCTTAAGGATCTACGGCCGCAATGCCTCATAGAATCCGCTGCGATTCCAAGAACACACTCAAACCTCAACTTATCATTGGATACAGCAAGTCTCCACCCATGCACATTGCAAACCGCACCCTAAATCAGTTATATGGGTTTCACATCTCTCTGGAGTCAGACGTAAAACCACAACTCCATCCTGTTTATTAGCTTTCCTCCACATGTACTAAGTTTTAAAGTCAGTATGTCTTCTGCTGAAGATAGAAGAGAAAGGGAAGAGCAGGACAAAGAAGACTTAACACCTGCAAAGAGCCCTCAGTCATTTGGAAATATTTCTCCTTCCCTTCAGGACAAAAGAAAGTTGTTCCAAAAATTGTCCAATGCAATATATGCAGCAAAAATCTGTTGAGAGGTACAGGAAAGAAGTATTCACATGGCACATCCTCTCCGTGGAAACACTTAAAAAACATACATATAAGGACGTGTCGCAGGATGATGAGAGAGAGGGAAGGTGGTGCATCATCATTATCAGCCGGACCATCTGTGGGATCCCTACCATCTGACCAGATGGTTACCATCCCCGCTGTGTCACCAAAAATGCAAGACATGGTGTCTCATTGTGGCAAATGCCATATGCCAATTGCACTAAACATGTAATCCGTTGCCCAGTTTATGGGTGCTGTCAACAAGCTTAATTGTTAATTTTTTTTTCACCTCACTGTTCCACCTTCCAATCCTCTTTAAACACAAGTAGATATCTGGAAAGTATATATATAGAGAACATTTAACTCCACACTACAAACTGTTAGATTACATACTATAAGCAAGTGATTAGCTACATAAGTGGTTATGTCAGTGTGTAAGAGCCTGTGTAAGTGCCTGAGTATAGGTGTATAAATGGGTATATAAGTGGCTGTACGGTGACTGGGTGTGTGAGTGGTTGAGTGGATATGTGAGCGAGTGTATCAGTGCCTCTGTGGGTGCATCACCGGATGTTTAAGTAGATGTATGGGTGTGTGACGTGACTGGGTGTGCATGTTACTGTATGGGTGTCTAAAAGGGTATGCAAGTGGCTGTATGGATTGGAAACTGACTGTGTTAGTGGGTGTTTGGCTCTGTGAGTGTGTGCCAGGGGCTCTGTTAGTGGTGGATACATAAGTGCTCCTTGGGTGTGTGAGTGGATGTGTAAGTGCCTCTGTCACTGTCTGACTGGGTATTTGTGAGTGGCTGTATAGTTTTATAAATAGGTATATGAGAGGCTGTATGGGTGTGGGACTGAGTGTATAACTGGGTATATGGGTGTGTAAGTGCGTGTGTAACTGACTGTCTGAGTGCTGGGTACATGAAAGGCTGTATAGGTGTGTGAGTGGCTGTGGCAGTGCATGAATGGATGTGTGAATGACTTTGTAAGTGGATGTATATGTGAGTAAATGGGTGAGTAAATGGGTTTATGGGTATGTGACTGAGTGTGTAAGTCACTGTCTGGCTATATGAGTGGTGGGTACATAAGTGCTTTTGTAGGAGTGTAACTGGCTGTATAAGTGCCTTCCTGACTGTGTGAGTGGTAGCAAATTACATACTATAAGCAACCACCCACATCTAACTTCAAACACATTAATTCATACTGGCTTAGTAAAATAAGTATATTTTATGTCTAGCAATTCCTCTTCCTCCTTTGCTGCTCACTATACTTTTAGTGAATGTTCTCATCTAACCTCCCTTCTATTTTGCCTTTTACTGTAGTGTCTAGAAGCTACACATTTTCTTTCAGCTTATATACACTCATAGTTATTTTTAATATATACTTTTTTTTATAGTACAACCTAATTAACATACCTGTGAAATCTCTTTACTGTTGTCCAACTTTTATTTTAATATCTGCTTTCCACTGCAAACCTCAAGCCAGACATATGGCAATCCTTCTCCACTCTCAGTACAAAAGTACCAATAGTGGCTTCCCTTCCCACTGTGCTCTCACTTATACTCCTGTACTTAGAAAATCACAAACTTCCTTTCATCTTTTACTTTTGTTATACCATTTCTAAATTGTCACTATTTTCTAACCCTTTCCATGTTTCCTGTAATGAAGCTGAATTTGGTAGGTTTTTCGTGGATCCACGGATTCACCGCGGGGCTCTGCGCGGTTCCACCATGTGGCCCACAGTGCATCCATGGATCTATTAGAAAGCCCTTAAAAGCATTAAACAATCTGCTGTTAATGCTTTTCATTTATATTTTATTTTGCAAATAGTGTCAATTACAAGACATAAACTCTCTACTGAGCAATTTTTGTACACTAGTCTGCTTTCCAGTTTCACACTGCAGTCTCTTTTGCTCCCTCCCCCCCACACTCTTTTAGCTCAGTTTACATAATAGTGACCATGTTTCTAATAGTCTCTGCCTACCAGTAGGTCAAAAGTTCACAAGACTGTCTCTCAACAGCATACTAGCTTCACATTACCTGTAGCAGGTGTGGTTGACTGTTTGCAATTCCAAGCATATTCCAAACAACATAACTTTTTATTTTATTTTTCCAAAGCCAATCACAGAGTTAGTTACTTTTTTCTTAAAGGCAGTACCTAGTTTTAGTTCCCTACACATCTTCACCATTCAATCAAATATGTTCTTTTATATTTTATTTGCTGTCCTCCATTCTAACTGCCTTTAATCTTCAACACTGCCTCATTCAACTGCAGCCTTTTCCTCGGTGCTACTCCTGCTTTTCTCCAAAATGATCAGAGTCTGGATTGTGGGCCACAGTTTTATGTTTTGGGACAGAGAGAGTGCTAGAAAGAGTGATATTGACATGGACCTAGGTTTACCTAATGTAGACATTACTTGGGTTAGCCCAAGAGGATTAAAGTGACATCAATTTCTGTCTTTGGTTCAACGCATTGTGGATTGCCAACATCCAGACCTCATTATTGTGCACTGTGGTGGCAATGACCTATGCACAATTACTGGGGTAGGACTGGAAATCCTAATGAAGGATACCTTTGGAAATTAATGGCATTTTTCCCACATACTGCCTTGGTGTTCTCCAACATTTTCCAGAGACAGACGTGGCAGTGGTCAACCCAATTTTGTCCGTAAATAGAGAGAACCACGAAACATGTCAATAAAGCTGTTTCCGCATTTCTCTGAGACCACAACATGGGCTCTATATTCCATAACAACTTGCATTTCGACAAGGACAGAATATATGGAAAAGGCTGAGTCCATTTCACAGACACAGGCAACTGAGTGTTCCTAAACAACTTAAAAGACTGCATCCTGTTCTAAGTGTAATCATCATCTACACCATAAACACAAAGGCTCTTTTCAGAGCCAACCCTTTTCCCAAACAGTGGTTCTTTTTGTTTTCAAATTCTTTTTTTCTAATTGATCACTCAGATCCTCGGCCAAATAAGGTGGTCTGCTGGCTATGTTGCAGGCGAAATCACAGCTGATCCGTGGATCTGTCTTCAACCAAAAGCACACATTCAATACAAAACACCAACACATTTAATACAAACAATTCCTATTACAATTTATATAACTGTATCACTGCCTGTGTGGGGAGGTGTGAGTAGCTGCGTAAGTAACTGTGTGGGTGTGGGAGGGGCTATATGGGTGTGTGAGTGGGTTTGTTAGTGGTTGAGTGGGTGTGTAACTGGGTGTGAGAGTGACATTGTGAGTATGTGAGTAGCTGTTTAGTGTCTGTGTGGGTGTGTGAGTAGTTTTTCTAGATCTGTGAATGGTGTGTATGTGGCTGTATGGGTGTGAGTAGGTGTGTGAATGATTGTGTGGGTGTGTAAGTGGTTCTGTGAGTCTGTGAGTAGGTGTGTGCGTGGGTGTGTGAGTGGATGTGTGGGCGTGTGAGTGGCTGCATGGGTGTGTGAGTGGGCATGTGTGTGGTGGGTGGGTGTATGAGTGGGTGTGTAAGTGGCTGTGTGGGTCTCTGCCTGGTGTCTGAGTGGTTGTAGGGGTGTGTGCATGGGTGTGTCAGTGGTTTTGCTGTATCAGTGTGTGAGTGGGTGTTTAAGTGGCTGTGTTGGCCTGAGAGTGGGTGTGTGAGTGGTTCTCTGGGTCTCTGAGTGGATGTTTGAGTGACTGTATGGGTGTGTGAATGGGAGTGTGAGTGAGGGTATGGGTGTGTAAGTGGGTGTGTGAGTGGTTGCATGAGTGTGAGTGGGTCTGTGATTGGGTGTATGTATTTTTTTAATTGGAGTTTGAATCCACAGATCCACTGCAGATTCACATGGGGGCAATGTGTGAGTGTCTGTGTGGGTATGTGAGTGGGTGTGTGAATGGTTTTCTGGGTCTCCGAGGGGGTATATGAGTGACTGTTTGGGTGTGTGACCCAGTGAGTGAGTGGTTGTGTGGGTGTGTAAGTGGGCATGAGAATGTGTGTGATGGGTGGGTGTATACGTGGCTGTGTGGGTGTGTACATGACTGTGTGAGTGGGTGTGTGAGTGCCTGTGTGGGTCTGTGAGTGGGTATGCGAGTGGTTCTCTGGGTCTCTGAGTGGATGCATCAGTGACTGTATGGATGGGTGAATAGGTGTGTGAGTGGGTGTATGGATGTGTGAGTGGATGTGTGGGGTCTGGATCCATGGATCTGCCACAGATTTCCACAGGGACAGCACTGGGGTGGATCCGGGAACCATTGCGCTCGCAAAAAAAACATTTGTCCATCATTTCTTCCTCATGAGGAGTTCCTTACAGACCTCTTCATCAGTCCCATGGGGTCAGGATACCTCTTGTCTGATCTTATATCCTATTTCTACTTTATTTCCCCCTCAGAACGGCGTCACGATTCACAAAATGGTGGCTGCAATTTTTCTCTTGGGTTGCGGTCAGTCAACTGAAAGGAGCGCCATGCCTTAATCTCTATATAGGCTGCACATGAGTCCAATCAGGGTTGTATGACATTACCACGTGTGGTTTTACCACGCATGTCTTTACCACGCATATTTAACAGCGCATACCATTACCACACTTGTACATCCATTAACACTAAAAGCACACCTACCACGCAAACAACAAACACGCACACTTTCACCATGCATAGCCTTTCTCTTTCTTGTTATAGAATGTAAAGTAAACTTACTTACCTGTACGCAGCATTCTCTGTTCCGATCGTCCGTCCTGCTTCAAAGTGCTCTATTCTCTATAAAAAGAGACGTTCAAGCCCCTATGTCCTCGAATTTTTATTGAAAGTGAAAAAGAACTATTGAAGTGACGCAGAAGAAGGAAGAGTCAAGAAATTTCTGCACCTGGAATTTATTTAAACGGTAAGGGTAATTACATTTTTTCCTGCAGGCACACATTTTGTTCTTCATTGCTGTATTTTACATCTCTACTAAATATGGTGTGCGCTGGGGAACCGGAGTCCATAAAATGAGATTGTATTTCACATAATTTTCAGAGGTGCAAAACAAAAAAGGATATTAAAATATTAGGATATTGTAGGATATTACAAGCCAAATTCTCCTAAAAATGCACCAAAGCACACCCAAACAAAGCCAAGCCCTATATGAATGAAACAAACACATTCCCTGAGCCCTAAAACACAGGAACCTTAGCCCACACCAACTCTAACCCTTAAAAACTTGCCACACAAGGTGAAATACTGCCACCTACTGATCAATTGAGTGGTAAAGTCTTGCATTCCTAAGTCTTGCTTGGTAACAGTCTTTTCGTAGAAAAACATGTGTAGTAAATGTAATCCAAGTAAAAACTTCGGAGTAAAGGCTATTACCCTCCAATCAGACCAACTTAGAAAGAATACTTCAAGCCTAGTTAACAGTTTTTATATTCCAATTCAAGTTTTCATTGACCAGTGACATTTATCATTTTCACATACTGTTAAGGAGCCAAATAAAACTCACTGTGCACCAAATGTTGCATTTCAACAGACTGGTAGTCCTTTAAATATTATGCAGCTCTTGGTTAAAATAAATGTGCTTGCACTTTTAACTCTCACTCCACATCACTGAATATTTTGACATAAACAATGGTTCGGTACAGTTGTGGGCTACCCTCTGGGAGGCTTTTAAAGCATACATGCGTGGGATCTGTATCTCCAAACACGCTGGGGTTCTGCGCGACTTAAGGCGTACACTGTCAGACATCGAGAAGAAGTTGACTGATTTGGATCAGGAACAACAGGCACGACCTGAACCGGCCCAGCAAGGCCGTCGATTGGTGCTATTGTGTGAGTTCAAGGAAGCAGCGGAGCGCGAGTCACTCTTCCTCAGCAAATATGCCATCGCACACAGTTACGGGGAGGGAGATAGACCGGGCCGCATGTTGGTGCGGCTATTGAGACCCCCGGTGGGTAACTCGTGCATAGCAAGTCTTAGATCGTCGCTAGGGCGAATTCTGTCCGGCACTCCCGATATACAGAAGAAGTTTCTCGACTATTACACTCAATTATATGAAACGCGGATTAACCATAGTGACGCTGATCGTGATGCTTACCTGGCTGAAGTAGCGCTAGTTTGGTTGGAAAAAGCCATCCAGCAATACTTGGCAGAACCATTCTCTTCGGAAGAGATCATCAGCGCTATAGACGCGGTGAATAACTCGGCCGCTCCGGGTTTAGACGGGTTTACTGGCTGCTTCTATAAGGCCTATAAAGATATTTTAGCTCCGTACTTACTAGAGGTGTATAATGAGGCCCTCGAGAGGCGAGAACTCCCCCCCACACTGCGAGAGGCGATGATCGTTCTCCTCCCCAAGCCAGACAAGGACCCTCTCTTATGTGGGTCATATAGGCCACTGTCATTGTTAGACCTGGATTATAAAATCCTTGCAAAAATGATAGTGATGCGACTCGCGCTGTTGCTAGACTGCATTATTTCATCCACGCAGTCGGGGTTTGTACCTCGTAGATCTACAGCCCTCAATCTCCGAACTCTCTTTGCCACCATTAATAGGATCGACCCTGACCTCCCTGCCGCTGCTGTATTACTAGACACGGAAAAGGCATTCGACTCCTTGGAGTGGCCCTTTTTCCTGGCGGTTATGAGGAAGATGGGGATGCCGAAGGGGTTTATCGAACTCACTTCACTGCTGTACACCTCCCCCGTGGCCAGATTGAGGCTTAATGGTACTTTATCCCCTCAATTTAAATTATTTTGTGGCACCAGACAAGGATGTCCCATCTCACCACTGCTGTTTATTCTCGCTATGGATCCCTTGGTTCGACAATTTCAGGAACGGCACTTGCACAGAGGACTTCAGTTTAATACTGGACCTCTTTTAATTTCCCTATATGCGGATGATATTATATTATATGTTCGCCGTCCCCAAGAGAATTTGGAACCATTAGTTTGTGAGATCATCCGGTTTGGTAGATACTCGGGCCTGGTCATAAATTGGGGTAAATCTGAAATCTTTCCGCTCACGACCAACACTTCCAGGTGGGAGTGTGAATACCCGCTGAAGTGGTGTATTGATACCACCAGATATTTGGGGATTCAAATTCATATTGAAGCTGCCCAAGTGGTGCTGCTAAATTACGGCCCGGCTATGCACACCTTGGAACAGCCGGTGGAACGCTGGATCAAGCTCCCCCTTTCCTTAATGGGGAGGGTGGCCATTGTAAAAATGGTGGTTCTCCCTAAGTTTTTGTATTTGTTTTAAAATATACCCATCCCCTTACCCAATAGTTTTTTCCGCACGCTTAGATCGCATCTTATCCGGCTGGTTTGGGGTGGGAGGAGAGCCAGGTTTAGTTGGGACACCTTGACACTACCATACGACAGGGGCGGACTTGGAGTTCCAAATTTTCAGATCTATTATTTGGTTGCACAGTGCAGCTATGCGCACTCATGGTATCACCCAGATGCACGTATCCCGTATTTGAAGTTAGAAGCAGACCTGGTGTCCCCGGCTTCACTTAAAACAATCCTGCCAAAGGGGTTCCCAAGAGATCCCAGAGACATCCAAACAGTATCTACCACTTGTTGGGCTTGGAGGAAAATAGCACGAATCACTGGTGGCCACAAGTTATATTCTTCAGCGTTTCCATTACTCAACAACCCTTGGTTACCCATCACCGAAGAGAAGCTAGTACAACGTACCTTGGTTAAGTACTTCCTAGACACTTTTGGTGAGTTATTTCCAAACGGGCATATTCTCCACAGTTCCGAGGACATCAGATTTAGCGAAGCATCCTTTATGGACAATTTCATTCTAAGCAGGCTTTGCAGTTCATTACGGACTTCCCTCTGGAACCGGAATCATTTGCACCTCTGACTTTGTTAATCACAAACACTGGGGGGGAGCATTTAATTTCCAAGCTCTATAAGGCCTGCATGGCACTAGTTCCCACTAGGGATGCTAAAATCCGCGAAACCTGGGAACGAGACCTAGGTCACCCTATAGAAGATTCCCACTGGACCTTCTGCTGCACTCAATCGAAGAAAAAAAAAAACTCTCACTTCACAACTTGGCACCTGCCCAACATGGTACCCAGCTTCGAATCCTGATGCGTTTCGGCTCGTGTTGAGCATTGTTCACAGGCGGTAATATTAGAGCAACAGTGGTTCAGGGAAAGAACATTTTTTGAAAAAACAAGCATTCTTCTTACAACAAAACATAAATAACAATGGATTCAGGACTGTGAAATAAGGTACCCACAATAATTATACAAAAAACATTTATAATTGAAAAATATTCCACAATACAAAACATATATACAATATTCAGCTGGTGCTCAAACAGTTACACAAACCATACATAATAGAAAACATAACAGTGTAAACAAAAACAATGGCAGAAAGACAATTTAAACAATAAGTCTGTAAAATGACAGAACACAATACAATATATGCTTCCTCCTAGTTTGTCAAAGTAAGGCGTCAACGGCATTTCGACCTCTGCAAATTCATTAGGTCATCATCGGGGCAAGAATTTTTAGGAGCAACCATCCGAATTTCTTTATGACAGTAAGTAATCCAGCCACAAGGCAAGACCAGCCAAGATCAATTGTTTGCGGTCCCAGCTGAAAAATGAATGACTAATGTGCGGTACAAAAAAGTAATTATAGCAGATCAGCTCCGGGTTACGAAAATCTTGCAGCATAAAGCTGAGAAACTTTCCTCAGTCGCATCCAGGGAGCAGCATATAAATTTGCCCTGCTCTCCAAAATAATTCATCTTCACTTGTACGGGTCCCCAGAACAGGTGGGCCATCTTTGTGATTCCGGTGTTACAGTGTGACTTTATACGCCCATCAAGACTACTGAATCTTGACGTAGTCTTTAAAGTACTCCAATCCCCAGAATGCACGATCGAAAGTAAAATCTCCATGCTTTCTTGATGCTACAGTTTGATTTCACATTTAACATTACATTTTTACGGGAACACTGCAGTTTTTCAGTATCATTTGTGAGCACTCTCAATGCGCTAGTAATTAAACTCTTGACAATGACATGCTGCCACGTTAATCTTTATCACCTACAGCGCCTGCATAACTTGAGATCCTTCGTGAAAGAGACAGTGGGGCAGATTTACAAGCCCCTTGTGCCACTTTTGCGTCACTTTTCCCATGTTAAAAGTGACGCAAAAGTGGCGCAAGGGGCTTGTAAATCTGCCCCAGTGTCCTTTCACATTCCCTTGCCATGCTACACCTCAAATTAGCATGTTGGGTTAATTCCTGTACCATTCAAACCTGGTGCATTGTGCGGGATTGTCAGGCTCCCTCATTTTAACATTCATCACCATTTTTTCCACATGGGAGCCCCGACCTCAACATGGTGGCCTCGGCGCTCAGGGGCGGAGCACCCCATATACATCCAAAACTACGGGGCATATTATCAAGGGCTTTATCGCCGATTTAGCGGCACTTTTTGCCGATAAATCGGCGATATTTTTAACGCCCTATTAGCAAGCTGTCGCTAACAGGCGTTAGCGACAGCTTTCAGGCGTTAGAGGCCGGGAATTACATCGCCTTGCATGTCAGCGATATTTATCGCTAATGACATGCAAGGTAGGCGTTCCCACTAAAAGCAACTGTAAACAGTCGCTAACACCACTAACCCCTATTATCAAGGCAGGCGAAGCGATAAAATAAATCGCGCTAAGCGCGTTTATCGCTATATTTTAACACCTGCTACTGACTATGACTTACCTGTTTGTAGTATAGGAGGTGGATTCTAATGCTGAATCCAACTTAGCGTTAATGCGAGAATATCGCTGGTTTTCCAGCGATATTCTCGCATTATGCCGCTATCGCTGGAATAATCATCGCCATAGCGCTAATTGTTGCTAATACAGCGTTAGCGTGGCGATATATTCCAGCGATAGCTGGCGATAGAATATTTCGCGCTAAGCGCGCTCTGCGATATTTATCGCATTTTGTTGCTAATATGGCCCTACCTTCTTTATCCACAAACAAAGAAGAACAGCGCACAACAGAGCTTCAAGATATCAGGCGCTTTATTTGATACACAACAGTGTATACGGAAAGGGGTAAGACAAGGATGCGTTTTGGCTCCTTTTTCATTTACATTGTATATTAATGGATTAGGTCAAGTCCTAGCGAATGAGTGCCAGGACTTGCCACAGATTGTCAAGCGTTCTTTATCTTTACCCGCCCTACTTAATGCGGACGACGCCGTTTTAATGTCACGAACACAACTAGGGCTTCAAAGGGTAGTGTCTAGTTTTTCAACATTTATGCATAACTTGGGCCTTAGAGTGATCACCTCTAAAACTTTTATTCTGAAATGTTTAAAAGATAGTGCAAAATGCAGAGATATATTTATTGACAATAACAAGGTCAAATTTACTAAAAAAAAATCTTATTTAGGCATTCTTTTTGACCAGAGGGGGACTTGGTCCCAGGCTGTTCAAGTAAGGAAATTATTATTTTTGAAAGCCAGTGCTGCACTAGCCAACTTTGCCAGAAAACTGGGAAGACGACCGGTCGTCAAATTATTACAGATTTATAAAGCTAAATGCATCTCTACGGCTATGTACGGCGCTGGCGTTTGGGGCTATGTTGACCCTCAGCTTTTGCAGCTAGTCGAGAATGCCTTTTTTAGATACTTGCTGGCAGTCCCAAGTAGTACATCTACTTACATATGCCATTGTGAACTAGGGATGCCGTATATATCCGACCTTATAAAAATACAACCCATTCAACTGTGGCACAAGTTATGATCCACAACAAACACTAGATCTAATCGGGACATTTTAAACAATAGCTTAAAATTACATCTGGAGTCTAATATCCCCTGGTTAAAATATGTAAAAAATTTCATGAAAGACCGTGGTCACCCTGAATATTTTGATGATCCAGGCAGCATAATTACAATTTCGAGAAAAACATTGAAAACGAATTGTTTGGTGCTTCTGGAGACAAATAGATTCTCAACCAAAATTTCAAAGCCAACGGTACAGGAGAATCAAAAGCTATTAACCACTTATAGCATGCAGCCGTATCTTAAAATTGTTATTGGTGGTTATGATAGGATGGTGTTGACCCGTTTCCGATTGGGGAACTTTCATAGGTTAATTAGTTTTCCAGTCATGAAAGACTGGTCTAGCACCATGAGTATGTGCCCATGTGATGACAAGTCTTTGCAATCAACAATGCATGTTCTTTTATTTTGTACATTTTATTCTGTACCAAGAAAGAGGTGGATTTTACCCATTTTAAGGCTAATAGGTATCAGAATTAAGTTTTTATAAGATCTATAGCTTTATACTTAAGAGTGTAATTAGATATAGGAAAACTATCAGCATATGAATCTTTTCAAAACATTTTATGTAGGGTATGGCTTTTTAATTCATATTATTTATCAGTGCTTTTAATGTTTCTCTTTCTAATGCTGCACTGTTTATAATATCATGTGATATATTGTGCTTTTATGATTTATTTTTTCAAAATCGAATAAAGCTCTTTTGAATTGAATTGATACACAACAGAATGGCAGCTTGCTTTTAAGTCCTTGTATCCTGATGCGTTTCATATCGTGTTGAGCCTTGTTCAAGGGTGGGCCATCTTTTTTATTTCGGCATTAAAACGTGACTTTATACACCCATTCAAGACTACTGGATCTTGATATAGTCTTTAAAGTACTACAATCCCCAGAATACACCATTGAGCCCTCTGGACGGGGGCAATGGCAGCTCCTGCTGGATGCAAGGAGCCGACTGGGGCATGGGGGCCTTGGGGCTCCCCCGTGGCCTCCAACATTATTGTGCAAGGCCCCAGGGGATGGGGTTCCAGAGACCGAAATCGGCCAGGGGAGGGGTGTTGCATGCCCTCTCCCCCAAATTCCAGCACCGGGCCTCAGGAGATGGGGTGTCTGGAGCCGAAAATGGCTCAAGTGGGGGCTGCATTCCCTCCTCCTCCAAATAGTACTGCTGGGCCCCCGAGGTAGAAATCTGCCTGAGGAGGGTGTCCGTGTGACCCCTTACCCTAATGATAATGCCGGTCCCTTGGGGATAGGGTCCTTGGAGTCGAAATCAGCCCAGGGAGGGGGGCTCTGTGCCCTCCTCCCCTCATAAATATGCCAGGCTCCAGGGAATGGGGGCCCTGGGGCCCATAACAACCTGGGAAGGGGGTTGTGTGTCCTCTCTCCTCCAACAATAATGCCAGGCTCCTGGGATTGGGGTCCCAGGGGCCGAAATTGACCAGGGAGGGGGGGCATGTGACTCCTCCCCTTAACAATAATGCCACCCCCTGGGATGGAGTCGCCTGGTCCAAAATCGACCTGGGGAGGGGGCTGTGTGCCTTCCTCTCCCTAAATATCATGCAGGGGCCCCGGAAGATGGGCTCATCCAAAGCCAGGGCCTGCGGCCAACCACCCTCAGCACACGGACAGAGGCCATGTGCAGTGTGGGGTTGGTTGTGTTTGGGGTGGATGTCCACGGAGCCTATTTGCAGACCAGGACTTGTGGCCAACCCCCTCACTGCACACGGTCAAAGGTTGTACGCAGCATGGGATTGACTGGATGCAGGCGGTTTGCTGCAGGCTCTGTCTGTAACCCACCATGCACGACCAAAGGCCCTGCACAGTGTGGGGTTGGCAGCCTTTACAGGGGTTCGCCACATGGTTTGGCCTCAGGACAGGTTTTGTGGCCAACACCCCACTGCACACGGCCAAAGGTTGTGCGCAGCATAGGATTGACTGAATGCAGGCGGTTGGCCGCAAGCCCTGTCTGTGACCCACCATGCACGACCAAAGGCCCTTCACAGTGTGGGGTTGGCTGCCTTTACAGGGGTTGGCCACATGGTTTGGCCTCAGGACAGGTTTTGTGGACAACCCCCCAATACGCAGAGCCAAAGGCAGTGTGCATCATGGGATTGGCTGCATGCGGGGTTGGTCACAGGGCCTGGCTGCCGGCCCTGCAGCCAACTTCCCGCTGGCTATGCGCGGCAGGGGTTTGGATTTACGTGTTGTAATTAAATATTACTTTACATTTTAAAAAGCCATAGAAATTCACTGAAAAACACAAAGGTTAAAGTATCATTATAGTTAGGTGAAATGTTCAGTAACAATGTAACGTTTTAAACTCTAAAAACCACAGCAACTCACCAGTTATAGTTAGAATTATCACAATTAACTATAACTCATGCCTTAAGGCAACTAAAGCTTGCACCCATGCCTTGCACTGCTAATTACCTCACATATTATATCACTCATGACATCATTGATCACATCACTGATAATATCACTGCAACATTTGCAGTGAAATTGTTTAGGAGAAAATTGTGAATGGAGGGGGCGAGTTATAGTTACCATAGGGCATAGCCAATGTTAGCTTTCTAGTTGTTCATTAGAACACCGTGGGGAGAGAGGGGACTGAGGCACAAACTCGGACAATTGAGGGCGGGTGAAAGGGGCAGGGGCAAATGTAGCAAGTTGACCACTCTGAGCAACACAACAGACCAGGGAGGGCAGGATGGAGGGAGTGCAGCAGAACAGCAGGCCATGCACGACAGGGAGCGGGGGTACTGGCAGCACAACAGACCAAGGAGGTCAGGAGGAATGGGATAGGGACACGGACTCGGACAATGGAGAGCAGAAGGAAGGAGGCAGGAGCAGCAAGCTGACTTTTGAGGGCCGGTGGTAGAGGTAGTGGCAGCACAGTAGACCACACAGGGCAGGGACAGCACAACATACCAAGGAGGGCAAGAGGGAGGGGCCAAGAGCATGCACACTGACAATAGAGGTCAGGGGTAGGGTGCAGATGCAGAAAACTAACCAAGCAGGGCAGGCAAAAGGGGCAGTGGTAGCACAAGGGACCATGGTGGGCAGGAGGGAGAAGGGCCTTGAAAGGCAGAATGGAGACAATTGAGAGGTAGCAGGGGCAACAAGCCAACCACGCAGTGCAGGCGGGAGGGGCAGTGGCAGTCCAACAGACCATGCAAGGCAGGCGGGAAGGGGAGTGGCACCACAGCGGACCAAGGAGGGCAGGAGGGAGGGGCAGTGGCCATACAGTGGACCATGAAGGGCTGGAAGGAAGGGAGTTGAGGTATGGAATCAGACAACAGAGGGAGGGGAAAGGGGACATATACAGCAAGAGGACCACACAGGGCAGGAGGGAGGAGGCAGTGCCAGCACAACAGGTCATGGAGGGCAGGAGGGAGGGTGCAGGGCCCGCGCATGGACAGCTGAGGCATGCGGAAGGGGGCCGGGCAAGAGCAGCACGCTTACCATGCAGGGTAGGATGGGTGGGCGGTGGAAGCTCCACACATCATGGAGGGCACAAGGGAGGGAATAAGGGCATACACACAGACAACAGAGGTGAGGTGGGATAGGGGTTTGGACTCACACAATGGAAGGCAGGGTGGAGAGGGTAGGGACAGAGGCTGCAAGCTGACATTACTGGGCATGCGGGAGGGGCAGTGTCAGCACAACTGACTTCTCTGGGCAGGAAGGAGGGGCAGTGGCAGCTCAATTAAACTTGGAGGGCAATATGGAGGGGGCTGGGGCATGCACTCTGACATTGGAGAGTAGGGGGAAGTAGGGTGGGGGCAGCAAACTAAGCACGGAGGCCAAAAGGGAGGGCTGTGCCATAGACTCAGACAATGAAGGGCGGGGGAGGCTGCAAGTGCAGGGACATTAAGCTAACCGTAGAGGGCAAGCAGGAGTTACATTAGCAGCACATTGGACCATACAGGGCAAGAGGTAGAGGGCAGGGACTCAGACAACAAAGTGCAGGGAGGAGGTGGGTAAGGGCAGCAAGATAATTATGCCTTGTAGTCAGAAAGGGCAGTGCCAGGACAACTGCCACAAAGGGTTGGAGTGAGGTGGCAGAGGCATCAATTTGGACGATGGAGGGTTGGGGGAAGGGTGTTTGGATAGGGGAAGCACATAAGACCATGGGGGAGGGACAGAGGGGGCAGGGCCATGCACTTGGAGAATGAAGGACAGGTGCAGGGGCAGCAAGCTGTCCACAAAGATCTGGATGGATGGGACAGAGGCACACAGATGGTGAACGATCAGGCAGAGGGGGCAGGGGCAGCAATCTAATCACGACGAGCAGGCCGGCATGGGCAAGGTCAGCACTATAAACCATGTAAAGCAGGAGGTAGGGGCAAATACATACAAATGGAGAATGGAGGGAAGGAAGGGGCAGAGGCAGCAAGCTGACCACAAAGGGCAGGCAGTAGGCGTCAGGAACATGCTGATGGAGACAGAGGGCAGGCATGAGGTGGGTAGGGGCAGCAAGCTGACCACGGAGGACACGCAGGAGGGGCCAGGGTGGGCAAATGGAGAACAGTGGGCAGGTGGGGGAGGGGTAGCAATCTGACTACAGAAGGCAGAAAATGGAGGCAGGGGCATGCAAGTGGAGAATGGAGATCAAGCAGGGACAGCAAGATGACCAAGGATGGCAGGCTGCAGTGGTTTGGCCACCAGCAGGGGGTGGGCCTTTGCCAACCCTCTGCTGTGAATGAACGAAGTCTGTGCGCTGTGGAGGTATGGGCGGAATATGTAAAAAACAAAACTGAAATTCACTGAAGAAAAACAAAGGGTAAAGTGATGTTATAATTAGGCATGGTAATACGATCTTAACGTACATTAAAAAAACATAGAAATTCACTGAAACATTAGTACGGTGTTGAAATAAGTAAAAGACAACTAACATTTAGAAACCAAAATACCACAGAAATTCACCAGTTATAGTTCAGTGAGCTCACTATAACATGAGTCCTGCCATGAATTGCTTATGACCTCACATATTACATCACTCATGATATGTTAAATGACATCATTAATGACATCATTGATGACCTCAATGATCACCTAGTGCCTGCCACCAGTCTCCTCTGATACTGCGCCGAGCTCCCATGGAAATCTGGGACTGTAACCTGCAGACTGCCTCCTATGATCATTGTCAGACCTTGGTGGAAGATGGCCCCTGGTACCTCCCTAACTTCATGGGAGTGAGATAGCACACACTACTCCACTAAGCATGCCAAGTCATCTGATGTGGCAGAATGGAAAGTGGCATTGTTCCCCCTCTCTTTTTTCATGACTCTACAGTGGCCCCCGGCCACTAGACTCATAGAGCAAATTTTCTTCTCTTCCATCTCTTCTAAACAAAGAAACTGAAGGGTGCTGCCATCCTGTTGCCACCACCACCTCCTCCTTTCACAGCTGGTGACTGATTACAATCCTGCTATGCCTATGCAAGACCCGCACAGTGTGTAGTGGTCCCTCACATAGATTTGTGGACCATGAATGATCTGTTCCTTAGGCAGTGTGTGATCAGATACTGTCTTTACCTCTAGAAATAATATAATCTCCAGCACATTCTTCTATATGACTATTTCATTGGGAGACTTATTGTCACATCACCTTCTTTAAGTGAAATAATCTTTCTGAGTATGTCTTTGTCACCTACACCAGACCTCAACTGCACTACAGACAAACTGAGTACTTTGTCATGAAGATCAAGCTTATCCTCAAAACCTCTACATCAGAGACTTATCACATGGTCAGCGATCTTTGGAACATCACCTTGTTGCCAACATTAGACTTTATCTACTAAGCTATTTCCTATTCTCCTGCAGGATACTCTTGCTGTGAAAAAAACCCACTCAAAACATGATGTAAGGTGTGCTTGCAAATAGCATACTCAAGGGTAGCATTCCAACCCATCGTTTTTCACCCACTGTGTCACTCTAGACAGAGGTTTGCCTTACGCAATCAGTACTGACCCTGCTCCTCATGGATATAGTCCACCCTGAACAGCCAGGTCAGACCCACTCCAGAAGGGACCACAAGCAACCCCAAACTGGTTTTAGCCTTTTAAGGCCTCATCAGGGAGAAACACAGAGCAGAAGTTTGGGCTGCCATCGCAATGTGTTTCTAGCACATACACTGGAATTCTGTAACTTTTTTTGGTAATCTTACGCATAGCACAGGACTTTGATTGCACTCAATGAGAGTATGCACCAGTGCAAACTGACAATGACTCTTTTATTGTATGATTACTTAAAATCTTTTACAAAAGCAATAGCATAAAAAGTCACTAAATATAAAAATATAAAAAGACAATATAAATTGTGCTGTAAAATGACGCCATATAAAAATTTGAGGTATTGCAGCATTTATCGCCAAGCAAGGTTGACAACACAGGAGGTGCTGCCGCCCAAGATGTGGGGTCAACAGTGATTTATATAGCGAGTACAGGGTGAGACGACACTACGCAAGGCCAAGGCTGTGGAGTGCATGGCGTGCAATATTGTGTTGTGCAAACATGCATGGGGTTAAGTTATGCATGTGCAGGGGGCGTGGCCACGCAAGCGTCCAAGATGGCCGCTTGCCGTTGAAGCTCCGCCGGCTGGGACGACGTATCCGGCATTATCCCCATGACACCCAGATGAAAACGCTCCAAAAACTGCGGCGCTGTGTTCCGGAACCGACCCGGATCCCAACGAGCCGCGTCTGAAGTCTGTGGGCGCTGCCGTTCCTGCATTCCGGCGATGACGCTCGCACACGTGAGATGAAACGGGGCACGGCGAGCCGGAGTTGGGCGGAGGCCGCTGAGAGACGAATACCTGTCCGGGCTGGAGGTGAGCGGGGGCTGGGGGCGGCGGCAGTAGGGCCGGTTGCGCACTAGAAGAGGAGGCTCCCCCCCCTGATACGCCATACGCGGGCACTGCAGCGCACCCGCCATCACCAGAAGGCCGGATTGGGGATAGGGCCCTTTGTGCACCTTTCGCTATTAAAACCCAGGTGCGCCGGCGTGGGAGACGGTGGGGGGGGTAGCCCTCCTGATACGGACCCTGCCGCTCAGCTCCGAGGCCCCTTCTCGCCCCCCCCTCCGTGCAGAGGCCTGCGGGTCGCCATGTGACTCTGATGGTGTAGATGGCCGGCACCGGTTAGATTCCGCTCCCGGCTCAGCAGCGGCGATTTGATTTAGATCACGAGCCCTTATTGCATCGAGGGCACAGCACAGCTGCTGAGGTCCGCTTACATCATCGGCCACCTTTCCCTCCATACAGTGGATAGAGGCTTCGCGACTTCCACGGCGCTCCTGACGCACACTCCTCAAATGGTGGGTCCCCATCTATTTGCGTTTTGGACTCCGCTCTCCCCGAAACCAGGGCTCCCACATCGGGAGTGTGAACAACACAGCTACAGCAGGGAAAACATACTTGCCAACAATCCAGGCCGAGGGCCCCCCGGTGGCACCACAGCTGCTACGCACTAAACGTTGCGCTACTCCCCATCTGTTGTACCAGCTGTGAACTGCTGCTTTAGCGCCTCTCTACCTTTCATACACCACTGTGCACGACGGGCTTGCCTCCCTGTGGTATTCTGGACTCTCTGACTACGCTCAGTGCCTCTATTTCATTCCGCAGATCCCTTACACCTGTGCGCTGCGGCATGGGCCGCAAAGACCCTAAACAGAGAACGTTGCCCTTGGAAAAACTTGCGGACGGCACGACAGAGGAAACCTTCACCATGGCGGAGAGTGCGCAGGGGGCAGACCGTGTAGACGACCTCCCTTCGTTGTCTGCATCTATACTACAGGAAATGAGGGCGGGTTTCAAAGCATTGATACACTAGACAAAAGCTTGGCAGACATGGGCGCCAAGGTCCAGGCGCATGATCGACGCCTGGATGTAGCTGAAGCCCACATCTCAGACATCGAAGACAGCACAGCACAGTCACAGAAGCGTCTGGAGCGGGTGGAACGCATCCTGAAGGAAGTCGCCATTAAAAATGAAGACCTTGAAGCGCGCAGCCGGTGCAATAACATTCGCATTTTGGGTGTGCCGGAGACCGCTGCCACGGGTAGGATGGACCTATTCGTAGAGCAACTGCTCTCTGATCTGTTTGGTAGAGAGGCTTTCACTGCGGGTTTTGTCATAGAACATGCACACCGGTCCCTCGGTCCCCCGCCCAACCCTGGCCTCCCCCCGAGACCCATCGTTGCGAGAGTCATGAACTTTCGAGACAGAGATGCAGTGCTGCGTTTGGCCAGGGAATGAGGGGACAACGTCTGGCAGGGCTCCAAACTCTCATTTTTTCCGGACTTCCCTGTAATGGTACAAGATGCCCGCCGCAAGTTTACTGGGGTAAAGACCACCCTCAGGAACTTAGGATTGAAATATGGAATGCTTTACCCTGCCAGATTGCCACCCCCGCATATTTGATACTCCTACAGAAGCGCAGGAATTTTGCCGCACCTACAAACAGTCCAATAATGAGGCGAGGGCGGGAAGTAGAGGCCCTTCCCCACCACACAGCGGCTCTGATGCTAGTGTTGAACTTTTTTCGAACTCGGGTACTGGTTAACATAGTGACACTATTCTTTCCATCATGATTATATAGTAGACATGGGATAATGCATATTATACTATTGCACTGTTTTCTATTGTTTGCCCGGCCGACGTGGCGTTGCCACCCCTCAAGGTGTACACCTTGTCCTTGTTTCAGTTTTTACGGAGGTGCCCTTCTTGGGGTTCTTCATTTATTCGTAAAGGCATTTGGTACTTCAAGTTGAATGTTACTTTCTGGTATTGCCTTACTTGGGTTAGGGTGAGGCTGGGTGGAGGGAGGTGGATGGGATCTTCGCATTGTTTACACTTTTTTCATTCTGCGCAGCAATGGTCACCGTCACACTGTACTTTCTTAGTTAGCAATTACACTAGGACTTCTTCAATGCACTCCTATTATGGCGCAATTGGGTAATAACACGGGACCCTCTGGTTTGTCTCTAATGTCTTGGAATGTACGAGGCCTAAATAACAACTGCAAGCGGCGACAAGTGCTTAATTATTTAACATGCCATAATGTTGACATTGCCTGTTTACAGGAAACACATTTACCCAAAACAGACACGGCCTGCATGGCAGCAAGCTGGGGAGCACACAGATACTTCGCTAATTATAGCGGTTATGCTAGGGACGTTGCTCTCCTCATTCACAAGAGAATACCTTTCAGCCTAGGCACTGTAGTGGAGGATAAGGAGGGCCGTTTCATCATTGTCACGGGCACACTTATGGGTCATTATATGGCTCTGATATGTATCTATGGCCCGAACGCAGACTCCCCCGACTTTTTCCACTCCTTACATACACATTTAGTGAAATTAGAACCTAGCATAATCATAATGGGGGGAGACTTCAATTTATTATTGGAACCGAAATTGGATAGCACCTCCTCCTCCCCTGACTCCAAGCCGCGAGCACGCCGTGCTCTACTTGATATTTGTAGGCAACTCTCACTGTTGGACATTTGGCGGAAACATAATCCCACTTGCACTCAATATACCCATTACTCGGGATACCATAACACGTGGACTATGATAGATTACTGGCTGGTCTCCCCGGGGATTGCGGGCTGGTTCCGGGCCCTGGAGACGCTACCACGAACATATTCGGATCAATCCCCGGTAATACTCCGTCTAAATGTCCCTCGCCCTGGAGGCTTCGAGAGACAGTGGCGATTCCCGAGTAATGCCCTACAGGATGAGGTTTTTAACGCTGAGGTTTGTGAAGCCATAGACGACTATTTCACCATTAACACCGGATCAGTCCACACCTGGGCAGTACTGTGGGAGGGTTTCAAGGCGTATATAAGGGGCGTCTGCATTGCCAAACGCTCCGGCATGCTAAAAGACCTGCGAACAACACTCGCAAGAATCAAACGAGATGTACTTGCTTTGGAAGCTGAGATGCGGCATAATGCCACTGCAGAAGCCGACGGTCGACGGTTAACCCTTTTAGTTGAATTCCGTGAGACCGCAGATCGGGAACTATTATATCTAGGCAAATACCAAACTGCCAGAAGATATGGTGAAGGCGAGAGCACAAATGCTCCGCCCCCCCCATACCACAAGGCATACATCACCGAGCTGCGCGCCCCTTCTAATCAGCTGCTATTCTCCACTCCAGAGATTCGTGACACGTTCTTGGATTATTTTCAGACATTATACAGTTCTAAAATAGGGAGCGACCTCACAGATCAGGAAGAATATCTATCTGAAATCGCACTAGTGTATTTGGAAAAATGCATGCTAGATTTCTTAGCGGAGCCCATCTCTGAAACAGAGGTTCTTGGTGCGATAGAGGCCCTCCGGGGCTTTTCTGCCGCAGGACTGGATGGATTTACCGGGGACTTCTATAAGGCTTATAAAGATATCCTTGCGCCACAGTTAATTGAAGTTTACGCGGAGGCGCTGGAGAGACAAATTCTGCCCCCCACACTCCGAGAAGCAGTCATTATTCTTCTCCCCAAACCGGGCAAAGACCCATCACTGTGCAGCTCCTACAGGCCCCTCTCGCTCTTAAATTTGGACTATAAAATTTTGGCTAAGGTACTCGCTAGCCGGCTATCACAATTAATAGAATTTATTATTTCCCCAGCACAGTCCGGCTTCGTTCCACACCGCTCCACATCACTGAACCTCAGGACCCTATTTGCTGTGATACATAGAATAGACCCTAAAGTCCCGGCCGCAGCTGTACTACTAGATGCCAAGAAGGCCTTTGATTCTTTAGAATGGCCTTTTTTCCTGTCGGTCATGCACCGAATGGGAATGCCGGTGGGCTTTGTGGCTACTACTGCTCTCTTATACAGCAGATCCACGGCGAGACTTCGTCTAAATGGCACTCTCTCCCAACCCTTTTCGTTGACGCGTGGCACTCAGCAGGGATGCCCGCTATCCCCCCTCCTGTTTATATTGGCTATGGATCCGTTGATCCGGCACTTCCAGGCGCAACATCTACACAAGGGATTGCAATTTAACACAGGACCCCTCTTAGTTTCCCTTTATGCTGACGACACCATTCTATATGTTCGACGCCCGCAAGAAAATCTTGAACCAATCATTCGAGAAATACTTAGATTCGGCCGTTTTTCTGGGCTGGGCATTAACTGGCACAAATCTGTAATATTTCCGTTAACATCCAGTACAACTCCGTGGGATTGTGAATTTCCCCTGGAGTGGTGCCACGATTCCGTTAAATATCTCGGCATCCACGTGCACTTAGACACCACAAACATTATAAGCTTGAACTATGGACGAGCAGTCAGCACCTTAGAAACTCAGGTAGACCGCTGGATACGTCTTCCATTATCTATAGCGGGCAGAGTCGCTATACTCAAAATGATAGTTCTCCCCAAATTTTTGTACCTCTTTAATAATATCCCCATTCACCTCACCAAGACTTTTTTTTTAACACTACGCGCGCACCTCATTCGATTAGTGTGGGGGGGGAAGCGAGCTCGCGTACGCTGGCAAATTCTCCGCTCCCATATGACAGAGGGGGTTATGGAGTTTCCGATCTCCACTTATACTATTTAGTGGCCCAGAATTGTTACGCACATGCGTGGTTTCATCCGGACGCGAGAATTCCATTTCTAAGGCCAGAAGCAGACCTTGTGCTCCCCAACAAGCTGTCTACTGTGCTGCCAAAGGGCATCCCCAGAGACCAGCACGACATACAAACAGTCTCCACTACTAGCTGGGCATGGGACAGACTACGCAGATTATTAAACTCCACCACGCTGTATTCTCCTGCTCTGCCTCTCCCCAACTCTCACTGGCTGCCTATTACAGGAGAAAAGCTTGTGCAGCGCACATTAGCCAAAATCAACATTACAAAGGTTGGTGATTTATACCCAAACGGCCATATTGTTTCAGTAGCTGATGACACCCGATTTAATAATAGCTCCTTTAACTTTGTGTTACGTCGGATGCGTTCGGCTCTGCGAGCCACATTGACTACTTACCCCATTGAACCTGAACCTTTTACTCCCCTTACGTTGATAATCGAGAGTGAGACGGGGACGCACCTTGTCTCCAAATTATACAAGTCATGTTCTAGTCTGAAGCCAGTGGGGGACGAGAGGGTACGTGCTGCATGGGAACGCGACCTCGGCCGTCCAATCACTGACGAACAATGGGCAAAGTGCTGCGGGGTGACAAGGGAGATATCTATTAATAGCAGACACAAACTTATACACTTTAAATTTCTCCATCGACTCTATCATACCCCAGCCATGGCGCATAAAATAGACCCCACCAGACCCTACAATTGCCTGAAATGCTCGGCTCCCCACGCCGACTTTGCACATCTCACGTGGACTTGTCCCAAGCTACAGACATATTGGGAACAAATACATAACACACTGGGTGCCATGATAGCCATAACACCTATCCCCACACCGGAGGTAGCGCTACTGGGATACACTGTAAATTTCCCTAATAAGATCAGGAGGTTTGCTGCCCTCGGGTTCCTGCTAGCTAAGTGGGAAATAGCACTATTATGGGGCCAGCACACTACCCCAACCCTGCAGGGGTGGCTGCAAAGTTTGGCTTACTGCAACGTTAACTGTGAGATCTACGCTACCCTTATGCCTAGTTCATCACGTCCTAAGGACATTTGGGGCCCATATAAGGCGCATATTGAAACCATGCGCCAAGCCGCCACATCCCCAGTAGCAAGCGGCTTAGTTCCACAAGGAGTGGGGTGAGGGGACACGACTCCAACCATTACACTACCTTATACTTAGATGTGCATCTAGGATATCAACTCAATATTGCGCGGCTGGTTTTTGGGATTTATGGAATGATGTAGTGCAGAGGTGAAGTAACAATGGTCCGGTATAGCCCGGTGAGGTAAAAAATAAAGAGACAGCCTAAGGGTAAAGTGACAATCCCGTACAATTGCTGTGATATCTTTCTGCTGTTGTATCTAAGTCCTATTTGTCAAATTGTATACATGTGATGATTACTACGTGATGTGCTCTTAAACAGGAGACCGCTCATTCTATTTGATTGCTGTGACGGAAAATTTGAAAATAAAGTTAAAAAAAAAAAAAAAAAGTAACATGCTGGCAAAATGAAGATGTTTCAAATATTGCAGAGCTAGAAAGCTTCATAGTTTAGTTACATGTATGGATTAAACAACAAGAATTGAGACAACAGGAGCGGGCCTAAAGCCGCTTAACGAAAGAGAGCCATTTTCAATATACAGTTTGTAAGTTTACAGACATAAAACAATTTGAACAAACCATGTTTGAGCATAAAGCATTGTGTCCACGGCCAAAACATCCAATAAATCAGGAAACGTGTATTTGTTAAAAAAAAACACTTCATTACAACTAAATTAGGAAACACGTATTAATAAAACACATAATTACTAAAAAAAAAAAATTTTTTAAAAGTTATGCATGTGCAAGTGTCAAGATTAGTACGACATTTATGGCAGATAGAAAGTGATACTCCGCCCGGGTCAATAAAAGTCTGATATTAGAACCGCCGATTGCATGCTATATAAGGTGTGGGTCTATGTGGCGCATGAAAGTGCAAAGGGCCCCGCCAGAGGATTATGCCTGAAATAAATAGGGTGCTAGATGGAGAGTCAGAACCGTATACAGGCCTCTAGAGTGGTGCCTCCTTCATGCATGCCAGTGTGCACCTTGAAGATCAAAAGTGCGTGGTGCATGAGTGAGATCATTGTGGCCAATTCGTATGGGATGCTCTTCCAGAAAATGTTACTGCAGCGGTTGATGATCAGCAGCTTGTAAGTTGCGGACTTTTGTCTCCATTACTTGGGTTGTTCTTAAAATCCTTGCTGCTTCTGTGTAGAATTTGCCGATTCGTTCGAGGGCCATCGGTGCTGTGATGGTACAGATAAGTGTTAGGGCCTCTTTGCATGTTCTCATTCCATTTTGCAAAAGCAGTGTTTTTAGATATAGTCGTCTTTGTCCCAGCAGAGCTGGGCAGCAGCAGATGATGTGCTTGGCTGATTATGTGTGATATTGACACAGGCAACATCCATTATTTACAGGCAATCTATGTTTCCAGTGGTTCCTGTAGTCCCATATTGGCAGTTAGAGAAGCCTAGGGCCAGATGTACGACCCACCAATTTGCGACTTGCAAATTGCATCGCATTTGCGACTCGCAATTTGCGACTCGCAAATTGGGATATATAACAGTGTCTCAGACACTGTTAGCGATTCCTAATGGGGTCGCAAATTGCATGCCTCATGATAATTAATGAGGCTGTGCAATTTGCGACCCTATTAGGAATGGCTAGCACTCCCTGGGATGGTGTCCTGCTGGGGTCAGCAGACCACCATGTCTGGGACTGCTTTTAAATGAAGCAGTCGTCTTTTTTTTTAAATGCAGCCATTTTTCCTTAAAGGAAAACAGGATGCATTTAAAAAAGAAAAATTAAACTTTTCAGTTTCATTTTTTTAAGGGCAGACAGGAGTCCCTGGGACCACTGCCTGCTCTTAAAAATATTTTCTCACATACTCACAAAGGGGAAGGGGTCCCCAAGGGACCTCTTCCCGTATGCGAGTGGTTTACCACCTACTTGAAGTAGGTGGTAAACTGCGAGTGTTTTATGGCCGCAAATGCAGTTGCAAAACAATTGTACATGGCATGGTGACTCGCTATTAGGAAGGGACGCCCCTTCCTAATAGCGGGAGTCGCAAATGCTATTTTGCGAGTCAGTGACTCGCAAAATAGCATTTGTATATGCCATTATCCTTTTTTACGGTCGCAAATGGGAGGATCTCCCGTTTGTGGCCGCAAAAAAGGGTCGTACATCTGGCCCCTAGTTCTCAGTATGTTCTGTAGGGCTGTCCTTCCCATCCCTGCTTTCAGATATGGTTGACTTACTGTAATTTCGTGTGAGTAGGTGCAGCCCTCTGCACCAGGGATGTGCCTGATTCGTTTGAGGTCCTGTTGCCAAACTGTGCCTTTCTTCCATTTCTGGAATGCATAAGCTTTAAATGAGTGAAGTCAGTGCCTTTGCAGAAACCACCAAAGGACAAATAGGTAGTGCTGACAAAGTGCCACAGAATTACAGATATTATAGTAAGGAGACAACTGGAGTAAAGTGAATGTTAATAGCTATGCTCCCAACTACACACAGATGCAGAAACCAAGTGCCATAAAATTTAGGACCCCATTTTGCTAGCAAATATTTTCATAAGGCGGACAAGCACACTCTGCCGCCTTTCCCTCAAGTGGTTCCAAACGCAGTTTTACCAGTCTCACTCTCATCTCGTAGATGATCTGCCTGTTACAATTCATAGTCGAGAGGTAGGACTTTTCTGAATGCTATGTAAATCACATATATCGATCTGTCACTCACTCACTCACATCCTTCAGTTCTTTTTCTGCCATGACTTTCCCTTTATGACACCATATTATAGTCTCCTGGCTCCAGTTCAGGATGCCACATCCTCAGAAAAGATTGAATTGAAGATAGTACAGAGAGGTAGGTCACAAATATATAAAATAGAGCAAAGTACAAGCCCTATAACATGAGGCTGTAGAAAGTATAGATCGGAAGGCTTCAAGCTGTGTGGCACGCCCCCCCTGAGGAAGGGGCGTTAGTTGATCCCAGAGGTGGGAATGGAAGGCTTTGGCCGAGGAGAGCATTTATTATGCCCCTGGTAAACAGAAACAAACCCTATGTCGAAAGCAGTGCTGTACGTTTTAGTAGTGCTTAATTTGTAAAACAATAAGTGCCAGGGCCCTTATCGGGAGGCCACTTTAGCCTGAACAACCCGATGCTCCTGCCACCATCTCCAATGACTGAACCAACACAACTATTACCCATCACATCCTACAAGTGTGACAATTCAGACTATTCCAGGTCACCAAAGCTATAAAAATAGCTTGGGAGGCATGTATTAGTTATTTTTTATATATATTGAATTAACAAACAACTGTTGTGTTCAACTCTAATTTAGATAAATACTGCTGCCATGTGGCAGACTGTCATAAGTGCTGGTGTTGACAATTAAGTGCCAGTGCTGAGCACCAGAAACCACTGGCTCAAATTAAACACTGATTTCTAGTAAATGAAAGTAAACCGATTTGTAATACGCCATCCGTAACACCTTTTGTTTCTCATGTCCTTGCTCCAAATACGTGCCAAAGTGGGGGAGGGCTCTAAATTCCTCTCAAAAGTACTCCCTCATATTCTGACCACACTGTAGATACTTCTACACTTTTAGGGAATTGGCAATCATGTATTTGAGTGTAACTGAACTTAACTTCAAAATTTGATTTGTTAACTCTTCAGTGCTGCCAATTTTTATAGAATAATTGTGAGAAAATATGTTTGTCTTCCTGGGGCCGGGGGAGATTTTTTGTTACATGCGGGCTGACCGACACGTCCCCGCAGGGGACCCTCATAAGAGGGCGGCCCCTTTAGTGCCACAGGATGGCACACTGGACAGCCTAGTGTCCGGTGACCCCTTCAGGGTCCCGTGCGTCACTTCCGGCCGAGGTGGGGGAAGGGGAGAGGTACATATGCCTCCCCCGCCCACCTGGCGGCCTCTTTGTCCCTCACCCTGATGCCGTTTGGTCGTGGTGCTGGTCTCCCGGGATCGCCGTCGGGTACGCTTGTCGCTGAGACTGGTGAGTGTAGGCCCTGCCCTGCCCCGGGCATTTCATGGGTCCTCACAGCAGTCCTGGTGCGGCCCGGAATCGGGTCGGGGGCAGAATGGAAGGGGATATTTTCCCCCGGCCTTCTTAGAGCAGGCGATCTTTTCCCCGTACCCCAGGCTGTGCTTTAAATACGGGGGCGACCAGCGTCAAGGGTCGGAGCGAGCACCCCCGCCCCCTCTCCGTACCAGTATAATGGCATTGGCGCGTACCACGACAACGGGGGCCATCGCCCACATGGGCTCTTAGGCCTGAGGGGTCCGTTCACGTAAGGGGCAGGGGGGGGGGCGGCTAGCGCTAATATGGCCTCCGCTGCACCTGAGGGTCAGGGTCCAGTTCCCAGTAGCCTGACCGGCCCGTGTTCCCAGGCCACTACGGTCCGCTTTTCCGGGCGGGGCCGGGGTGCCGCGCAGGCTCCCCCATCCCCCTGCCTGGGATCCAGGTCGGCGGAGGAGCATATACCCTGCTTTCATTGCCCCCTCCCCTGGCCGGGGTTGGCATAGGGCAAACAGGGGTGGGGGCTAAGGGTGGAAGGATGCGGCCGTGCGGGATACAATGTGGGTTTGTGCGGGGGAGGGGGGAACCAGCGCAGGTTTCCTACTCCGCTCCGTCTCCAACCGGGTGTCTGGGCGCGAGGCAAGCCTGCCCATAGCCGCCAGGCCATTTCCTCTTCACCCCGCTCGCCTCCGTCACACCGTCGTCTGCCCCTGCACAAGTGACCCGGTCCGACTGGAGGCCGTGCTTTGCTGCAGCCGGGGCTTGAGGCGGCATGTGTCCAAGGGGAATAGCTAGACCAGTGGGTAAACAGCGCCGGGCCGTCCTGCACCGGAGTGTCCTAGCAATCCCTGGCCGGAACAGCCTCCGGGCCTGAGACCAGGTGCGGCCACTAAAGTGGAAAGGCAACCCGCAGGGGGTCGGCCTGTGTCTGGGACCCTGTAGTGCCTGCGGCGGGGGGCGCTGTCTTGCAGGCTGTGCTTGTTATTGATTTGCCAGCTTCACCTCACCCCTGGGGACCTGGGTTTCGAGTCGCGGCACCGTCCCTCAATATCCTGTGATTCTGGACAAATCTCTTTGAGAGTATGTCACTGGTTACTCGAATGTGGATGCAATGTAAGACACAGCTATACACAGGTCGGGTGGCATACCTGAGCACGTGTGTTTGCCATGCATGCCCTAACTCATGCGAGGGGCTGGGCCCAAGCAGGCGGCGCAGGCACCGTTCCCTCTGAGGGGATACCGCAGGGTAGGCCCTGCATAATAGGATGGGGCAGGAGGACGCAGTGTGGTACTACATCAGCATGGTTGTAACTCTGATCCCCAGACAGCATGTTTTCACGGACACTGTGGTGTCTCCATGACTATGCTCACCGTCCCTGGCTCGACCCAAAACGGCCGGTGGCGCCGGCCGCAGACGGGTACCAGGGTTGGACCTTGGGTAGTCGAGTTCTAGGGAACAGGGAGGGGATAGGAAGTTTTTCAATATTATACGCAAGCCTTAGTTGCGGCTTATTTATCTTATGCAACTAACCACCATTGACAAAGTCTATAGTCCCGACTTTTGTACGAATGAGGCTCTTGGTATAGATATATAAGTGAGGGGTGGGGATGCTTTCGGAAAACGCGATATATTAGACTTCCACGTTCCTAGAAGAAATGAAAACGACACAACGTGCAGGTCTTTGAAGTGAAAACCAAAGTCCTAATCCAACGCACATGATATCAGGGTGGTGAAGGGGAGGGTTCGCAGCTTAGCACTTGAAAAGGTTTTTAGCAGGAAGAGAAGTCGATGTATGGAACAAACGCCCAGCAGGAGTGTTGAAGAGATAAATAGTATTTCCAGATTTATAACATAGATAGAGCAAGGAAGGTAACTCTGGAGGCTGTGTAAGTTATTTGTAGCGACTTTTGTAATGAGAACAACCACCTTTGTCTGACCTCAAATAGTGTGGTGCTGTTCGCCAAGAAATGTAGGGGCATATTAACAAGCCGGCGATACAAAATTATCGCCGCTTTAGCGTCTGTTTTCAGACGAAAAGCGGCGATAATTTTATCGCTGTATTAGCAAGGTCACGCTATCGCGTGAATCCTTGCCCTATCGCCCTTTCCCATAACGCCCATCCTGCATCTCTAATGAGATGCAAGGTGGGCGTTACTAGCATACCCCAGATGGGCTACGTTGTAAATATCGCCGATGTGCACATCGCGATATTTACAAGGCAGCCCACAGGATGATAGCAGACGTTAGATTTTGGCGAAAACGGCCGTTTTCGCCAAAATCTAACGTCTGCTATTATCCCGACTTAGCCATCCCTAACATAGGGGGTGGATTTTGCTGATACGACCACAGGGTCGTATCAGCAAGGTTATCGCCGTTTTGCAGGGAACATCGCTGGAAAACCAGCGATGTTCCCTGCAAAACGGCGATAACCTCGCTATCTCTGGAATTTTTATCGCCCTGGAGAAGCGTGTTGTTAATAACGCGCTACCAGGGCGATAAGTTCCGGAGATAGCCAGCGATAGGATATCTATCGCTAAGCACGGCCAGCGATAATTATCGCTGGCCGTTGATAATATGCCCCGAAGACATTAAGCAGAACAATTACTAAGCGATATAAAGTTTGAATGAGTTTATTTTGTACATTTGGTAATGCCTTCGTACTGTTGTTTTTTAAGTACGACGGGACTGGTTCAAAAGCATGAAAACTATTTCAGATGTAACTGTAATTCATCTGATCGTTTTTTATCGAATGACGCAGTGTTCTTCCCCAGAGCCAGACATCTGCCTGTACATTCATGAGGCGAGCTGTGCTTAGTCAAAAATATCTGGTGCTATTTTTATAATCCCTCTGTCCTCCTGCAAACCAAAAGAAATGGCGGCCTGGCTCCGTACACTGCCTCCCAGGTGTCATCCGTCATCAGTGCGGCTCAGACCTCCTGGGCTCACTTCACTTCTCGTCCCTTCACGGTAACGGGCCGGCGCCTGACCTAGATACACAGCGCCGCGTCCCCATCGGGAGCGTCGGATCTGGGGCAGGCGCTGTAGGCCAGCCCGTCTCCCCTGGAGGTCCCTGGGCTCTGCGGCCTCTCCAGGAGGCTCAAGGGCGTCACTCGGGAAGAAGTAGGGCCAGCGCGGGAAGGTTTGCGGGCCGAAGATCCTCATTCCTGTATTTCGGTGGTCTTCAAACTTTTTAATGCTCTGCCACACAGTGGCCCAAAAAAAAATCACTGGGGGTGGGGTGGGGGGTTTGGGGTGGGGGGTTTGGGCTGGGGGGGGGGGTGGTTTGGGAATGTTTAAATATATCTAGTCTTATTTAAACATTCAAGTTAAGGTTTGTTACCGTTTTGAAAATGCAATCAAATACGTGATTGCCAAACACACTATTCTGAAAAAAAAGCACTGGTATCAACCTAATGCTTGGCAGAGCCTGACGCCCACCCTGAGATCCCTTGAGGTTCCCTTAAGGGGGCCTGCCCCCCAGTTTGAAGACCCCTGCTGTATGTGCTGTTATCAGTGCTTCATTTGTAAAATAATAAGTGCCGGACCCCTGGCCAGGAGGCCACTACAGCTTGCACCACTGATTACCGTCATCGCTGTCAATAACGGTACCAAAACCACTCTTTCGCCTGTAAATGCGACAGTTCCTATTATTCCAGGTCCCCAAAGCTAAAGGAATGGCTGGGGAGGCAGATATTAGTAATTTTTTCTGTATATTGTATTCCTAAACAACCGTTATTCTGCTCATCTCTAAATTAGTTGAGCAGTGCCATCATACCTGTGTTGTTGAAACCAATTAAGTGCCGGTGCTGAGCACCGGAAACCACCTGCTCAAATTAAGCACCGGTCCTGTAGAAAGTCACGATCAGTCCCAGGAAAGACTGCTGAGGTTTTCTGACAGGGCCACATGGCTAGGTTTTTGGCATGTTTAGCTGTGACTCTTCCCGCTATCTTCTTGCTGTCCGACTCTTATCTGTGGTCGCCAGCGAAGTGCTTCACTGTAGGGTTGCTACCTGACCTGTTTTCTACAGGCACCACAGATCTCGGCCAGTACAAACATAAGCAAAGTCACCAAAAGCAGGCCTTTTAGCCCCTATCTCTACATACTTCAAACAGCAAATATAAAGAGAAAGCACTTATAAATGTGTTCTCTATCTGTGTTAATGATCAATGACATAATTAAAGGAAACTAAGGCAGAAAAGACTTGTTGCAAATAAATGTAAGTTTTTGTTTAAAGTCCTATTTAGTATCATGTCCGGCCTTTGCAGATTCTTAAAAGGACAGCAAATTGCCGGTTCTCTTGGAAAAGTGACAACCCTACTTCAATGAGAGCTTCTGTGAAAGGAGTGGGCAAGGTGCTTAAACTGTTAAAAAAAACATAAGTGCAGAGGTCCCTAAGTTTTCATACTTCATACTACATATATACTATATTTAGAATCAAAATGCTGTTTCACAATTGTTTTTCTCCATAATGAAATAACAATGACTGCAATAAGGAGGAATGATAAATGCTCCAGCTCCCCGCGAATGGTTCGGCTAAAGTAGACCTTTAGATGTCAGCTAAGGAGAGGCCAGCCGAAGCCAGTCCATTGCGGCTGAGGTGACACGCCCCCCCACCTTTTGCATCTCACGAACAGTGTCTGTCAGGATGAACAAAGGTCAGCCGGACAGACACTGTTCATTTTCAGGACAGGCAGCCAGGAGCTAGACATCTTCTAAATGCGCAGGCTCCTGGCTGCCTGAGCTGAACTTTGCTGGGCTGAGGAAGTCACAGCTCCTGTGGGCGTGACCTCCTCAGCTCAGGAGGCCCTACCCTCACTGATGAGGGGTAGCGTCACTGATTGCCTCGCACCTGGGCCATTCAGTTTTAAGCCCTGAAGTGCCCAGGGTCGAGTGTCAATCAGTGACACTTCATCACAGAGTGGGGTGGGGTCAGCAGTCTCACTGACAACATCCCACTCTGTGATGATGTTGGGACTGCTGCCTTCCCTCACTCAGCCAATGAGGGAAGGCAGCAGTCCCAAGCCTCCTGGGACCTCTGAGGCAGAGCTGCAGAGAAGTGTGTGTGTGTTTTTCTTTTTAAATTAATGTTTGGTGCGTGCATGTGTGTATGAATGAATGTTTGGTAATGAGTGCTGTGAATGGACGTGTCTGTGTTGCAATGGTGGATTTGGAGATTTAAAGGTTTTCCATTGTAATCATATTGGAAGTACAACATTTAAGCATTTGCACACCATGGTTTGTGTTGTGCCATTTGAGACATATAGGGCCTGATTACCAAGGTCAGACTGGGGACCAAAAGCAGCCCTGGCAAAAAAGTGCTTAAACCAGTCCCTCATCTACTTGTGCAATCCATCCATCCATCCTCCTTTCTCACTCTTCCTGTAGGAAAGTAGGATCTACTTCTATGGTTACCCCCACTTTTTGCCTGGTGCTAAGCTGTATTTTGACTAGTCTGACTGGGATCCTGCTAATCAGGACCTCAGTCTATCTGCTTTCTCCCTAAATTGTTGTTTTGAGTACTTAGGTGCACTCCAGATTGGATACTGGGGTACCCTTATCAGTCCCTAGTATATGGTACTAAGGTACCCAGGGCATAGGTACCCAGAGGTCTCCCATGGGTTGAAGCATGCATTATGCCACCCATGGGAGACCATGCAAAATGGATCTACAGGCCTGCCATTGCAACCTGTGTAAGTTGGTGCTTGCACCACTTACTTAAGAGATAGGTTTACTATATCTAATGGTCACTGCACTTAAAACCTATAAGTCACCCCTATAGCAGTCACCCCTATAGCCTGCCTTTGCAATCCTAAAAGCAGGGTACTTGGTTCTAAGTGAGAGGGTGCCCCTGCATGAGCAGGACACCCCTGCAGCCTAAGGAGTCCATTCATCCAGGTTGTCAGTGAGGTAGCCATATACTATATAGAGGGGCAACGCGTAATTACGTGATGACCATCTCGAAAACGGCTGCAACGAATCCTATCATGTTTGGTATCAAACAGTTTGGAATGTGGGAGGTATGATTCCAAGCACTGGAAGAGCCCTCCGTTAGGCTCTCAGTGTTCCCGGTACCAGTCTTCTAGACCTGGACAGCACAAAATGGTTGCTGCCGACCAGAGACACATTTTTGCCCTCCTGCTACTGAGCCAAGCCCCAGCAGAGGAAAGTGGAACAATAGGCATCCTGTCACAGGGAGGTGTGACCACCTCCCAGACAGGATTTAGTGTATTGAGACCAGGTTTGTGCGCTTGCCAGCGCCAGAAAGTCTGCATGAGGGGCACACTTGGTGTCCCAGTGCATAGTCCAGTTCAAACCAGTTCTGGGAGCTGTTGGCTCCCGCACTGGCGTGAAACTGGACAAAGGACATGGGAGTAACCTCCCCCCTGTCCAGACCCTCCCCTGGGAGGGTCGCCTGAATCTTCCCAACCCTTTCACTAGGGTACTTAAGGGCTTACCCGGGTGTAGGTCCCTAAATTCGTCGTGGGATAAGATTCAGATCAGACGCCACTGCACTTCTATCGTCTGGGCACTCTGGAATTTTCCAGACTTCGTTTGGGCCTGACTTCGTCTCCCTTCCAGTCTGCTGCATCGTCTGTGCCTGTTCATCATACAGGAACCTTCAAAGGCCTGTGAAGCATCAAACAAACCTGAAGTAATCTCCCTTGGAGTGAAGGAGTCACTCCCCTGCATTCGCAGGCACCGCAACTAAGTCGACCGGTCTGCAGATCCTGAGCTCCTCCAGACTCTGTGGGCTCTGCAACACAGGTGGTGGTTTTCCACAGCTCCTGAGGCCTGCCCTTACCTCTCACCAAGTTTGAGGCCAGTATCCCTCGTGGGGGTTACAATAACCGAACCCCTGGGCACCGCATCCAACGTGCAGTTGGAATGGCTTGTTGGCTTCTTTGCAAGAAGATGTTCGGGCTCCAAGTAGCCCCAACCTCGAGCACCTCCAGTGACCAGAATCTTCAGCCACACCGCATCGCGTGCATCGTGGCCTGCATCTTTTGGTGAGCTGCTTAAGGTCCTCTCGCGACTCAGGTGCCTCCGGCCTGTGGGTCCACTTGAGGATCGCACTTGTTACTTTTGGGCTCCCCTGATTGCTCGGGGCCTGCCCTGACTCCCCTGCCTTTGGTGAGTCCCCTGGACCTTGCTAGTCCCCACGTTGCTCCTTCTTTCATTCCTGCGTGGCTTGCCTTTGCCAAGGCTTGTTGGTGCTCCCGCCAGACACCGACCCCTCAGCACTCAACACCCTTCGTGGGACAGCTCGTACCCGGGTCCTGGTCCTCCTCAGCATCGCTTGGTCCTCACAGCTGCAGAGTCAAGGTCATCGTTATCTTCCCTAAAGCACCCGACATCAGAGGGCATTCATCTTCCAACTCCTGAGTGGCATAGACTCTGCCCCCTCTGCTTTCAGGTACTCCTCTTCAAGGATCCATGTTTGGATTCCCACAAAAACTTTCTCCTCTTCCAGCAGCGGCACTTTCCTGAAGTCCTTCATTGGGTTTTACTGCGGTTTCTGACACCACTTCACACTTATGCACCTGGCTTCCCTGGTGTAGGTAATGTGGGTACTAGGGTATCCACGGGTGGGGTGGCTCTCCAACTTCCTGTTTTCCACAGGGTTTCTTCAGGGTCCGCTGGGAAGGATCTTTAATCTTTAAAAATCCAATGCGACTTGCACATAGAGTTGTACGGAGCACACAGTCGTGTTTCCACACTGCACACCCTCTCCGTGGGGTCCCTATCTACTCACCTTGGGTGGTTCCTTGGGTTCCCAGCATTTCTACGTCCTCTCGACACTGTCTTGACTCGAGTCGTTGTTCTTATACCACTTTCTTAGTATGTGGTTTGGTCCCCCCCCTGGGGCTAGTGTGTATTTCGTGCTATTTACTGTGTTTCTTTGCTAAAGTATTGTGTGCATTGTGTTTATCTGCATGTAGGAGATATTACTACTAGATAGTATTATATAAGAAATACAATGTACCATAGCAAAGAACAAAGTTGTACCACATGAGACACAGAAAAGTGCTGTGTTACAATAAATTATTTCACAATTTAGGCATCACAAAATATAGCACAATCCAATTGCGTTTTCTTCCTTTATTCAGTTTTCTTAAAAGCACTAGCCAGGTCCACTGCCCATTTCGTTTGTTTTTTTATATAATAAATAAATATTTTTATAAATACTTGGGGTGGTTCTTTTTCACTTAATATATACTATAAGATTGCATTCTGGTAAAACAACCTGCTTTACACTTCTTCTGGACTAAGCCTGAAGGCTGTTCTCCACAGCTACCACTTAGAGCGCTTTCTAAGGTTGTCTAAGACCTCCTAAATCACCATAAGGGTTGTCTGGACTGGTGCAAGGTGCCCACTTACATTAGTGGACATCATATACCAGGCCAGCTTCTCATACTTCCCTTCTCTCTTCTCCCTCTCTGATCTTTTTCTGTCTACCGTCCCCTCTCTCTCTCTCTCTCTCTCTTCTCCCTCTCTGATCATTTTCTGTCTACCACCCCCCCTCTCTCTATCATCATTTTCTGTCTACCATCCCCTCTCCTCTCTCTCTCTCTTTCTCTCTTTCTCTCTCTCTCTCTCTCTCTCTCTCTCTCTCTCTCATGAAGACTTCACATGTCTGATGTAATTAGCCATGGATGCTGGGGAAAGTGACGGAGGTACCAGGAGCACCCCATGGTTTTCAATACAGGCCTCCAAGGATTCTAACCCACTGGGAAGGTGCCTGGCAGAATAAAAGGCCTGTCCTGCCCTGCTGCTTACATTTTGGGTGGAGTGCTATCCCCGGGTTGGATACTGCTCCGCTTGCTCATAAGTGCAGCAGTGTTCCCGCATCAGGAACTACTGGTGTGGGAACACTGGGCTTGATTTTACTGGGTGGAAATGCCTGCTAAAAAATCGAATGCACATAAGTGGCTGTAGGAAACAGTGCATCCTGTCGCCCTCCGACACCCACTACAGAACAGGGGCAAGTGTGAAGAAAGCCCTGGACACCCTTTTCACCACAACACTTGCTGCCAGCAAGAGTAGCTCAAACCTTACTTCCATTATCACCTGGTAAAAAGGTGGTAGTGGGAGTCAAACTGTCTCCAGAGTCAGCATAACCATGAGCATCACTTAGCGACCCCTGGTTTGCGCCTTGTGACACTTGACTCCGTCTTTGTGCCCACTGGCCTCAGAGGCGGCAAAATCAGTGCCAAGAACACCAGGATTATAGGCTCCGACTGGGTTTTTTCATTTTATTATTACACTAATAGTTACTAATATTGTATTATTCACTATTAGTGTAATAAAAATTAATGAAGGACAAGGAGCTGGATCGAAACCTTCACTGCCAGTGGAGGTAAGTAAAAAAAATGCTTTTAAATGGTTGTTGTGTGCATACTTGTGTGAGAGAGTGTGTTTGTGTGAGCTTGTGTCTCAAAATGAGTGAGTGAGAGTCTGTGACACGAGTAAAAAAGAGTAAGATTGACTGTCGGAGACGTATAAGTGAATCAGAGTGAGTGAGAATGAGTGCACAAGAGTAAGAATGACTGCAAGTGAGAGAGTGAGTGACTGAGAATGAATGAGTAAGAACGAATGATAGGAGCATTGGAGAGTGTAAGTGAGAATAAGCCTGAGTGAGACTTGGAGAGAATGAGTGACAGTGAGTGTATCTGAGTATGTATGAGTCAGAGTGAGTGAGAATAAGTGAGTATGATTAAGAGTGATTGAAATGGCGTGAGTGGGAAAGTATAAGTGAGTGAATGTGAGTGAAAGTGAGTGGAAATGAATGAGTAAGTCAGAGTGAATGGAACTGAGGGAGTGAGAATATGAGTCAGTGCAAGTGTGAGTGAATGAGAAAGTATGGTGAATAGTAATATGAATGAGTGAGAGTGATTGCGTGCACGTGAGTGAGAATTAGTGAGTAAGAGTTAGTGCAAGAGTGAGTGAGAGTGAATGAGTGAATGCAAGAGAGTAAAAATGAATGAGTGAGAAAAAGTGTTAGAGAGTAAATATAAGTGAGACTGTGGATTTATCCTTGTGTCTGCCATTGGTCCTGGTTTACTGAAGGTAACTCTTGGCTTAAACAAGTGACATAACATGCATTTGTAAAGTGCATGTGCACCACGTAGGGTATCTTGGCTCTGAATAACAGATATTTATTGTTAGCCAACAGTCCTCATTTTATTGACCTCAGAAGGATGAAATGCTGAGTTGCCCCCACAGAATTTGAACCTGCGACCATGAGATCAAACACAGGCCCCTACAGTGGATGCATTACTTCACTAAGCCACCAGACCCACCTGAATTTGCTACTGGGGCACCAATGACAAAATACTACAGCTAGCATACAGGATGGACTTTTTAGCATGACAAGCAACTATGTCAAAATACTGGCACTTGGAAAGTAGAGGTAATTCTTGGCATAATGAGCACCCATCATAAAATACTGGCACTGTCATACTAAATGTAATTCTTGGCAAATGGTTCACCCTTAAAAAATGCTGGAACTGGCACCGTTAAGGAAATTCATGGTGTGGGGACACCCATGGCAACATGCTGGCTCTAGCACATTGGAGGTAATTCTTGGCATAAAGGAGGACAACTGTGATGTATAGGAGGGAGCAACCATGACAAAATGCTGGCATTAAGATCCTAGAGGTAATTATTTGACATATGGGTCACCCATGCCATAAGGATGGGATTAATGGTGACATTTTATCACTGGCATATGTATGTAATTTTTGGCATGGCGGTCACCAATGGATAAATGTTGGCCCTGGCACAATGAAGGTACTTTTTTGACGTATGAGGCACCCATTGCACCTTTTCGAAAATAATGAGGTAAACTCTTGGGGAGCATCAGGCTTCATTGACGTGGTACACCATAAAGGACTTGAATATTTAATGAGTGCCCATTCAGAGCCTATGGCTTTGAAAAAAGTTATGTGGAAATTGTGCTTGCAAATGTATTATTTGACCCCATTTTTAGGTCTTGGCCTGCACCAGCGCTTGCGCTGGTCTGGCTGAGAGTTTTAGTAAGCGGGTTTTGGAAGTGCAAACACTGGCTTTCGGCTGGCGACCAGCTTGAGTTCACGATGGCGTGCACGCGCAGATGGCATCTGGGTTTCCTATCTCTTCCTCATTTCCTCGTCATGGCTCATTAACTCTCTGGACTCTGATGTTTCAATCGCAGCAGCAGCTCACATTACCAACTGAGGGCCCTGGACTACAGTCACATGAAAAACAACAGTGATTAGCATTGAAATGCAAGCTTTTTTTTGTCTAGTTAGAAATATTGCTTCGGTGGGTTGATTTCACCTTATATCGCTATTTGTTTTATATTGGGAATCACAGCCTAATTACCAGTATTTTTGTCTCTCACTGTTTTTTTTTTTATATTTATTCGCGCAAAGCACAAAGCTATATTTAAGGTTACTTTTTTCCGCGTCACTTCTTCACTCTATTTAAACTCCACACCCCCACTCTTATTGTCTCTCTCCTTCTCTCTCTCTCCCCTCTCTAATTCTCTCTCTACTTAATTAACTCTCCCTCTCTATCTTTTTTAGCCTTTCATTCTCTCTCACCCCTTTATCTGTTTCTCTTTCAAACTCCTTCATTCACTCTCTCTCCCCTTCTTTCTCTCTCTCTATCCCGCTCCACTCTTTATTCTATGTACACCCTTTCTCTCTCTTTCTCTCTCACCACCCTCTCTAATTGGGCATTATATCTTCACTCTATCTCTCACTCGGCAACACCACAGCATCACTCAGCGCAACCACAGCATCAATCAGAGCCAGCACAGCATCACTCAGCACCAACACATCTCTCAACGCCATCACAGCATCTCTCAACGCCATCACAGCATCACTCAACGCCATCACAGCATCACTCAGTGCAACCACAGCATCACTCAGTGCAACCACAGCATCACTCAGCATAACCACAGCATTACTCAGCACAACCACAGCATCACTTAGCGCCACAACAGCATCACTCAGCGCCACCACAACATCACTCCGCGCCACCACAGCATCACTCAGCACCACCATAGCTTTACTCAGCGACACCACATCATCACTCAGGGCCAACACTGCATCACTCAGCACAACCACAGCATTACTCAGCACAACCACAGCATCACTTAGCGCCACAACAGCATCACTCAGCACCACCACAACATCACTCCGCGCCACCACAGCATCACTCAGCACCACCATAGCTTTACTCAGCGACACCACATCATCACTCAGCACCACCACAGCATCGCTCAGCACCACCACAGAATCGATCAGCGCCACCACAGCATCGCTCAGCGCCACCACAGCATCGCTTAGCGCCACCACAGCATCCCTCAGCGCGACCACAGCATCACTCAGCGCCACCACAGCATCACTCAGCGCCACCACAGCATCACTCAGCGCCACCACAGCATCACTCAGCGCCACCACAGCATCACTCAGCGCCACCACTGCATCGCTCAGCACCACCACTGCATCGCTCAGCACCGCCACAGCATCGCTCACCACCACCACAGCATCACTCAGGGCCACCACAGCATCCCTCAGCGCCGCCACAGCATCACTCAGCGCCGCCACAGCATCACTCAGCGCCAAGACAATATCACTCAGCACCACCACAGCATCACTCAGCGCCAAGACAATATCACTCAGCACCACCACAGCATCACTCAGCACCACAGCAGTATCACTCAGCAACACCTGAGTATCATTCAGCATCACCTCAGCATCGTCTCCGCAACAGTCACCACCACCACCACTACCCCCTCAGCATCACTCAGCACCACCTCAGCCTGCTCTCGGAATCTGGCATCTGTTGATTCTCCCCTAGCGTCTAGCCGCTGCTAGTGTTATAATACAGGTACTAGTTCCCAACCTTCACCCTCCGATTGTTTATGCCCCTCAAAAAAAAGCTTTAACAAACAACCATTGCAATAGGCAGAAACAAGTTGCCAGCATTGCAAGAACAAAAGAAAACTGAGGAAATGTTTTATTGTAAATACTTTTTTAATATGGTCGTTCAGTTTTACATAATGCCTTCTTGGTCATATATAAAGTAACAAAAATGCTTCTGACACTTTTTTATTATAACTTTTCAGCATGCCGCACAGCAGCCACACTTCTCTACAGCACAGCTTGAAGACATTGGCAAAGTCAATAGCTCTGGCTAAACACTTATAAGGCCCCAAAGGCGAGACCTATTGGCTATGCCAATGCTTGTTTCAAAATGTTTTCAGGGGGGGAGCCTACCCGATCCCCTACAAGAGGTCAGGCTCACTCACTTCGCTTGCTCGCTACATTTCAGGGCAAATATTACACCCCACAACTTTCAAAGACCATGTCAGCAGCACCCTCATATTCGTAGTATATAAAATAGACATTAGTCCGTGTTGTGTTATGTTAATCATACAGTTATTATGGCACTTCAGTGATATCACTTACTGTCATTTCATTGCATAAAGGTCATATGATCTCAATTCCTGGGACGATTCAGGGCAAAAGTCATATGAGGTCACTTCCTGTGATGTCATTAAGGTCAAAGGATGTCTAATATCACTTCTGCTACCTCTGATGTTTTGGTGAATCAGGACCAGGTAATTCTGAATCTCCATGTTTTTCCCACTCCAGGAACAACATTTTGTAATACAGGAAATTTAGAGACCAAGATACCTGTTGAGATAGGTTGCCAGCCGCGGTGTTTCGGAAGCTGGAATCTGGGTACTCATAGTCGGGTCCATAGTGTGTGAGAAGCACAGTGTAAGACATCGCCTAATATTTGGGGATTTACAATATGTAGCACTGTGTCCAATATGCTGTTCCACTCTGGCTGTAAAAAACCCCAAGATCCAGCTTCGCTGCATTTCACAGTAAGTGAGCACCAAAGACCAGTTGAGGGTCTGATGTTTTTGCTCTGATACTGGTAATACTGAAATGACAATAGAATATTCAAAATGCTTCTGCTACTTTGTCATTCTTGTGTGTCACTAGAAAGTCTACGCTTAGTGACACCTTGGTTTCACTGAAAGTAGAGGAAATGTTGAATCACTGACTCCGTTGACTGAATGGGGGCCTTTCAGGACGCAACAAGGGGTGCGGCAGAGAGGGCATTATGCCCTAGGCCCGTGTGCTTTCCGGTGCGTACTCTCCTTCATCAACACTTTTATAGGTGTTGAATTGCAAGCAAGCCTGCTGTCTTCATTAATAAAGAGGTGGCCTATGTGGCCAGGCCACGAATGACACCTGACGCAATGTATTCTCTTTCAATCAAGTTTTATTTTGTAATGCTAAGAAATAATAATTCCTATTTGGAAAGCGTGAACATATCACCCCTTAAGCTTTCAAGGCGCTGGGGGCCGTCAGGGAGATTAATGCTATTGCCCAGATTCACATTATGCTGAGCTGCCGCCGGCGATCGAACCATGAGCCGGTGCTCTGGAGTCAGCCGCTCTGGTCGCTGCACCACACCGCCCCCCCCCCCCACAGAAACAGGTGCTGCTAATTGGACACGGCTAAAAAGGAAAGTTTGGTCAACGTCTTGCACTAAATTCTGACAAGCCTGGGTCTATCCATTTGGATGTCATCAAAGCAGCGGATTCTGATATGGAATAATTGTGGAGAGTTCATGTGTGTCCTCGATGTCCCTATTATCTCTTGTACCCAGCATGACGTGGGCGTGCATCTACTGACCTGCTGAGAGCAGAGTACCCAATGGAGATGGAGAGTTGACTTTGTTAAGTACAACAACATCCATATCAATTCTTCCAAATGCAAGGGCATTAGCTAAGCACCTAACCTTCCCCTTCCAGGCACAATTAGCAGCACTGAAAATGTACACTTATTTGACACATTACTCTCTCGAGTATACCGCCCTCTCCCTCCTTGACATCAAGTCCATCTTGACTCCTCTTTACATTCCTCGTGATACCAGTTCTTCTCTGCTGATGTTAGATAAATCTTCAAATTCTTCTCAGCTTAACCTACTTCACCCATCAATATATCTTGCCTAATAAAGTGGCACCCTGGTGCAATAGAGAGCCACCACACACTTTATGCATATGCAGTCCGGTTTTGCTTGCTCGAGGAAGCAGTAAAATCCTACCTCTTGCCTAGCATGCGCCTAACTGGCTTGTCATTACATGTATGTATAATCTGAAATTAATTTTGAAAGATTTCTTTATTATTTGAGATAAACGACGCGGCGAGATCATGTACGTGAATTAAAAAAAATTTTTAACCCCCTCCCGACACCCCCTAAATGACCCCCCGCCTCTGCCACACCACTCCCGTACCATACCGGCTGCCACTTGAATTTTGGTTTGTGATGCATCACTTATTGTCACTGGTATTTTCCAGTAATTTGACAGGGAAGAAATTAAAAGAACTAAAGAGGATCTACTTTTGCCACAACTGCACTCAGGGCCAAATTTAGATGTTGGCGGGCAGCTCGGTTCTCCATCAAAGAGATGAAGTCAATTACTCCGACTCCCTGATGAATGTGCCACCCACCAAAAGGAGAAATGACCGCCAAGCAGGTGGCCATTTCATAAAGAAGTGGCAAGAACCGCTTTCACTGCAGTTCCTGCCAATGTTTTTTGAGGTTTGGCACACAGTTCTGTCAACATGATGGAACCTTGCACCAAATTTGTTTATTTATTTTTTTCAAAAGCAAATGCCAAAGTAGAGTTTTCTTTTCAAAAAGAAAAAAGAAAGTGCTCCCCTCACCATGGGAGTCCTCTCTCATGGCGAGGGGAGCATTTAGCAGTTTTTACTACCCCTTACCGCCATGGTTTTCCTGGTGGTAAGGGGCAGTGAAAACTGACCTCTAAGTCCGCCCATCTAAATCAGGTGGTCGGAATTAGAGGTCTGCCTCTGACTGCCCTTAATTTGCTGGGCCGTAAGAGGAGTTTAATCACGGCGGAGATGGAGTAGTCTCTGCCATGATTAAACCTATGGTCCGCCCACATCTAAATCAAATGAGCAAACCTTTATCTTGGCAAATGCATAATCCGTCGCTGTTTTAATGGAGTATACATACCGCCAAGATATAAATCAGGCCCTCAGTTCTTTTAGAATTCACAAGGATTAATTTCTCAAATTCTTCTCAACAAGGGAGCATCCACACAATACAATAACCCCTTCTTTGGACCACTTCTAGAATCTCACAGAGCGTGCAAAGTAAGAAAGTGTGCACCCCTCATTCCCCACTCCTGTGCTCCATTAGAGGCCTTCGTCTAAGACAATGTGTTAAACAGTGGAGGAAAAATGGTCCTTTTTTGAAAAAAAACTTGGTAAAAAAGCTAAATATTTTCCAGGAAATCCTTGAAAGGGCATCTATTAAATAAGTAAAAACTCAAGTGCTGTCTACTGAGACCTACCTTCTCCAGGACTATTTGAGATGGCCTTTTCCCTAGAAGTGTTTTTTAAATATGGCCAAATTAAACACTTTAATACTCAATTTTTCAAATACTTTGACAAAAAGCCAAGGGTTTAAAATGCTATTCATGAAATGTTCCAGTGCGTTGATGTTATCCTAGAACTGAGTGATCTCTGCTTTTTTTCTTTTATTCTGCGCAACATTCTTTTCATCCCTCACTTTCTTTCAATTTCGGTGCCCACCATTTTGTCTGTTCACTTTTTGCTTTTTCTCTTCTTTGTGTGTCTTTCACTTTTTCATTCTTCTTTTCCTTTTCTTTCATTCTGCACCTTTCCTTTCAAGTCTTTGGTTCTTCTATCCTCTTTCCAATCTCTGCCTTTCTTCCTTTCTTTCTTTCTTTCTTTTTCTTTCTTTCTTTTTTCCTCTTTTTCAATCTGCGTATTTCTAACCTATTCTCTGCCTCACTTGTATTTATTTCTTTTCCCTCACTATCCAATTTCATCTCTTCTTTTCTCCATTTTCACCATGTCTTTTTCTTTCTCATTGGCATTGTTCTGTGTACCTTTGGCAACCCTGAACTCCACTCCTCAACTCTGTCACACATTTCTCTTACCATGTCATTTATGAAGTTATCTATGCAAACTAGAAGGCATAAATTGGCCCTTAAAGAACAAACCAAACCTTGCCACACATTACGGCCAATGATAACCCCAAATACCGCTGCAAAGAAGGGTATTCATAGTGTCACTTCTCCTCAGTCTCAGTACTTTTGGAAGTTAAATGTAAGCATCACGGTATGCCAAAGATAGCAGGTAAAGTAAGATTACTTATCATCACCTTTTGATGTGCTGCCTCCCTTCGCTGATGGTATGGGGTCCACCAGTTCAGTTCTCAGGGTCTTCAGTAGATCATCATCTTGGGCCATAGTGTGTGCCCAGCCACTGCCCCAGCTTCCTTTGGTGCGAAAAACAGCAGTGCACAAAAAGTGTTGGGTGGAATGCTGAGGGTGAAATGCAATCCAGCATTTCAGATATCACTTTTTTGCTTCCTTCATTGCGATGCCCAAGGTGTGACCGGCAGGCCAAGACATGGATTCCGTGGTCACTGTGCCATAGGACTCAAGCTATAACCTACTCGGTGGCCCAGATAGGCTGAAACTGGTCTCAGGTTGCTTGTCTTTCTGTTCAGAAAGGACCAAGCCTGGCAGTTCAGCTTTCACTATTCCCATTGGAGCAGGACCAAAGCTTATTTGCACATGTCTGGTTCCTGCCTGAGATGGCATGGAGAGCAAAATAACAATGTACTGAGATGCAACTCTGAGAAATTACCAATGGCTGAGATTAAGTCAAGTATTCCACCCATCCCTTTTATCCACTTCTTTCAGTGCCACGCCCTTAATGCAATGGGTTTGCCCAGACGTGGGTCCAGAATCACTGTTCCAGTGGAAACAAGCTGCACCCTACTGACAAGGCCAAAAATAGGGTGAAACCACCCAGGGTTTGCTTGTGTTGTGGCTCAGAGGGTATCTGACTTACCTGTTCAGGCTGGACCTTGGAGCGGGACCAAGACTGATTTGCATATCGCTGATACCTGTCTGAGGTGGCATGGTGGGCAAAAGAACAATGGACTGGAAGGTGGCCTAGAAGTAATTATCAGTGGCTGAGATTAATTCAAGCATTCCTTCCCATCCTTATTTTGTTGGTAGAGGGGTGGTAGGGGCTCGAACACCGTCAGACAGTGCTTAATTTAAGTCGGTGGTTGTTGCCGGGGGGGGGGGGAGAGGGGGCAGTCCGCACTCATTTTTGGGGTGTGGCACCTATTTATTTTCCTCTTCAGACATTTCCTAAGAGCAAGAGTGGGAAAAGCACACATAGGGGAAAGTAGGAGGACGAGAAAGACGGAAAAACTGTCACATGGGGAGAAAGAAGGGGGACCGGCAAGAGTGAGATCAAGAGACAGGGAGTATCTGGCAATGTATTAAAGAGGCATGAGATGAATTCAAGACTATGTGCTAATGGCCCGGCCACGGGCTTGTGAGCAGAGATTTCGGCACTGCCACTCATTCATTTACAAATTAAGCCCTGCCCCTAGATAACCTTCAATCGTTTTATAAAGTGAATGGGCAGCAACAGGGCCTTTTCGTGCAGCATTTGAAAGAACGTCAAAGGATAAAAGCAATTAAGCAGCAAGCAACTACTTCTCACAAACGATTAATAATATTATCATGTAGATCTAATATTATCATGTAGCTCTAATATTACCATGCAGATCTGTGTTTGTATTTGTCAGATCCCAAACTGAGAGCAATTTAATTCAAGCAATGTTGATATGTTCCGTGTCACAAAGCATGCATTAAATTGTAAAATAAAGATACTTTCTATTCGAATATTTCACTAGGTTATGACTTAGGGGGTCATTATGATGGCGGGCGGATCGCCACCGTCCTGCCGGCGGTGGCGATCCGCCCGCCATCACAACATAATTCACCCCCCTGCCATATTACTATGGCAGGGGTACCGCGGCTAACGGAAAGTCCGTCCGCCGCTTTTCCGCCGGTCGGCAATCGTCACGATTGCCGGCCGGGCGGAACTCGGGCACAATATGGTGGCGGTGCCTGGAAGGCACCGCCATCCATATCATGATGCCTAGCGGTTCCGGCCTTTTCATGGCGGCGATGCCGCCATGAAAGGGCTGGAGGGAATTGCTGTGGGGGCCCGTTGCGGGCCCCCGGGAGAACTGAGGGGGTGGGGGGCTGCACTTGGGGGGTACCTATGGTACCCCCCTACATTGCCATGCTCAAGGTGGCAGGCACCGCGCGGTGCCTGTCACGTTGTGCATGGCAATGCACAACATGCCTCTTTGGCATTGCGGTGGGTGCTGCATCCAGCAGCGCCCGCCGCAATGTTGGAGATGCGGGATGCGACCGCCACGGTGGCAGTCGCATCCTAATTGGTGGTGCGGGACAGCCGCACCGCTGGCGTCCGGTCCCAGCACCGCTAGGGTGGCGGGCGGAATGAAGTCCACCCGCCATCCTAATAGGCCCCTTACTAACTGCAGTTTTATTGATAACAATATTAGGGCCAAGAAGAGGGTGAAAGACGAAGATCGTGGGAAAGAATACCATCGCTCACAAAAGCAAAAACAAACTGTTACCCTCATTTGCAATGTACATATATATTTTAGAATATATTACCACAGATGGAAGTAGAAACGAGACAGAATGCTGCTTAATGATGGCGTTTGGATGCCCAAGTCAGGGAGACATGAGTGTCGAATGTTACATTTGTTGGCAGAGGGGACACTCAGCAACAGCAGTAGTTGTAGAGACCTATCCGCATACTAGATGCCAATCATGCATGGCACATTGGGTGTATAATTCTGCACTCTCTGTGTCATTTGTGCATCCTTGCTGGATGACACTCATTTATGTCATCATTCTGGCCATGGCATAATGATGGAAATAATTGGCATACTAGGGGCACTTTTCACATGACAGTTCCCATCTGTTCCATAAGGCTGTCCACTCTTTGTATATTGAGGGCATTCTTGGCATTAGAGACTCCTCCCCTGACATGATTTAACGTTGACTCTTCATTATGGTGATAATCCTAAACATATTGTGAACATCTTGACATAACTGTAAAAATATGGTGGAAATAGGTACCCATAGTAGCTAGTAGTGGTATGAAAGCAAGAACAGATATTTCCTGAAGATTTGATCATATTGATGGCCAAATCAACAAACCTTTTTCATGTCTCAGAAAATATGGTGGAACAGAGCCCTTATGCTCAAATCCCCTTTATTGCCAACTTCAACCCCTCTTTCCCAAATAAACTATTCACTATGAAAAATTGTGGGTAACTCAGTCCTGCATATTCTATTATTGGTCATAACAGAATTAATGTGGTTTGGCAATTGCCACACGTCATCATTATAATTATCATTATAATTAGAATTGGATGTGCTTCATAGATACATTATTTTCATTAATTATGAAACTCCGACTACAAAACTACTCTGCACCTTCATACTATCGCCTCTGGGCCAACTTTTGCCAGTCTTAGGGGCCGATTACGATGGCGGGCGGATCGGCACCGCCGTGCCGGCGGTGGCTTCCGCCGGCCTGGCGGGTGCTGTTTTGCCAACCACGGTCGCGAATCCCCGACCGCCATATTACGATGGGCAGACATAGGCCAAATCCCTACCGCCGCAGTGTTTTTAGTACCGCCAGTACTTTGGTTCCGCGACGAGGGCGGTAGTAGCCAATAGCGGGAGACCGCCGTGCGGAATGACGTGTAGACCGCCGTCCGAATCACAATGCCTCAAATAGGCAATCGGACCGCAACGGAGAAACCACCCATTGAAACACGGCGGAAGCAATACTGCGGAGGAAATCGGCAATAACACACAACTCCACGCGTTCGCTACCGCAATGGATCCTGCTCTACAAGCCCTTCCGCTGCTGTTCCTGATCCGCGATCAACAAAGACGCCGCCGCCAACACCGCAGGTACGTCAATGCCACACCTCCGCATCGGGGTCATCCATCAACAACGTCATCACCGCATCCTCCCGGTCACGTCACCGCAGCGGTGAAGATGCAGGAAAAGTTCCACACAATCCAGTAGGCAGGTCCAGCGGCACGCATGGGCAGTCACAGGGACGTGTAAGGATTGTGTTGGCCCTGGGCCAAATGTACATTGTGTGCCTCTGTTGGTAGCAGCTGTCATTACCTGATACCATCACAGCTCCTACCATCCCACCCTGTTCAACATCAAAATGTGTGCCCATCTGATATTCAGGGATAGTGATGTATGTGAACAAGTTCATAGGTGTATTGTGGCAAAACAACACCTGCATAGTAATGCCAAATAGGTGCTTGTGATGTGAAACCCCTTCCTGCCACTGCCAAGATGAGTAATAGGTGGCAAAACAACACCTGCAAGGTAATGCCAAAAAGCTGCCTGTGGTGTTAAACCCCCTTCCTACCACTGCCAAGATGAGTATGAGGGGGCAAACCCCACCTGCAAAGTAATGCCAAAAAGGTGCTTGTGGTGTGAAACCCCCTTCCTGCCACTGCCAAGATGAGTAATAGGTGTCAAAACAACACCTGCAAGGTAATGCCAAAAAGGTGCATATGGTGTTAAACCCCCCTCCTGCCACTGCCAAGATGAGTATTAGGGGGCAAACCCCACCTGCAAAGTAATGCCAAAAGGTGCTTGTGGTGTGAAACCCCTTCCTGCCACTGCCAAGATGAGTATTAGGGGCAAACCCCACCTGCAAAGTAATGCCAAAAGGTGCTTGTGGTGTGAAACCCCCTTCCTGCCACTGCCAAGATGAGTATTAGGGGGCAAACCCCACCTGCAAAGTAATGCCAAAAGGTGCTTGTGGTGTTAAACCCCTTCCTGCCACTGCCAAGATGAGTATGAGGGGGCAAACCCCACCTGGAACATACACGTTTGTAGTTGGCATGTACAGGGCCACATACACCTCAACACCACTGACAAGGACAGGCCAAGCACACTGTGTGACCACTCAACTGCACACATCCAAATATACCCATGTGAGTACGAAGACAGGCCTACACAAGATTACAACACACACACTGCTGTTCACACATCCAAACACATCACACAGACATCACCAACCTTGGACACCCCGCAAGTTAGACTGTGTGTAGAATTCACCTCTGTTGTGGTATAGCCCCCTAACATGACATGTGTACAATCATACTAAAATCAACAGCGAATGATGATTGCAAGAGTACATCAACACCCACAAACATCATTGCACCCCCAAACCTCAGAGTCAAGCAGACCAAAAGTGTGTGTTACGTTTGCCAAACAATGACAAAGTGACAAAGACTTATTTTTTGACGTAATGTGTAATTGCTGATCTTTTTCTGTTACATTGTTGAACCTTATGTAAAGTGCTCTGATACCTTCGGGTCTAGCCAGCGCTATATAAAACTCTTTAAATAAATAAATAAAATAAATAAATGAATGAAGTAAATGGCAATGTGGAAGTGCCATGCAGAGCATGTGGCACATTTATCCATACCCTCACATCAAAATGTTTAATTAAGCAAGGGCAGTAACAAACGATACGACAGGAGTAACAGTGTTTATTGCAAAATATCCTGATAGTCACAAAATTTCAAACAAATAAAAGGCCATTGGCCAGTCCACAGTCCAAACAATGCACATGTGTGCATGAAAATGTTTACAGTGAATGTGTAACACCGTACACTGCCATGTGAATGACCAAAGCACCGGGGCTATCAAAGCTCAGTCCAGGCACCGCTGTGGGAGAGATGGGTATGGGAGGGGGTCTGTGCCTCAGACTTGCCTGTCAGTTGGACTGGGAGGTGGCTGATTGTCGTGGTCACTGGCGGAACTGGACTTGGGAGAGAGAGGATCATCAGAGTCAGCAGTGGCTGTGGCAGGCGTAGGGCTGCTTGGACCGTGTGGCATGGTGGCACGTGGAGGTGGAGAGATGCTGCCGTGAGACACAGAGGCAGTAGTGGCTGTGGCAGGTGTAGGCCTGCTCGTACTGGGTGGCATGGTGGCACGTGGAGGCGGAGAGATGCTGCCGTGAGACACAGAGGCAGTAGTGGCTGTGGCAGGTGTAGGCCTGCTCGGACCGGGTGGCATGGTGGCACGTGGAGGCGGAGAGATGCTGCCGTGAGACACAGAGGCAGTAGTGGCTGTGGCAGGTGTAGGCCTGCTTGGACCGGGTGGCATGGTGGCACGTGGAGGCGGAGAGATGCTGCCGTGAGACACAGAGGCAGTAGTGGCTGTGGCAGGTGTAGGGCTGCTCGGACCGGGTGGCATGGTGGCACGTGGAGGCGGAGAGACGCTGCCGTGAGACACAGTGGGTGAGGGTGAATGTTGAGGGCTGCCTCTACACTTCTTGGGTATCCGATATTGCAGAAGTGTCTTGGGAGTAGTGGGAAGTGTGGCTGGCACAACAGAGTCCCTCTCCACCAAAGGTGTGACAGGTGCAGGTGGCCCTCCTTGTGGGGATTTGCTGGATATGGACTTAGCCTTGCTTTTTGCTTGCCTTTTGCCCTCCATCCCCTGTGGTCCTGGTGAACCACTCACATTGCTCTCCTGACCACGCTTCACAGGGGGTGTGGGTGGGAGTAGAGGTCCTGGGTGAAGCAGTCTTAGGTTGCTTTTTGGGCTTTCCCTTCAGCGGCACCAGCACCACAGCAGGCATGCCAACTGTTTGTCTGTCACTTGGAGCAGTTGTGTGGATGGGAGTCTCTTGTGATGGGTGCAATCTTGTGGACCGTGAGCTAGAGGCCTGCTTCTTTGCCTGATGCCCCTGAGTGTCATGTGAAGGGCTTTTTTCTTTGCGTCCCTGTGTGCCTGTGTCACTTTTTGGGGATGGTGTCTGTGGTCTGGCATGCTTGGAGCGCTGCTGTCGTGTGCTGGGTGTCGACGACTCGGGGCCTGAGGGCTCAGTTGTGTGGTCACTCTCCTCAGGGGTTGCCACTGGCAGGGCGATTGGTGAAGGCATTGGGGCTGGACTTGGATGCTGTGATAGCTGAATGGCTGCCGTCACGGTGGAGGACAAACCCTGGACAGTCCTGTGTAGCCCACCCACGTCCGAATGAATGCCCTCCATAAATGCCAGAACCTGTCCCAACTTCTTGTCCTGATCCTGGAAAGCATTTAGGAGAGCTGTCTGACCCACACACAGCTGGCGCAAGAGTTCTACCGCCTCAACACTGAGGGCAGCAGGGGAGACAGGGGCTGGGGCAGCGGTGCCTGGGGTGAAGGCGACTCTACCCTTAACAGCCCTGCAGGCACGGACAGCACTAGTGGTAGTAGCCGGGATGGTGGGCACTGGCCGATGTGTGGTGGAGGAAGAGGCAACATTGTCACTCCCTGTGACCACCATTGTCGCTGACTCCCCACTGGTGTCCAATGATGTTGAGGTTGTGCTTTCTGCGCGTGAGTCCTCAAGGACACTCCTGTCCCCCTCCGAGGCGCTGGTCACCTCAGTGATCTCATGGCTATCATGCGTGCCACATGCTTCAGCACTGGTGTCCGTATCATGGCCTTCCGTGCACTCGGTAGATGCTGCAATGGACAGAGGCATAGGTTCAGTACAGTGCCATACACACAAACATCAAATGCAAGCACAGAACTAGACTAGATAATGACAACCCCAAGTTGCACAACACCCTGTGCAGTCTGCATGTGCAACAATCATGCTGAACACAGAAGATGCATGGAAATATGCATTGTTTACATCAATGAGCCATGTGAGGTTCACACTGGCAAATAGCAGGTCCCTGCCTCCTTGTAATCCAACATAAACATCTCTGCAAGCATACCCACGTGCCTGTATGTGAGAGAGGCATACATCTCAGCATGTTGCCTCTGTCACATATGGAGTCACTGTAAGGGGACAACACAGATACAGATTCAAATTTGTACTTAAGAATGTCCATGAGCTACTGATGTCTAACAAGTTGAGCAATTCATCACGCAAACTGTTGCACGTTGGTGTCAGATGTGTACTTCACACCATTTACAAGTCCTGCAGTGCACACATCGTTAAATGCACACTGACTTGATGCACACTGCTGTACACTGCCTGGTGATGTCCATGACACCCAGAATGCAGAAGATGTCATAAGGCCACATCTCATCATGCAATGTCAAGGGCCATTGTATGAAACACATGATCAAGTCCATCTATGGGAAAATACATGACACCTGCACTGAACACATAGGCCACTGAGAAGTAGTTCCTAAAAATTTACACAGCAGCAAGATCAGCAATGGCTCCCGGTCACCATTCATGCAGTCACTCACACCCAAAGTCAGCCTACGCAGAATACTCACCACTAACTCCCTGCTGATGGTCCCTCAAACGTTCATACAGCTCTGACTGTGTCACAGACAAGATGCGGGACATTAGTGGAGTCATGGTTCGGCGCGCCAACCTGCCACTGCGAGGGACCAGCTCCACCGTCATCTCTGCCACGGTCCTGCTCAGACGGGAGATGTCGTCCCACCTCTTGTGGCAGTATGTGTGCCGTCTGTTGGATACACCCAGAGTCCGCAACTTCCGTGCAATGTTCTTCCATGTGGCCTTACGCTGGTGGACCTTCAGCTGCAGGCATAGGAGACAAGAAAAGGAAGTATCAGAGACCCTGTGTCATTCACACTGTGTGTCAGCACAGGAGAACATAAATGCATGGCACACAAATCGCTACATCTTCATCAGAGGCCATACAGCATGACACATAGTACATGTTCATTACAATACTACATAGAAATGAATGCATGTATGACGCGGCACACAGTACACGGCCATCTCATACACATGCACAATGACAGCACAGACAGCTATGTGCAGAAGGCCCTCATCTATGATGCAGTATGTGAGTGAGCATGACATGCAATACAGTGCTAATGAAGTGTAGTGGCAGACTCACTGTGTCCACCACTACACACCCCTCGATGCCCTTGGCCTGTGAATGGCTCAATGCATTTTTCAGGAAACATATTGGGACATAATCTGAATTATCACGCCCTTCTCACAATGTTAAGTCCTCGATTGTGCTATTCTCAGGACTATGATGGCTCAGTGAGTATTAGGTGTGTGGACTAAACACATGTTTGACTCAGTCCAGTTAGGCATGGCTCAGAGTAACATTGGACAGTGTCTGTGCAGGCCAGAGGAACTCACACTGTGGTTCAACATGGTCCCTCAGATAAATCACATGGATGTACAGCATGAGAGGGTGAAAAGTGCCAACACATGCGAGACTGAACACATGTTCAAATCAATGTAAGGATGACATCTACTACTTACATTGATGTGAAGTGTCATAGTTGCATTAACATCAAGTGGGTTCCACTCATGCATTGGACTATTGTGCATGATGCTCACATCAACATAGTGCACTTAAGAAATATTCAACACACATAAGTTAGTGCTCCATTCCAATATACATTTCAACAGTCACATATGAGGTTGTGAAGAGTGAGTGGACAGTCACATAACATGGCATAGTAAAAATCAGTCCTGACTTGTACTGTTTCAGAACACCATCGCATCTGTGTGGCTGTTTAAACAATGCATGTCTCCCCCTACCTTCAATCAACTTATGTAGGTGTGGAAATAAGCCTACAGAAACCATTGACATGAAGTTAGCATGCATGGCAGTGTAACACACATTTACATCACCTAGTCTCAGACCAACATGTTCATTAAGTTTGTGCAAGAATGGCTTGAGGAGTGTCCATTTTCTACACATAATCAAATTCAATTTCCACAGAACATGTATGGAGCATGCCATGTTAACTATTAGGATGCCTGTACATCGACTTGCACTCACAGGCACATACTACTGCACAGCAACATCATGGTATCATTTTGATCACTCTCACACTTGGAATCAGGAACACTTACCAGTACATCTGGTGCACCAAAAAGCCTCCCATACTGTGCAAGGACCTCGTCCACCAGAAGCTCCAGCTCCTCTGTAGTGAAGGGACGGGCCCTGACATTCTCTGTTCTCGCCATCACTGGGTCCAGGATACAGCAAAATATGCAGTTGTAGAGGAATGGCAGTCAGCAGTGTCTGAATGCATGTGAAATGTGTGGCTCTCCCACAGAGATTTATAGGCCCCTGGGTTGGTATCAGTGGCAGGCAGCTGCTGCAATTGGTCCACCTGGCTGACATCTTTCAAGTGTGGCCAATGAGCGGCCCCGCGGTGGCGGTGCACGCCTACTGCGGTTTCCAAAGTTGCATTTCACTACCGCGATCGCGGTTCCCATTGGCTGCAATGGCATTGGTGGTGTCACACCGCGGAGGACAGGCGGTCGCTACCGCTATGCTGCATCTTTCAAGTGTGGCCAATGAGCGGCCCCGCGGTGGCGGTGCACGCCTACCGCGGTTTCCAAAGTAGCATTTCACTACCGCGATCGCGGGTCCCATTGGCTGCAATGGCATTGGTGGTGTCACACCGCGGAGGACAGGCGGTCGCTACCGCTATGCTGCATCTTTCAAGTGTTATGGACACATTATGCACTAGCAATGGCAATGGTCAAATTTAACAATTGAACACTATGCCTCCATAGTGTCTTATTGCACTTGTTTTGTACAATGAATGCTGGTGTGACATTCAACTCACTGATGCCTACACATGCCATGTCTGTGGAAAATGTGACATGCATTGACGTGCACTTACTCACGTCACCTATGATATGTGTGTGGATGTACATCTATTGGTTGTATGATGTTGTCTCATCTTTGAAATCAACTTAATGTGTGAGATGGCTAATCAAACAACAGTAATGATTGCCTGAACACATAATGGTGGTATTTTACTGTGCCCATAGCTGATGTAAGTAGGATATGTGATCAGCTTACACACACTGTGCACATTGTGATGATAACTAGTGGTCTGTGCAACTTAAGCAAGAAGGTGTGGCAGGTAAAGCAGCTACATATGAGTTAGCAGTGTTGCTGTCTCATACCTCTGCTGTGTCACCTACTCCTAGGCCTGGGGACACCAGATGTATTGGTGTACCATTCACAACCTCTGAATATGTTTTTGGGGTAGTCAGTATGTACAACATGTCCACTTGTAAAAACACATGTGGTGAAGGTGTCTCTGCATCTGAGTTGTGGATTCAGCAATTGTTGGAGTACGTTCATTGTTTCTGCTGCGTGAGTCAAGATGTGAGAAGTCGGACACATCTCATTGTGTAATTTGAATAACATTAATCCTCTTCCATTTCATGTAGGCGGCGACCAAATGTGCACCGGCCTTTCACAGTCCTGGCGGACATGGAGGATGTGGACATCATCCGGAAATTTCGTCTGGATCGCGTTATACTGCAAGAGCTGTGTGCTCAGTTGGAGCCCCATCTGAGGCCTCAACGAACATATCCAACTGCCCTATCCCCAACAGTGAAGATCGTAGCAGCGCTGCATTTTTTTTCTACGGGCTCTTTCCAATACACGGTGGCCAGCGCCGGTGGGATGTCGCAAGCCACATTCAGCATGGTGCTCTGGGATGTGGTGTCCGCAATGATGCTATACAAGGACCAATACACACAATTCCCAAATACAGCAGATTTGCCTGCTGTGAAGGCTGGTTTTTATGCCCTTGGCCACATTCCTCATGTAGTTGGTTCCATTGACGGCACACACATTGCCCTTGTCCCACCACAGGCACGTGAGCAGGTGTATAGGAACAGGAAGCACTACCATTCCATAAATGTGCAGGTGGTATGCCAAGCTGATATGATCATCAGCCATGTTTGTGCGTGATTTGCTGGCTCCGCCCATGACTCCTACATCCTGCAGAACAGCATTGTACCCCGGCTGATGGAAAATCTACATCCAGAGCGTGCATGGCTTGTAGGTGAGTACACTGAGTCAAGTAGTGTGCTGTGTGTGACATGCTGTTCTCGTCAACTGTTTGTATCACAACATTTCTATGTGTATGTCACACGTAGGTGACTCAGCGTATCCCAACAGGCTGTGGTTGCTGAGCCCACTGCGGAATCCAAGTACCCCGGGTGAAGTCAGCTACAACGAGGCACATGGTAGGACAGGACGTGTGGTGGAGCGCACCTTTGGCCTCCTGAAGTCCCGATTCCGGTGCCTGGACAAGAGCGGAGGTGCACTGTTGTATTCCCCACGAAGGGTGTGCCGGATAGTTGTAGCATGCTGCGTGCTACACAACCTTGCCTTGCGCAAAGCCGTTCCGCTGATCATGGATGACGATGAGCAGCAGATGCCCCCTCCTGCACACCCACACACTTCCAGTGCGGACGATAGTGGTGAAGAGGAAGGTGTTGACCTGCGTCAACAGCTCATTGCTAACTACTTCCCTTGAATGTAAGTGACTTTGTAGACAAGTGACATTGTGTGTTTGCTTGGATGTTAGTATCAAGGCATAGAGAATTTTAACTGCTGGCTGTTGTTGTGTGTGTGATAAGGGATGATGTGTGTGGCACAGGGTATTTGTATCCAGGTACATCATGTGTATGTTGAGGTTGTTGACCATTGCTATGGGTGCTTGTTTTTGTACCTTGATGCCTAGTGTTGTGTTTCTGCTGTAAAGGCGTCACCTGATAAGTAAATGTCATTCTCTTGTGTCTTTCTAGGTTCATTCACCCTCTGAATGCCTCCTCTGCTTCAGAGCTGTTGGAACATTGAAATCTGATTTGTCATTGTACATACTGGAATAAACATGTAGCTCACACAGACATAGGTATGTGAAGAGTGTTTATTTGAAATTAGTTTTTGTGCAAGTGACGGGGATATGTACATAAATGTGAACAGTGAATAAATGAGTTGTCAGTCATGGTAGTTGAGACAAATAGTGTAGTCACCACAAAGCTGAAGTCACACAGTCCAACAGACTCAGGCCATCAACATGGCAATGTGGGCAAGGATAGTCAACATAGTCAATGCAAAGGGGAACAACAAGATACCTTCATGGCTGGCTCTGTGAGTGGCGTTGGTATGGTGGCCTGCCACCAAATCCTCCCCTGTGGATTCTCGGACGGCCCCTGGTGCGTTTGGGAGGGGGGGCATCTGCTGCAGGGTCAGTGGTGTCTGAGAACTCACTCTCCTCCTGCACACTCCTCTCTGTGGCTGCAGCTGGAATGTTGGGCTGCACAGCAGGCAATCCACTGGAGGGGGGTGGAGCTGCACTTGGGGCTGGGAGTCTGTCCCTCAGAACACCCACTAGCTGGCCAACAAGGTCGACAAGTTGGTCCATCCGTGTGTCCATGGACTGCTGCAGCAGGCGGATCTCATGCATGTCTTCAGCAAGCTGGCCCATTACTCCATGGTTCTCTTGGTAGGCACCAAGGACTCTTGCAATGGTGGCCAGGGATTCAGGGTCATTGTCCTCCTGTGTCTCTGCCCCAGTTGTACTCCCACCTGCCCTCCTGACACGGACCTGTGGCATAGTCCCCCGATGCACTGGCACACTCTCCCTGGCATGCTGTGATTGTGTGGTGGTGTTGGTAACCACCGTGGCAGGGCGTGTGTTGCAGGCAGCAGTGGTGATGGTGGTGGTGGAGGCCACACAGGTCGTAGTGGCAGGGGGCAGCACAGTTGTTCTTGCCGTGGTGGTGGTGGAGGCCACACAGGTCGTACTGGCAGGGGGCAGCACGGTTGTTCTTGCCGTGGTGGTGGAGGCCACAGAGCTTGTAGTGGATGGGGGCAGCACGGTTGTTCTTGCCGTGGTGGTGGTGGTGGAGGCCACACAGATTGTAGTGGATGGGGGCAGCACTGTTGTTCTTGCCGTGGTGGTGGTGGTGGGGACAATGAGGGCTTGAGACATGTTAGTCCCTGCCACACCAGAGGGGCCAGCTTGAGAATCCTCGTCCGAGAATGTTGGGGAATCTGCATCCGAGAGTCCATGTTCCAGGGGGGGAGACTGGCTCCGCATGTTGATGTCATCCTCTGCAGTTAGTTGTTGATCTCCTCTTGAACAGAGGTGATATGGTAATTGAGTTGCACGCAACAAGCTGGATGTTAGACAATTGTTTGAGACATTTGATACAACACACACTTTACAATGCAATGACTTTGTATGCCTGCTATATGCTGTGCACCATGACATGACGTTGAGGTACATACCTTATTAGTCCATGGTGTCCGTTGTGAATTGAAACTTGGTGCAGTGTACAGATAGTGTAACTACACGGACATGTCCTCATCTACCTAATTGCGTGACATCAATTTTCTGTTGTGCGTCTTTTCATTTAGCTGTTCATGTAATCTATTTCAACAGAGCTAGAAGAAACCATTGTCATGTTATACATAGCTTTGGAATCACATGTACTTTCCTTTTTTTCATGTAGACCATGCATGTTTGGTGTTGAGATGGGCCTTCATGCTCAGACACCATGGCACTTCCACATTGCATTCTCTGCTGTGCACAATTGTGGGATGCATTTGTTTCACTTGTGACTTGGTGAGTATGAGTTCAAAATATGTGACAGTTACGTGCACTTAGATGTCTGCACACTGGATGTGGCATTTAAAACTATGCCAAGTTGGCTGACATGTTAGTGCTGATGTGGTTATGTGGCTACATGCATTTAGATAAGGATGGCGGTGTACATGCAGTCACTACCTTGTGTAAGTTTTGGGAGAGCAATGCGATAGCTGCCCCATGCTTGGGGGTGTGGGGAATGCTCCATCCTGCTGAGCTGTGGGACAAGGGGGCCTGTTGGGAGTTGTAGTGCAGACTTCCCAGCCACAAAGACCCCTCCCTGTTGAGATGGCTACCTACCTGTAAGGTTACACATTGGAGGGAAATGGCTGCCCCATGCTTGGGGGTGTGGGGAATGCTCCATCCTGCTGAGCTGTGGGACAAGGGGGCCTGTTGGGAGTTGTAGTGCAGACCTCCCAGCCACAAAGACCCCTCCCTGTTGAGATGGCTACCTACCTGTAAGGTTACACATTGGAGGGAAATGGCTGCCCCATGCTTGGGGGTGTGGGGAATGCTCCATCCTGCTGAGCTGTGGGACAAGGGGGCCTGTTGGGAATTGTAGTGCAGACTTCCCAGCCACAAAGACCCCTCCCTGTTGAGATGTCTACCTACCTGTAAGGTTACACATTGGAGGGAAATGGCTGCCCCATGCTTGGGGGTGTGGGGAATGCTCCATCCTGCTCAGCTGTGGGACAAGGGGGCCTGTTGGGAGTTGTAGTGCAGACTTCCCAGCCACAAAGACCCCTCCCTGTTGAGATGGCTACCTACCTGTAAGGTTACACATTGGAGGAAATGGCTGGCCCATGCTTGGGGGTGTGGGGAATGCTCCATCCTGCTGAGCTGTGGGACAAGGGGGCCTGTTGGGAGTTGTAGTGCAGACTTCCCAGCCACAAAGACCCCTCCCTTTTGAGATGGCTACCTACCTGTAAGGTTACACATTGGAGGAAATGGCTGCCCCATGCTTGGGGGTGTGGGGAATGCTCCATCCTGCTGAGCTGTGGGACAAGGGGGCCTGTTGGGAGTTGTAGTACAGACTTCCCAGCCACAAAGACCCCTCCCTGTTGAGATGGCTACCTACCTGTAAGGTTACACATTGGAGGGAAATGGCTGGCCCATGCTTGGGGGTGTGGGGAATGCTCCATCCTGCTGAGCTGTGGGACAAGGGGGCCTGTTGGGAGTTGTAGTGCAGACTTCCCAGCCACAAAGACCCCTCCCTGTTGAGATGGCTACCTACCTGTAAGGTTACACATTGGAGGGAAATGGCTGCCCCATGCTTGGGGGTGTGGGGAATGCTCCATCCTGCTCAGCTGTGGGACAAGGGGGCCTGTTGGGAGTTGTAGTGCAGACTTCCCAGCCACAAAGACCCCTCCCTGTTGAGATGGCTACCTACCTGTAAGGTTACACATTGGAGGGAAATGGATGGCAGATGCTTGGGGGTGTGGGGAATGCTCCATCCTGCTGAGTTGTGGGACAAGGGGGCCTGTTGAGAGTTGTAGTGCTGGCTGCCTGTACATGTGCCCCCATGTAAATATTGTTATGTACCTTTGTGGTGAATGAGAGGGAGTTATTGTGGGATCTGTGAGACATGTTTGGGGGGAGTGTGGTGGACATGAGTACATTTGGGCCTAGGAGGTGTTGCTTTTTAGTTGTGCAAGCTACTGTCCAGGCTACAACGTGACAGGCACCGCGCGGTGCCTGCCACCTTGTGCATGCCAATGGTACCACCCAAGTGCAGCCACCCACCCCCCCCCTCACCCCCCCGGGGGCCCGCAACGGACCCCCAAAGCAATTACCGCATGCCTTTCCATGGCGGCGATGCCGCCATGGAAAGGCCTTCACCACCAGGCATCCTAAAATGGATGGCGGTGTCTTCCAGACACCGCCACCATATTAGGCCCGAGTTCTGCCCGGATGCGGCAGACGGTCTTTCCGTCCACCGCTGTCCCCCCGCCATTGTAATATGGCGGGGGGTAAATGGAGGGCGGGCGGGGAAAGATGTCGGGTGGATCGCCACCGCCGGTCGGGCGGTGGCGATCTGCCCGACATCATAATGACCCCCTTAGGTTGGTTTATAGGCAACAGTACATTCCATAATTAACACAAATCAAAACAATTCCAACATTTAGGGCAATTACTCTATTAATAGTGCCACAGTAAAACAAACAATACTATCCAAACTTATCCAGCACATTAAACGTATTGACAATAAAAGGTTGTGGTGACTTCTCCCCAGCCCTGGGGACACAAGCAGGTAGCATGTGAAATGACTTCTTTCGGAGCCGCTGTGCAGGTATAGCGGGAGTGACCTCGAGCTGGCGGTCCACCCGTTATTTACCTCCTCAGACTGCGCCCAGCCCTCAGGTTGAGATGTGGCCTCAATATATTGTAGAAGCTGGGTGGCACTGCACATCCCTTCCAACTTTTATTAATTGAAAACCAACTTTTTATTTACATCATACACACATAGTCCCACAGCATCTGACTCAGTGCTGGATTAAGGCGAAGACCATACCTCTGGCTCTGGCCTCCATCGTCTCTCACACCAGTCAATAGGGTGACGAAGTTGGCTATCCCCATGTTGGTATCTGGGTGCTGAGGATCCCCTTCGGGAGTGGGCCCACCAGCGCCCAAGAGGATCCAAGGAAAGGAAAAGGGAGAAAAAGAAAGCAGAGAAAAGCAAAAGATTGTAAAGTGAAAGTATTGCTGATGTGGCACTTAAACCTGAGCAAGCAATTGATGTGACCACTCACCTTTTGGTAACTTTTTATAACTCTTCAAAGAAGATGTTAAACAAAAACTTGTCAATTGCGAAGCAGCTTTTTACCTTGATGTTGTCAGGTTTTTAGTTTTGCCAGCATAATCAGACGTAGTTGGTCTGTTGTGCTCTTCGTGAAGAAGAGTGCAGTTGTCCCACTTAAGACAGAACAACATTTTGCATCACCTGCAGGGAATCATTTTCCCTTCTGTCACTCTGAGCTTTTGGACAAGAGTTATAGCAGGAAAACAAAATGGCTACCATCTGACACTCCATGATCTTTCTAACTTCCATGAGACCCGCCCTGAGACTTTGGGTGATAGATGCGCAGCACAGACCATTGACACTTTAGTATGTGTGAAAAAAGGCCGCTTTATTGAAACAGGTCCACATCACAAAATTACCTATGCATACTGCCTTACACAACTAAAACCTCACTATTTAAGTTTGCCACCTACCATACCTATCCCCCACCCCTAAGTTCCCGCCCCACACATAACATATTCCAACAGTTATCTACGTCATGAAATACTGCATTCCTTCAATTGTAACGTATTAACTTCCCCTACTGTTCAACAGTGAATCTAATAACACCAAAACTTAACTTCCTATAATGTAACCTTAAACTTCCTGAAACTTTCTGGTGCAACCTTGTTCACACCCTCCGTTTCAGCCTGGTTCACTTATGACAACAACTATAACCTTATCTAAACCCCTGCAACACCTGCACCTGTCTCAGAGCGACAACCATAGAAATTCCTTGACACCTGCGCACCTTTCCTGAACACCTCAGCCAGCCCTAAGGCGAAAATCCCATCCTCACTTCCCCGAAAACCTAATCTGAGGGATGGAAAGGGGGGGAAATCTTCCTTTATCTATCTACAAATGGGCTGCCACCGTATACACCTACCACAAAATGGTGGGTGGCAGCCCAAAATGGCCCAATGTATATCCTTGGGCTACCTCCTCTGACGATGTAGCCCAAACGGTGTACAGTCTTCTAGACTGCCCCGTTTCACCTAATGCCCCCGGTAAAGAGTCAGAATATCGAGTTGGAAATGCCGACTTGCACTAATATCGAGTGCAGAATATCGAGATACAGAAATATTGACTGCAAGAATATCGTGGTCAAGAATATCGAGTTTAAGGTAAGAAATATCGTTTTCAAAAATATCGAAGTCATTAATATCGTTTGCAAAAATAAAGGGGCCAATTCCGATCTCGGCCGGTAGTGCTCCGAATCGGATTCGGATTTACCGGATCCGATTCGGAGCCCTGTTTCCCGACCGAATCGTACGCGGGTCCGGCCGAGCGAGTACGATGCGAGCGCACGCGAAATTGCCGACCGACTCGTGACGCGGCTTCAACACGCTCTGACCGACTCGCACGGACACGACTCGCACCGCGCTATGGAGACGTTTCCCGGCCGGGTAAGTACGATGCGCGCCGCAAGCAGTCCGACCGACTCGCGCCGTCCGGCTCGAAAGAGCTGTCGGAGCCGGACTTTGGGGGTCCGCGTCGGACCCCCTGAACGCGTAGGCGCGCGAGTCGCACACAGGGGGACCCATGGATCCCCCTACCTGTGCATGCACGCCGCGATGCGCATGGACGCGTACCCACTGTAGGGGGCGCCCTTGTTTGCCTCGCACCCATTGAGTCAATGGGAGCCTGCGTACGCGTCGCACGGCCGGCTCCCATTGACTTCAATGGGAGTCCGACCGAATCGAGTCCGATAGCATGCGAATGCATCGTACTCGTCCGGTCGGACTGCTAGGGTCCGATTCGGTCGGAATTCTCTCCGGGTCCGGCTCGGTCGGAGAGATTTCCGGCCGGAATCGGAATCGGCCCCATAGTTGTTAAAAATATCGTTTTTTTAGTTAGTGTTATGTATTTTAGAATGTATTTTAAATGTATGTGCTCTATTTTTTTGTCTAAGTATTGCATTTGTTTTTTAATATATGTGTTAAATTTTTAGAAGTTATTAATTTTATTTTAATACAATTTTGTGTTTTAGTTCCGTAGCGGGTTGTGGGTTTATAAGGGAATAGGGTGGGAAGTAATTTAATTATAATAAATTGAATATTAATTTTTATTTATTAGTAATTATTTAATTTTGATTTTATAGTGTTAATTGTGGGAATTAATTTATTATTAATTAATTAATAATTGGCTGTTAATTTTTATTGATTAATTAATTGGTAAATATGTTAATTGTGTCATTTTTTAGGAGCGGGTTGTCGGATGATAGGGGAATAGGGTGGGAAGTAATTTAATTATAATTAAATTATTAATATTTTTTTTATTAAATAATATTTATTTATTTAATATTTTATATTGTTAATTGTAAAAATTAATTTATTATTAATTATTTATTAATTGATTGTTAATTATTATTAATTAATTGGTAATTATGTTAATTGTGTTATTTTTTTAGGAGCGGGTTGTGGGTTGGTAGGGGAGTAGGGTGGGAAGTAATTTAATTGTAATACATTTATTAATATTTTTTATATAATCTTTATTTAATTTTATTTTATAGTGTTGTGTGAATTAATTTATTAATAATTATTTATATTTTGCTTGTTAATTTTTATTAATTAATTGATTGTTAATTCATTATGTTAATTGTGTCAAGTTTTAAGAAATTGGTGGTGGCATTTATAGGGGAATATGGTGGAAGATAATTTATTTATAATTAATTATTTGTTAATTAATGCTAATTAATTAATTAAAATTTAAATATTGCAATTGTGTAATTATTTTGATGTGTGATGTGTGGTAAATGGTGGGAAGTAAAATGTTCTAAATTAATTAATGATTTGTTGTTAATTGACATTAATTTATTAATGGAAAATTAGTTATGGAAATTGTGTAAATATTTTTAGGTGTGTGTTTTGGTGTTTATTGGGGTAGAGGGTGAAAAGTAATTTAGTTTAAATTAATTAATCATTACTTGATCATTAATATTAATTTATTAATTGATAAATATTTTTGGTCGTTGTTTATTTTTTTTTGTTTGGGGATTTAGATTCTATAGTTGTAACGTTTGGTTGGTACATTAATTTTTACCTTTTTAAATGTGTTTTTAGTTATTAATAATTGTTTTATTAATAATGAATTGTGTTAATTATGGAGGAACACTTTTTTAAATTTAGATGTGTGTTGTAAATTGTGTGGTGTTATAGGGTATGGAAAAAAATATTACATTTATGTAATAAATATTTTTTTTGATTAAAATTAATTTCTATTACAAAATATTTATTTGTTTGTTCATTTTTTGTTAAATTAAAAAAATGTACCTTTTTATGTAAATTTTAGATTTTTTCTACATTATAATATGTTTCTATGTTTTGTAAATTTTTATATTTTTATATGTTTTGTTTTTGGCTTTTTAATTATATTTTGTATTGTAGTTGATATTTTGTTTGTTTTTAAATTTGAATTTTACTTAGTGGGAATAGTAATTTTTACCCCTCCACTATCCAACACTTTCCCTACTGCTGCATTCGCAGGAGTGGGAATAGTAATTTATACCCCTACACTATCCAACACTTTCCCTACTGTTGCACTCACTGGAGTGGGAATAGTAATTTTTACCCCTCCACTATCCAGCACTTTCTCTACTGTTGCACTCGTTGGATTGGGAATAGTAATTTTTACCCCTACGCTATCCAACACATTCCCTACTGTTGCACTCGCTGGAGTGGGAATAATAATTTTTACTCCTGCGCTATCCAACACTTTCCCTACTGTTGCACTCACAGGAGTGGAAATAGTAATTTTATCCCCTCCACTATCCAACACTTTCCCTACTGTTGCACTTGTTGGAGTGGGAATAGTAAATTATTCCCCTCCACTATCCAACACTTTCCCTACAGTTGCATTAGCTGGAGCGGGAATAGTAATTTTATTCCCTCCACTATACAACACTTTCCCTACTGTTGCACTTGCTGGAGTGGGAATATTAAATTATTCCCCTCCGCTATCCAACACTTTCCCTACTGTTGCACTCGCTGGAGTGGGAATAATAATTTTTATCCCTTCGCTATCCAACATTTTCTCTACTGTTGCACTTGCTGGAGTGGGAATAGTAATTTTTTCCCCTCCGCTATCCAACACTTTCCCTACTGTTACACTCATTGGAGTGGGAATAGTAAATTATCCCCCTCCGCTATCCAACACTTTCCCTACTGTTGCACTCATTGGAATGGGAATAGTAAATTATTCCTCTCTGCTGTCCAACACTTTCCCTACTGTTGCACTCGGAGTGGGAATTGTAATTTTTCCCCTACGCTATCCAACACTTTCCCTACTGTTGCACTCAATGTAGTGTAAAATGTAGGTTTAAAAAATATTAAATATTTTAATATTTTAATTTATAATATAATTTTTTTAAATAATTTTTATGTTACAGGTGTATGTATATATATGTATATTTATAATTTTTAATATATTTGTAACATTTTATAATTAATTAAAATTATTATTTATTAATTATTTTTAAGTAAATATATATATTATATTTTATATATGTATGTTTAATTTATTTTTAAATTAAATTTTGTACTTATAATTGTTAGAATTTACAAATAAATCTAAATATTTTTTTAAGTTAAATCTATTATTTAATTTATTTTACATTATTTTTTATACATATAAAATAACTATATTTTGTACTTCGATATTTTTAACAACGATATTTTTTTCTGATATTTTTGTACTTACCATTATGAAGATAGGAGGTCGATATTTTTGACAACGATATTTATGTCCCGATATTTTTGTATCTCGATATTCTGGTACTCGATATTCTGTCAGTGATCCAATGTCCCCGGGGTACAGACCTACCTCTGGTCGGCTGTCCCCCAAACCCCTATTGGGTGAAAAGGGCGCAGCACAGACCACTGACACTTTAGTATGTGTGAAACAGGTGTGCATCACAACATTACCTAGGCATACTGCCTTAAAAACTAAAACCTCACTATACAAGTTTGTCACCTACCATTCACACTTCCCACCCCTAAGTTCCCACCCCCCACATAACTTAACCCAGCAATTATCTACGTCATGACATACTGCAGTCCTGCAATTGTAACATGTTAACTTCCCCTTCTGTTTAACAGTGACTGTATTAACATCTACTAAACTTAACTTCCTATAAAGTAATCTTTAACTTCCTGCCTCATTCTGGTATGACCTTGTTCACACCCTCACTTTCAGCCTGGTTCGCCTATGACAACAACAATAACCTTATCTAAACCCCTGCAAACTTGTGGGCCAACTACCACCAGAAAAAAGCTCCAGGTTGACTTTTTCTGCTACCCTCCACCCCCCGCCTTCCGCTTGCCGCTCACCTCTGTGATCTAAATGTTTGTGCCAAACATTCCTCCACTTCCAATAAATATAATGCCATCCTGTACTGCAAAAGATGCATTCCATTGCTACGAAAGAACTCTGCTGTATCGTACATCAAGTCAGAATGCTCTACCAGGCCTAGCCCTTCGTCCCTGCAAAACCTTCTCATTTCCCTTTTGACTTTCCCCCTCGCCTTATCAATTGCTGCTGAATTGTTAGCAACCCTTCAATTCCTCCTGGGTATGTACTCTGTCCATGCCACAAATCACCCTGACCTCCTTCAGATCCTTCTTCACTACCCACAGTAACGACAAGCCTTTCTCTACAACCATATCATTTTAGCCTAAATGCGCTAACAAAATATCCAGGGCATTCTTCCCCTGAATGAATCTGTTCAATGTGGGAAGCAGCTCTCTCCAAAGCATGCCCCCTTTACCATACCAAACAACAGAAAGAGTGCTAGAGTCAAACCCAAGATTACTTCCATGTTGACTTTTGCCGGCTTCCCAGTCAGCCCATTTCACAAACGAACGCCGCACTATCCAAACCGTCAAGCTGGCAGCCTCCAGGCCCAGAACCAAACCTGAAACAAAAAACAGCAGTAAGGGAAAAAATACAAATGCTCACTCAACAATCTCTCCCACCAGATCTGACAAAGCGCTTGAAACAATTGGAAGAACATCTTCCCGGACCCATTATTCTCTCCCTGGACCAACCCCTCTTGCCCTTTTCTGTAGCCACTCCGATGCAAAATGAGTGGTTTCGTAGTCTGTAGCTACCAGCCCCAACTTATCGATTGCTTTCATCAATATTGCCAACATCTGGAATGAGGTTCACTAGCTCCCCTTGACTATGCCGGAAAACCTCCCCCGAGGATGCCACTATTTGCTCTCATAGTTTCCTACTCCAGCCAGCCGGGCAGAAAGCCTCCACAGGGTACATTGTCAGAAGTACAGTCATTCCCGATGACCTCTGATCTGTCTTTGAATGGCGCAGCCAGATTTCTACCCATGTCTCCTGAAACCCTACTTCCTCCCATAGGAGTCTCCTACAATCCCTTTCCCCCAACAATTCCAACACTCAAATCAAAGCAGAATACAAGATAGATTCCTGTTCTGAAATGCAAATCTCTTGCAAAACACCAATCACCTTAGTCAAGACCTGCCACGTCATCGGCTTCCACTTCCTTCCCAAACGACCCTGTTCCCTGGCCCAACCTTCTAGCATCCTCTTACCAAGTTACCCTGCCAATGGAGCATAGCCCCAAAACAACTTACCCAATGCCTGCCAACTTTCCAGTAATCATGACCCGAGAAAGCCCTTTCTCCGTCAGCCACAGAATAAACTGTATCACATCTTCTACTCTTTCCCATTCACCCAACCTCCTACAGGCCCCTGTACTGAGAAATTCCTCACAAGCCTGTACATACATTTTCTGTGTAGATACGACCAGGGACCCTATCTCCAGCTGGAACAGACTCTGGGGCCGATTCCGATCTCGGCCGGTAGGGCTCCGAATCGGATTCGGCTTTACCGGATCCGATTCGGAGCCCTGTTTCCCGACCGAGCCGTACGCGGGTCCGGCCCGAGCGAGTACGATGCGGGTCGCCGACCGACTCGTCCGGGCGTCCCGACCGCTCCGACCGACTCGCTCCCGGCTCGAACCGCTCCGACCGACTCGCTCGGACTCGACTCGCACCGCGCAATGGAGACGTTCCCGGCCGGGTAAGTACGATGCGCGCCGCGGGCAGTCCGACCGAGCCGCGCACTCCGGCTCGAAAGAGCAGTCGGAGCCGTACTTTGGGGGTCCGTGTCGGACCCCCCTGTACGCGTAGCCGCGCGAGTCGCACACAGGGGGACCCATGGGTCCCCCTACCTGTGCGTGTACGGCGCGAGTCGCTTCGCCGCGTACCCGCTGTAGGGAGTGCACTTGTCCGCCTCGCACCCATTGAGTCAATGGGAGCCCGCGTACGCGTTGTACGACAGGCTCCCATTGACTTCAATGGGAGTCCGACCGACTTCGTGTCCGATGGCATACGTGCGCATCGTACTCGTTCGGTCGGACTGCACGGGTCCGATTCGGTCGGAAATCTCTCCGGGTCCGGCTCGGTCGGAGAGATTTCCGGCCCGAATCGGAATCGACCCCTCTGTCTCCTACTGTCCATAGCTCCATCGGCATGCGCGTCTTGTACCCTGTCCGCCTCCATTGCCAGCCCATGGAACTTCTCCCACTGTGAATGAGACAAAGCATCTGCTATATCATTGTCCACACGGAGTAAGTGTTTTGCCCTAATCAAAATATCATGATTCAAGCATCCCAGCATTAAAACTTGCAGCATCTTTAGCACCTGCACGTCTTTGGCCGACTGTGTGTTAACCACCTGAACCACCACCGTAATGTCAATGCAAAACAAAACGATTTTTTGCGCCAACAAGGTGATGTTACAACCAGCGGGAACTACTCAAGAAAAGCAAAGCTGCGGCCACCATTTTTCCACCCTTCTGGCCATTTTTCGGCGCACCAATGCCCTTGCCAATACTAGCCAAAACATATGCCCCCTGCTGCGTCCAAATATATCTGGACATCCCACTCAAAATTGTGTGGCAAACACAGGGGAATACCGTTGAATGAATCCAAAAAGAAGTGCCACATGCACAGATCCTCCCTCACTCCTGCTGACAGCCACACATGATGGTGCGGTAATGACAAGCCTGGCAGAGCCTAGTCTCCTACAGAAGGTCTTACACCTACCACAAAATGGTGGGTGGCAGCCCAAAATGGCCCCCTGTGTATCCTTCGGCTACCTCCTAAGACGAATGTAGCCCAATCAGTGCTCAATCATCTAGAGTGCCCCGCCTCCCCCAATACCCCTGGGGGACGGGGGGGTAGGGGGGGGTAGACCTCCCTCCGGCCGGTTGTCCCCCAAACTCCTATTGGGCATCAGTAAACCTGCAGAAGTAGAGCCGCAGCACAGGGCTTTGTTTCTGCATTTTTTTTAAACATGGCCAGTTTTGCACTATGCAAAAATGTTTTTTTTAAAAGCATAAGGCTGCTAACTGCCAAGCCTTATGACTTAGCACAGCTCTGTTTCGTCCCCACTGGATAAAGGAGTGCTTTAAAAAAACACATGTTTAAAAGGATAAAAAGACTCCATCAGGGAAGCAGATTAGTTTGCTATCCGGCACCTTATACTACACAAACCACGCGGCCCCGCAAAAAGACGGGCTTGCTAATTGTAAGAGCTCTATTCGTTAAGCTTTTTTATCGGACACGAGGGGGAAAATCTCGTCAAAATTTTCCAAATTAAATTCACCTCCTATCCTGCTACTAACAACAGTTGCCGCAATCCACATCTGCCATTTAAGGATAAGATGGGATAGGAACTGTAAACTAATATTGCTCATGTAAATTATGAATTGTAAACAAACACCAAGAGTTTAATTACTCTCTCGAGTATTGCTATTAGACTCTCCACCCTCGGTTGCCCTAGGAAACGGTTGTTTCCTTGCAGTTTATGCCAGTTTAATTTTGGGCTTTTGTGTGACATGCTCAAGCAGCTGTCATCTGACACGTGCAAGGGGGCCATAATGAATGATAATACCCTTCCTGTATGGCACAATCAGTTTGTGTGGGAATATGTAATGATTGTCTTCGAGCGTCGTTTTTTTTTTTTTTAGTATCAACCAGTGCTGGCACGTCACGTGTCTTGGCCGCAGTATGTGTCTCAGAGGAATATTTCTTTGCGTCTTTGCACCAGCAGTTTTGCACATGCCATGTTTTTATCCACCCCTTTTTCGAAGAGGCAAAACATTTTATTTCTGAAATAATCCCCTAGAGAAGGCAGACGCTCATCCCCTGCTGCCAGATTCGTAACTTCCAGAAAATCTGTATTTTTGAAACGCTGGTGTACAGGTTGCCACGGCAACCTACAGAGCTTGAGTCGTCGGCTCTGAGCCATAGCGAAATCGCATTTGTGAGCTCACTTTGGCAGCGTGCGCTTGCAATGAGACGCCAAGGATAAAACACCATCAGGCCCGTGGTGTGGCGCCAGGATTTTTCTCATGTACACGGCTGAACTTCGCGCTCCACTGCCCTTAGACAAAATCCCCAATCGCTGTGTCCCCCCCCCCCCCCCCTTCTCTACTTCACACAGTGGTTCTGACTGGAACCATTTTGGGGTGCTGGCCATCAATACCTCACAAAAACCATAAAGGCTGTGAATAGTCCAAATAATGCAGAAAGCGGGAATGTAGAAAATAAGTCAAAGTCGAGAAGTGTCCAGTCCAGTGGTGCATTTCGGAGCACACTTTCACAATATATTGCTAAAATGTGTTGTGGTAAGGTGGTGTGATTTATAAAGAGCACATACTTCAGTCAAATGTGCAACTATATTACTTGAAACATCTACTCACCACCAAGATCTTAGGAGCTGATTACGACTTTCGCGCTGTTGCACTGACTATGCCGGCGCGGCAGCGTCAAAGCCACGCAAGGACCGCCCGCCTGATTATGACTTCAACTCGTGCAGGCGGATGGTCCGTTTGCCATTCCAACAGTGGTGACCTGAAAAAGGGCACTGCAATGGGAACGGCAAAAAAGTTCCAGCACGGCCTGGACTGTGGAGACCATGCCAGGCATGAACTGGGGGTGCAAGCAAACGGAGGGGTGGGACACATGTTGTGCCCCCCTGAATGCATTGCCATGGCGTGGCCTTTGTTTCCGCACTGCCAGACTTTTCGTAGCAGGCTCACCGTCATGAAAAGGCTGGCGGCGGAGGAACTCGAAATATGCTCAGCGGGATATTTTATTCCCTTCTGCCGCTCCACCGCCAGGGAATGGTGCTTCCCTGGCGCAGCCGGTGGTCCACCGCCAAAATGACGCAGGAAGTCGTAATCCGGCGTATAGACCACCGCCACCGCGAGTCTGGTGATCCATGGACCACTACACTCGAAATCAGGCCCTCAGTCACTTTTCACAATCTACGATGATATGTATTAATGACAGACCTGGAGAACTGTGGTGTCTGAACTAAAACTGGCACCGTCCTTTGAGCCTTCCACCTCCAGGTTAAGAGGTTCTGTCCTGATCACCAGTCACTGGCCCATGCAAATATTTTAAATGAGTGTTTCAGCCTGACTTCCAGTTGCTGTTCTTTGTGTCTTAGGTGGCGCATCATGAAAACTTCCTCAGTACTTTAGAACAAACAGAAAATTGATTGTGTCTGAAAGACGAGTCTTTCTCTCTTGTTCTTTCTCTTTTGCCACTGAGAAAGTGAAAAAAAATACATAATGCTGCTTGCTGCTTGTGGTGAAATAGTTGTCACTCAGGCTATCTGGTTCATCTCCAGTCTGCACACAAAAACCTGCAAGAACTTTAATAAAGATAGCTTTGTTAGTGATTCAAGAAAAATAATACTTTGAAATACCTTTCTCAATTATACCTTTGCTAGAGAAATATTTTATGGCTATTTTATGTAATTTTACAAACTGACTAAGTTGAACCATTGGGCCACATCAATGTAATGAACATCCTAAGTACAGTGTGATGAGAGTAAGGACATCGAAACAGAGGGGCATATTTACAAGCCCCTTTCACCATCACAACGTCACTTTCAGCGACGTTGTGATGGCGATAGGGGCCTCACCTTATTTACAAGGCGACGTTAAGCCACTTAATGTGGCTTAACGCTGCCTTGTAAATAAGGCACCCTTTCACGCTGTACTTAGCGTGAAAGGGGAGGGCAATGGGTGTTGCTGTGGGCGTTCCACCGCAACACCCATTCATTCTGCCGCTGCCTCCTATTTACAAGGGAGGCGTAAATAGGAGGCAGTGCCAGAATTAAGACCAGGGAAAACCTGGTCTTACATTGGCGCAACGAGGAGAAATGTTTCAATTCTCCTCGTTTTTGCTGTTTTCATGAAAGGCCAATGATTGTTTATGTACAGGAAGGCCCCCTTCCTGCACATACACAATCATTTAAAAAAAATGCTGTTTGGCAACTTCGGTGTGTGCTGCATTAAGCAGCACACATAGAAGTTACAAAGCGACATTTAAAGTTTGTTTATGTGCAGGAAGGGGGACCTTCCTGTACATAAACAATCTTCCCCTGAACGCAGACACCCTTGCACTATGGTGCAAGGGTGCCTGCGTTGGCCCTAGGCTGCAAACTTAGCGCCAGTGCAGGGGGAAACGCAGGGCTGCACCATATTCTTGCAAATATGGTGCAGCCCTGCGTTACACAAGTGGCGGGAGTGTCGTTAAGCCAAGGAGGCTAATGACATACTCCGCCACTTCTTTGTAAATATGCCCCTGAGTATCTCTGCAAAATAATAATTTACAACAAGGAATACTGAACAGGGTAAATTTTCCCTTGAGAGATACTTGGTGCCTAGCAGAAACAATGTGCCAGAATCCAGTTCTAAAATGGAAAAAAAACTGAATACTGAACCACAGAATCGCGTTTCTTGAAATAGTGTGAAAACACCAAGCATGCAAAATATTATGCCAACGACCAGTGCAAAATAACCAGTGTGGCCTGTCCCTTGCCTATGTCATGTACTCTAACTCGGGATGCCTGATTGCTCCATGTTGGCAGGATACTTCGATGCCATTTGCTTCTTTTAGAAATCATTGACTACCTTGGGAGCAAATTAGAAATACAACTCACAGAATGCATTGATTTATTAAACTTAAAACAAGGACTGAAACAATGGTGTGATTCTTACATGAGGTGATCTGACAACCCTATTTCTACCACCATAAAATGGAGGCAAAGCTTTTGCTGAGCAGGTACTTTGCAGCCCAAGCACATGCTGAGCATCATCATCACAGTTCCTGAACTGTAACCTGCTTACAGGTGACTCTGTTTATCACTTACTAACCACTGATCCACCCCTCTCAAGTGAGTTGTGAGAAATATATATTAATTGGTTAGTGCAACTGTGTATTGTATTCTCCATACATGGAGTTGTACACTCTATTTATATTTATTTATACTATAACTGAGAAGGTCTGGCCACCTAACAAGTGAGTGATTTGCTAATTTCTTAATTGTTTTTATAGCAGTTGTTAAGCACTAAGTTTAGTAAGTACATTGCTCCTAACACCTTACTTATAAAAACATTACTCAAGCTCTCTAAAGATAGAATGACCAGCAGATGACTCTTTACCAGCAGCTGAAGACCAATAATTACATTAATAGTATAGTAGTGATGTACTTTAATGCACCTACTCTGAACAGTAAGCAATATTGCAAGTCAAAGGAAAGTCAACGAAATAGCTAAGGTGCAAAATAATAAAAGAAACAGTAGAGAGAAAGTATGTGGTATATCCAGAATCACAAAATTAAAAGGAGCATAGTGGTGCTGCTTTATAACCTGTGCTATATGTGTAGGTAAAACCCAATGGAGGAAGTAACTGTTCCTCTGTACATTAGCATTCTGATTTAACATTACCATAATGAAAATGAGGCATGGTGTGTGGTAACATTGTTATCGAGTTTTTGTGCACATTTATATCTGTACATTCACCCCTGCATTTTGATAGCCGGAATATAACTAAGGCCCTGATTTAGATCTTGGTGGAGGGGAATACTCCGTCACAAACGTTATGGATCTACCGAATTACGATCCCATTATATCCTATGGAGATAGTAATACGGAGGACCAGATATCCGTCACGCTTGTGACAGAGTATTACTTCCGCCAAGATCTAAATAAGGCCCATAGTTTCTGCTTGCTGTGATGCACGTTTACCATATACAGTAACACAGGATCACGAAATCTAGCCTGCTCCTAAACTTATAGCACACTGCATAGTACATTTTTAAAACCGTTGTTTTTAAAATACAGGATTTATAGTGGACACAGTGCAATTGACCTGCTGGCCAATATGCCCTTTTTTGATGTTGCTGTGGGGTTGGGACGTTTTTTAAGGAATATACTATACCGCTTTTTTACGCATCCTTTTTCCCCGCAGGGAATTACAACGCGGTCGTTACAACGACCGCGTTGTAACCATTACCCCGCAAGTCATAACAACGACTTGCAGAGGGGGGGGCGCTGGATGTTGGAATAGTATAATTTACTATTCCAACTCCAGTCTGTGCGGACAGTAGGGAAGGTGTTGGATTTCAAATCCAACACCTTCTCCCCCCTCCGCAAGTCGTTGTTCCGACTTGCGGAGTAATGGTATGCGTGGTTACAAAGCGGTTACAAAGCGGTCGTTGTAACGACCGCATTGTAAATCCCTGCGGGGAAAAGTTTTCGTGGTAAACGATGTTTACCTTTTTTAAGATCAGTGAAGAAATTGAATAATCTTGATTTAATATGATGTGAAAGCTGTTTTTTTAACCTCAATTGAATTTATTTGGTTTATGGACAAGTGTCTTAGTAAATATATTTTTATTCCTTCCTTATAACACACTCAAGAAGTAATAGCTGATGAAATTGGATTTCCACACACAATTTCGCTTGTGCTGCTCTAAGTGCCAATATGTGCAATAAAGGGCATGTAAGCCACTAATACATTACGCAGCAGTTTTTTGGGTTTGTTGTCGATTTTAAATGAAAATAAAACATTATTAAAAGATATAAAATGACTGTCATACAGAGTAAAATGAATATGCTATTGTTAACCTTCAGGATTAGGAGACAACGTGTCACATTTACACTTCCAATGTTGTTTATATATTTTGAAATAAGCAAAGTAAGTAAATTACATATGCATGTGTGTGCGTAAATAAAAGTTCCATACAAATCTTGTAATTTTACACTGTCTTATACACGAACAAGAGCATTGCAGGGTTAAAGTTTTAAAATGCATTTACTATTCAGTCAAAAAGTGAAAGTTAAGCCCAGATTTTCATGTTAGAAGAAATAGCAGCAGGTTTTTCTAGGAAGCTGGCTGGCACTTGGCCCTCTGTCCCTCAGATTATATATTGACTTCACAAGGTTCCTGGTTTGATCCATTGTTGTCACAGGTGTGAGGCCCAAACACAAAAGTGGAGTATTGTTTTTATCAGGAGAATCGTGGGGCCACTGGGTGGTAGAAACGTTGTGGATCCCTGCAGATTCCAGAAGTTGGGCTCACAGAAATATGAGGAAAATACATGATTTCAGCCTAAGTTTGAGATTTGCAGAGCATTATGGGTAATAAAACACAGCGGGATACATGCAAATCACACCATCCTAGATTCCCCTCAGTATCTAGTTTTCAGAAATGTCTGTGTTTAGTAGGGTTCCCTGGTTACTGTCAAATCCCAAGCCCAAACAGTGCAACCATTCAGAATGGCAGCTGAGCGGAAATTGCGATTTACCTCCACTCTATTGGCCTCTATGTCAACACTACACCCAAAACAAGTCAAGTTTCTTCCCACTTTCCAAGTGGTTTGCTGTAGGATGCAGGTGGGCAGGTAGACTGTTGAGACTTTAGGCGTGCAAGATAGGCCCAATGCCTGGATGCCCCACCACACCTAATACATTTTTATATATACATATATATATATATATATATATATATATATATATATATATATATATATATATTCCCCACAAACGGCTCCTTTTGTCGGATTCTCGGCGCTCAGTACCAGTGCGGGATCCTCACGGTCGAGCCAGACCGTTACATATTCACCAAACTCCTCCGAAGAAGGAACAGGATCGCACAACGCCGTTTCAAACAATTTATTTTACTCGATTATTCAGCTCATTATCTGGTGCAAGCTACAGATCACAGATCAACGCGTTTCGGTCTTGGCACAAGACCTTGTTCACGATCATGCTTTGCGGCCAACCCTCATTGTTTAAATACTTTTTCCATAACATGTCATTTCCTGTTAGGTTACTCAGGTGACTCAAAGCATTATGGGATTTGTAGTTCAGAAAAATTATGTGACTATATAATAACACTTATGTGCTTAATTCGTGCAAATACTATGTACATGTGACAAATGGTGATTAAAAACAAATCCTAAGTATCAAAAAACATTTTTTGGTGTATAGAGGTGCAACCTTCATTCAATATTTATCTTCACACAAAGTACTTGGAGATATAATGTTCACATACATCTCCCAATGTTTTAGTTAAGTTACTCCAAATAAAATTCCCTCCAGTGGGATGACATTAATGTATTCTTGTGTTTACCCTGTGTTATCTACAATATTTTGTTTCATATATTTGGTTGCACCTGTTACTATTCATTACGAGAAGTCAAGAAAGGTAAAAAAATATATATATTCTGTGTCCTGATATATACATCTTCTTTTTGCATATTTTCAGAGATGACTGTACAGTTCCTCACTTTGATTAAGGCCATTAGGTGTCAGTGTCCTGAGATTAATAATGTGACGCGATTCTTTCTGGCGTAGAATTTTTCTCTATTTCCACCTCTATCATTCAGTGGAACTGTTTCTATACCATAGAATTTCAAAAGTTTCCAATTGCTCATGTGGGCTTGTTCCATATGTCTTGCCACAGCGTTTGTTTTGTCCTTATTAGTTGTTGCTCGGACATGTTCTAATATACGTTTTTTCAGTTCACAAATTGTGCTCCCAACATATTTCAATTGGCACGGACATTCGATAACATAAATCGTGAATTGGCTTTTACACGAAATTAGTTCTTTGATTTTCCATTTTTTATTATTCGCTAGTTTAATTTCGGTTGTAGGTTTTGCAATTTGGCACACCTTACAATTGTAATATGTAACGGTCTGGCTCGACCGTGAGGATCCCGCACTGGTACTGAGCGCCGAGAATCCGACAAAAGGAGCCGTTTGTGGGGAAATAATTCAGTCGGATCGGTGACCACCGGCGGAACGGAGAAAACAATTACTCGCCAAAGCTGGATACAGCAAACACGTAAACCTTCAACCGGAGGGTCGAGGTAAGCGTGTAAACTGCCAGCACAAGCGTATGTAATTTGTAAAGTGATAGCGCAAGCAAGCGCGAGGCCGGTTATACCACAGGAAACCAGAGACTGATCTTTGAAAATGCCGCATTAAGAGTTTCAATGGAGACGAGTGGCTAGATTGTAAAAGTGATACTTTGTTTCTGGTAAACCTGAACGCAAGGACGCAAACAAGCAAATCTTGCTGCAACATACAAAGGCGAAAAAAGAAAGGGTTGCCTAGCGCTTTGGAATACAAGCTCGAATAATTACAATAACGTTGCAAGTGCAGGTCTATAACTATGGAAAAACGAGAAGCCAAGAGAAATGAATTCATGACCACAATGTTTGAAAAAGGCAGTGATGCAGAAAATGAAACCCAAATAAAAAGCACTGGGGAAGAACGGATACCAAAAGTAAATTGAGAATGTGGGAGAAATTGAGCAGGAAGGAAATAAATAAATCGTGGGAGTTAATTGCGCTAAAAAATACCTGGAAGTCCAGCGAGTACCCCGAGGTCTGAGAATTATGCTTATGCCAAGTAATCAGGATTCAACAAATGAACTACTGCAAGAATGGGGAGAATTCATTCTAAATTCATCGTTAGGCTTAATGAATATTTTGACAAAACATTTTGAAATAAGCCTTAACAAAATTAAGGAACAACTGCAAGAAATAGAGAAGGAATTGCAAACACTCAAACTGACACCAGATATGACAAAATTTAAAGAGGAACTGGAGGGTCAAATTGAGAAACACGAGTTAACTGTAAGAAATAGAAAACAAATCAAATTCATGCGAGACAAAAATGATTACACGGAGGGACATATTTTTACATTTGCCCGAAAATTTGATGTTTTTAAACAACAGGACAGAACGATGAGTGCAACAGGAACTACCAGTAGCCTCTCCTCACTCACATCAACTGAGGCAAGCGAGGGGAGCCAGAAACACCAATAGATCCCACTAAATTGACTTTTTAGGGGATATGCGCCTCGTCCTTCAACAAAGGCAGTGGGAGCAAAATCGAATGAGCCAACAGTATCAAAGAGGCAGGGGAAGAGGACGAACTTGGACATCAAGAAATCAAAGAGAAGAGGCAAGAGAACTAAACGAAACATCAGAGAAGATAGGAGCCCAAACAAGGAGCATGCGGCAGAAGAAAAATTATTAAACTCAATGGATGAATTACAAGTAGTCAATCTATCCCAAAGAAAAATGACGAATGCTGAAATCTCTCTACTGAAACGGGGTATAAACTTCTGTCCGACACAACAGATGGATGTTGCACAACTCAGAATCGATTTTTATAAATATGTCAGAAAAATCAAACTTGCTAAGATTTTTATGAAAAACAAGAAACATGGATTAAACCCAAAACAATAACAGAACCAGTGTCTAACTTAAGGGCAAAAGATTCTGAAAGCTTCGTGACCTTACTCAATTTGAATATTGAAGATGAAGATGAGAATATCTCTTTACAAGCGGCATGTACCCAAATGGGAGCAGGTCTGAGTGAGAAAAACCAAAATCAAAATTTTATCCCCAATTAACACCAGGAAATAAGGTGGATGTATTCCAGGAAGCGGTAGTACAGGATATATATAAAATGAAAAAAACCAAATATACGGACAACCTGACAAGGATAGAAAGGAAGCACTCGAATGCCTCACACATGACAATCAAATTGAAATCAAAATTGCGGATAAAGGGGGCAACATAGTAATATGGGACCGGAGTGCCTACGTCATAGAAGCACACCGCCAATTGAAAAACGCAGAATACTATGAAAGATTAAAATCTAATCCAACGGTAGATATCAAAAGAAACTTAGATAGAAAACTATCGGCTTGGGCCTCCAATAATTTGATTAATGAAGATGAGGTTAAGTACCTCACAGTACAATTTCCCGTAACAGCAACAATTTATTTCCTTCCAAAGCTGCACAAAGACTCCAAAAGCCACCAGGAAGACCGATTCTATCGGCAAAAGGCTCCTTGTTAGAACCTATAGCCAACTATATTGACTTCTTTTTAGTACCGTTTGTTTCCAAATTAAACTCCTACTTGAAGGACACGACAAATCTATTGAGGAATTTGCAAAATACACCCTGGCAAGAAACCTACCACCTGGTAACAATGGACGTCATAGCCCTTTATACTAACATTGAAAATGAAATGGGCTTGAAGGCGTGTGAATTTTTCCTACAAGAAAGAAATATACACTACAGTGATCACAATAAGATGCTGTTGGAATTAATATCAATCTGTCTCACGCAAAACATCTTTGTCTTTGGTGAAGAGATTTACCGCCAAAACATGGGGACGGCAATGGGATTTTCCTTTAGCCCAAGCTATGCCTGTCTAGCGATGGGCTGGTGGGAAAAAGAGGTGGCTTGGCATCCAAAACATGATCATTATGTGAATAAAATAATAATGTGGAGCCGATTTATAGATGATCTGCTAATCATGTGGGACGGCTCAAAAGCCGAGTTCCAGGAATACTTCACAATCTTAAATACAATCACCACCAAACTCAAGTTCACCTATGAGATAAGCAATGAGAAAGTAATTTTCCTGGACACCGAAATTTACATTAAAAATGGCCAAATCGAGACAACACTCCACCGTAAAATGACAGCTACAAATGCAACGTTAGAAGCAACAAGTTTCCACCAGCCCTCCCTCATTGCGAGCATACCTTATGGAGAATTCTTAAGGATTCGTAGGATCTGTACGGAAGAAGAGGAATGGAAAAATCACAGCGAAGTAACGGCTAGAAGATTCGAACAAAGACAATACAACAAAAGCACAGTAAAAAGATGCTTGACAAGAGCGAATGAAAGATCAAGGGAAGATTGTCTAAACTCGAAGCAGGATACAAAATCTAGTAAGCCTGAACCCATAAGAATGATCATGGATTATTCAAATAACTCCAAAGAGATCAACAGAATCCTAAGAAAGAATTGGAAAATTTTACAAATGGATGAAACTGTGGGAAAAATTATAGGGAAACATCCAACTATAACATATCGAAGAACCAGGAATTTGAAAGACCGATTAGTGCATAGCCACTACAAAGGAAAGAAGAGCACACAATGGCTAAATACTAAAGGATTCATCAAATGTCACAATTGTAAGGTGTGCCAAATTGCAAAACCTACAACCGAAATTAAACTAGCGAATAATAAAAAATGGAAAATCAAAGAACTAATTTCGTGTAAAAGCCAATTCACGATTTATGTTATCGAATGTCCGTGCCAATTGAAATATGTTGGGAGCACAATTTGTGAACTGAAAAAACGTATATTAGAACATGTCCGAGCAACAACTAATAAGGACAAAACAAACGCTGTGGCAAGACATATGGAACAAGCCCACATGAGCAATTGGAAACTTTTGAAATTCTATGGTATAGAAACAGTTCCACTGAATGATAGAGGTGGAAATAGAGAAAAAATTCTACGCCAGAAAGAATCGCGTCACATTATTAATCTCAGGACACTGACACCTAATGGCCTTAATCAAAGTGAGGAACTGTACAGTCATCTCTGAAAATATGCAAAAAGAAGATGTATATATCAGGACACAGAATATATATATTTTTTACCTTTCTTGACTTCTCGTAATGAATAGTAACAGGTGCAACCAAATATATGAAACAAAATATTGTAGATAACACAGGGTAAACACAAGAATACATTAATGTCATCCCACTGGAGGGAATTTTATTTGGAGTAACTTAACTAAAACATTGGGAGATGTATGTGAACATTATATCTCCAAGTACTTTGTGTGAAGATAAATATTGAATGAAGGTTGCACCTCTATACACCAAAAAATGTTTTTGATACTTAGGATTTGTTTTTAATCACCATTTGTCACATGTACATAGTATTTGCACGAATTAAGCACATAAGTGTTATTATATAGTCACATCATTTTTCTGAACTACAAATCCCATAATGCTTTGAGTCACCTGAGTAACCTAACAGGAAATGACATGTTATGGAAAAAGTATTTAAACAATGAGGGTTGGCCGCAAAGCATGATCGTGAACAAGGTCTTGTGCCAAGACCGAAACGCGTTGATCTGTGATCTGTAGCTTGCACCAGATAATGAGCTGAATAATCGAGTAAAATAAATTGTTTGAAACGGCGTTGTGCGATCCTGTTCCTTCTTCGGAGGAGTTTGGTGAATATATATATATATATACACACACACATGCACACATATGTGGAAGTCGCCACTGGGTAGTTTGATGACTCTTCACGAAACTTTCCACAAAAACAGAAATTCACTTCAGCTCCTTCCTGGAAAGTTTCCGGCGATCTATCAAGCAGGGGCAAAGAAAAAAGAGGGTTTCAAAAGCAAATCTACCCATGCATTTTCCATAGACTTCTTCAAGCAACATTACCGCAAAAACTGCTGAACGCAATTACACCAAATTTAGTAGGAATCTAGACCTTGGTCAGCAGATTGTGTTTTTTTGTGATTTGATGTAAATTCATTGAGTAACTTTTTAAAAATAAAGGTACAAAAATATTTGCATATCTGGACCGTTGGGTCCAAGGGATTACCATTTAAAAAATAGAGCATTCTGATTAGCTCAAGGAGCTTTTTTCCTTGGGTCATCTTGTTCCCGCATGAGTCAGACTTTCTCAGGAGTGAGTGCTCTGATTGGCTGCCGGCAACATAAGAAAAATGTTGCTTATAGCCATTACAGGACTTGGGTACTTAGGGCCTGATTATGAGTTTGGTGGTGTGGGAGCGACCGCCACGCCAGTGCCCCGCTCCCATACCGCCAAACTCAACCGCCTGCCGGATTAGAAGTTTTCTCATGGTCTAGCGGGTGGTGCTTGGGCGGTACCACGGAGGTGCTTTGCTAAGGCTCATCCGTGGGATGCCAAAGCAAGTTCCTGCATGGCATGGACTGGTGCAGTCTATGCCATGCAGGAACAGGGGTGCATACAGGGGGTGGCACAACATGTGCCCCCTGCATGCACCCCCATGCACAGGGGCAACAGGGGGCCCTGTACGGTCACCTTAGTTTCCTGACCACCACGCTTTTCATGGCGGCCTGACCGCTACGAAAAGTGTGGAGGTCTGAAAACTCAGAATATGCATGGCGGTGCTGAAGTGGCACAGCCAGCATATTGCTGCCCCAGTCTGCTGTGCCACCTCCGAAGGATCCCCGATCCCCGGCGGTTGCGAGGATCCTATGGCAATCCGACTGCCATACTAGTAATATGGCAGTTGCCGCACCACCACAGTGGACCACCAAACTCATAATAAGGCCCTTAGTCCCCTGTCCTGAAGCTAAAAAAAAAATAACATGGGGGGCAGGGAAGGGATACACTGACCCCTTGGGCCCTGTGGGGGGACCCAGAGGAATCCCCTGGGGCCAAAAGACAAAAAATTTGGCAGCTTTGCTGCGACCCCACAGGATCGCAGCAAAAAAAAAAAAAGACGTCCAACATTTTTTATTTATACATGGGAGGAGGGCGTGAGTAGGGACCCTCTCCCTGAGCCCAATTTGGGCCCCGGGGACCCCATTCCCTGGGGGCCAATGTATTTATTATGGGGTGGGACACATGGCCCCCCTTCCCCCAGGATTAGGAGGCCCCGGAGATCCTATCCCATGGGCCAAATTAAAAGTGAAAGGGGAGGGGTGCCGCATAGCCCCCGTCCCCAATCCTAAGGAGGCCCCAGGGACCCCATCCCCCAGGGCAGCATTCAGAAAAAGGGGAGGGGTCCTCGCAGCCCTCCTCCCCAAGCCTTAAAAAGGCCCCAGGGCATCCCTGGGGCTGTGACTCTAATTAAAAAAAAGGAAGGGGACCACACCCCTCCCTGAGCCTTTAATGGTCCGGCCGACCCCATCCCTTGGGTCGGCTAACTTATTGTGTCCTAATGGGCCCACCCCCGGGACACATTATTTTCTCTGCCTGAACTGCATGGGCAAGGAAACATGTGTTTGCTCCCGTCTGGTGGGAGCATTTTCAAATCTCCTGCCAAAGTCTGCTCCCAGCGGGTGGGAGACTTAAAAATGCTCTCGCCGGCTGGGAGCAGACTTGTGTTCTGTTTTCTTACTTGCACTTTCAGACCTGCCCACCTGAGCCAAAATTTCACCGTGTGAGGAGACGGCAGGGCCTTTGGAGGGGGCGTGGTCTCGTGCATAGAAGTACCTAAAAGGCACTTTTGCTGCCCGGCCCCAATCCCCCCCCCCAAAAAAAGCTTATTGAGGCTGGTGCTGATGTCCTGGGGTGTTTTCACACCCCTTAATGGAGTCGGCAGCTCAAGGCCTCGGAAAACGAGCTGAAATCCACTCTCTGCAATGGTTTTCAGCTTGTTTTCCCTGCCACTGTGGGATATCAGCTTCTCACTGGGTGACCGTGTGATGGAAGCCGATATTGTGTGTCACACGTTGGCACAGTGTGAGTTGGCAGGTCTGCACATTTGGGGGCAGGGAAACAAAACACATATTGCGCCTGCCCAGAGGGAGCATGCAAAAGCAGCTGCTTCCACCGGGTGGGAGCATTGCTGGCGACCGCACCATGCTGGGAGCCAGCTGTGGTCACAAGCGTCCTGGGGCTTCCCACACAGCTCCCAATGTGTTCGTTGATGGGTGCCCCGGATGAGCACCAGGGCTCCCATCTATTTGTATTAAAGGCCCTAGGGATGGGGTTCCCAGGGCCAAAATAGGCTTTGGGAGTGGATCCCCATCCCCTTTAAAAACAACACATGCCAATGGGGTCCCCGGGCCTGTTAAGGCTTGAGGAGGGGGCCAAGCAGCCCCCCCGCTCTTATTGGAACTGGTCCCGGGGGATGGGGACCCTGGGGCCAATAATGGCTCGGGGAGGAGGGCTGCATGCCACCCTTCCCTTAATATTTATGTTTTGGCCCTAAGGGGATGGGGTCAACCCCATGCCATGCACGCCAAAGGCTGTATGCTTCGTGGGGTTGACAGCATGCTGGGGGTCTCGCCACAGGGCTTGGTGGCAGGATAAGTCCTGTGGCCAAACCCCGCTGTGCACGTCATGTGGTTGGCTACTTGCAGGGAGTTTGACACATTGTCCCTGTAGCTTATTAAGGCTTGGGATGGGAGACTGCAAGCCCTCCTCCCCTTAAATTTTGGCCCTGGAGGATGAGGTCCCTGGGCCCAGGAAGGCTTTTTATTGTATTTGGTCTCAAGGGATGGGGTCCGCAGGGCCTAGTAAGGCTCGGCGAGGGGGCTACATGCCCCCCTCGAGATTTTGGCCCTGGGGATGGGGTCCCTGGGGCCTAAGAAGGGTCAAGGAAAGGGGCAACACGCCCCTTCCCTGTTTAATTGTATTTTGCTCTGGGGATGGGGTCCCTGAAGCCTTTTAAGGTTTGGGAGGGGCCCCCTCCAATTTTTATTGGATCTGGCCTCGGGGATGGCAATTAAGGCTTGGAGATGGGGGCTGCAAGCCCCCACCTCTTAATATATACGTTTTGACCCCAAGGGGATGGGGTCCCTGGGGCCCTAAGACCAACCCTATGTTGCGCATGCCAAAGGCTGTGTGTGGTGTAGGGTTGGCAGCATGTTGAGGGTTTGGCCACAGAGCATGGTGGTAGGCCAAGCCCTGTGGGCAACCCCAATTGCTCATGGCCTAAAGCCATGTGCAATTTGGGGTTGGCTGCCTGCAGGGAGTAGGACGCAGGGCCTGGCTGCCTCTGGGAGGGATAGCAAAAGGTCCTGGCCGTGGGCCAGGCCCTGTTGCCAAACCCCTGCAGTGCACAACCGAAGGCTGTGCGCAGTATGGGACTGGATGCCGGTGGGAGGTCAACCCCCATTCACTGTGGGGGGGGGGGTTGATTTTACATATGGTAATAAAATATTACTTTACGTTAAACAAAACCCTGGAAATTCAATGAAAAACACAAACTTAAACTAACGTTATGTTAGGTGTGATAAAAAGATCTTTTTTGTTTCAAAAATCCTTAGAAATTCACTAAAAAACTACAGGTTAAAGTGACATTATAGTTAGGTGAATATGTCAGGAACAACATTAACGTTTTGACCTAAAAAACCTCAGAAATTTACCAGTTTTAGTTAGCAGAGCTAACTTAAACTTACACCCTCCCAATGCATTGCTTTTGACCTCACTTATCACATCAATCATAACATGTTCTATGACATCATTTAAGATATTACTGATGACATTTCAAATGACATCATTGATGACATCACTGATAACATTATCCAATGAGTGTGTTACTTTGGTTTATAGTTTACATAGTAGTGGGTAAGTTCCATCCCCCACATGCATCAAAATATGCATTTGCGATTCCTAAATTGCAATTTTTAAGAAATCGCAATTTAGGAATCGCAATTGCTTATGTATGTAGGAATTGCAAAACAAATTGCAATTCCTACACATTCCTTAATTGCGACTCGCAAATTGCGACTCGCAATTAAGGAATTGCTTCCCATTCATTCCTATGGGCCTAAAGGCCCATAGGAATGACTGGGAATTGCATGCGCAATTTGCGAGTACCAAATAGGTACAGTCTGTATCCAGCTAATGTGTGTACGTATTTAATGCCTATGCTCCTAATGCATTATAGGTGTGCAGAGGTATTGAATATGTTATTAATCTTTGTATTCAAGAGTAACCTAGTCGGGTTGGGCGCAGGGCCTGGCTGTTAGTTGGGTGCCCACCCACGCTGCTTATGGCAATGAGCATCTTACTTTACGTAAAAAAAAAAAAAATTCACTCATAAAATTGAAAGGTAAAAGTGATGTTATAGTTTGGAATTGTAATAATATGTTACTTTACAATTTTAAAAAACCTTAGAAAATTCACTGAAAAAGCAAAAGGTTAAAGGGACGTTATAGTTAGATGAAAATGTCAGTTAAAACAAACCGTTTTAAATTAACAAAACAATTGAAATTCACTAGTTCTAGTTAGCTCAGGTAGCTATAACTCGTGCCCTAAAGTACCTATAACTTACAGAGCCTTCTTCCTCGTGTCTCAAAGTTAATTTTTGAAAACAAAATGCTTCTGGAGTTTTCACTACAAGCATTTTTTTTTTTATTGTGCAGTCTACATGTTCCCAACAGCCGCACTCAAAAGTATTGCAATACTCTAATACTCGCCTGCAAATGTAGACATTTGGCAAAACCTCAAACATCCGGGCACGTTGGTACCCCAAAATGGGATATCGTGGTGTAGGCAACACGATCTTAGGCTATCTCAGACTGTGGACAGGTAAGGCTCCTATAGTCTTTGTTAAGGTATAGCAAAACTGGATACCATAATCTGTTAAATTGACAGGACTTTTCTGCCAGATCGTGTGCAATTTTCTCACACCCCAGTGGGACACAAAGCTTGTGTAGCCAAAGCTCCTATGAGGGTGTTTTGGTCTGGCCCCAAAGTAAAAAGAGAGTGTGCTTGGTCACCTACCGGAGATGGAAAATGTACTTGTCTGCAGAGGAGTGTAAAGGATATATTTGTTCAGCAGGTCTGCCGAATTGGGCAAACTCAGGTAATAGGTCTATGGTCTGGCCATGGATTTGCGAGATAGCTGGAAAGATCTTGTTGCAGAGATCCCCAAAACGTGAATAGTATATGTAGGATGGAGCCAACCTTGCCACAGCCCTTCCAGAAGATATTGGAAAATGCCTGAATAATAGTGAGAAAGCTGTGCTGGTGTAAGAGTCCAGCGAAATAGAAAGTTGTAAAGGATCTCCTCTCCCCGGATATGGCCAGAGACATTATATTGGTTGGAATTAATATTTTGCCATTGCTCTGTGTCAAGGGAGATGCTGAGTACTATTTCCCATTGCTTCTGAAAGGGGAGCTTGTGTGTGTTTAATGGGGAGTTGAGGAGTGCATATATATTTAGAGACTAGGGGGCCTATTAGGATGGCGGGCGGATCGCCACCGCCGGGCCGGCGGTGGCGATCCGCCCGCCATCCATACCTGATTTACCCCCCGCCATATTATTATGGCGGGGGTACCGCGGCGGACAGAAAGACCGTCCGCCGCTTTTCCGCCGGTTGGATTGCCGGCCGGGCGGAAATGGCCCTCAATATGGTGGCGGTGCCTTGCAGGCACCACCATCCATATTACGATGCCTGCGGTGACATGCCTTTCCATGGCGGAGACTCCGCCATGGAAAGGCATGTGGTGAATGGCTTTGGGGGCCCGTTGCGGGCCCCCGGGGGTGGGGGCTGCACTTGGGGGTACCTATGGTACCCCCTTCATTGGCATACACAAGGTGGCAGGCACCGCGCGGTGCCCGTCACGTTGTGCATGCCAATGCACTACATGCAGCTTTTACATTGCGGTGGGTGCTGCTGACAGCACCGCCCGCCGCAATGTAATAGATGCGGGATGCGACCGCCAGGGTGGCGGTCGCATCCTAATGGGCCTGGCGGGACCGCCACACCTCTGGCGGCCGGTCCCGTTTACTGTTACGGTGGCGGGCGGACAAATCCGCCCGCCATCTTAATAGGCCCCTAGATGTTTAGTGGATGAGAGGTGTTGAAGGAATTTTTTTAAGCATGTTAGTTCTCTATTGGCCTCTTCATAAATTCCACTTTGGGCTACCCAGTGCCTCATTTCTAGGTAATGGACGCATTCCAGCTCGGAGTCTCATACTCTTACTTAATTTCCTCAAATGATTTCAAGGTGCCTTCTGAGTACAAATTCCGGAGCCAAATGCATCCTTTCCACCTCCAGCCTGACCCCAAGCTTCCATCCCTGTAGTGAAGTTGGAATTCCCAATTATCGGCGTAATGGGAATGTAGTAAGGTCTTCCCTACATGCGGTGGAGTCCCAAGCATCCAGCTTAGCCCTAGTTTATGGAGAGACATAGAGGAGTCAACCTTGCAAGATTGCAGGAACACAGGGCCCATCGCCCCGCAGTCTAGCTGCTAGGGTTTTTTTAATTTTATTTTTTGCAGATTTATAGAGCGCAAACTTGACCCGAAGGTATTGGAGCGCTTTACATGAGCACCAGCTACATTACACAAGGACACATTAATTTTTGGTAGGTACAGGGAGATTAAGTGATTTGCCTAGAATCACAGGATGCTGAGCCGACGCCGAGACTCGAACATGGTTCCCCAGCTCCAAAGTTGGCAGCTCTAGCCGTAAGGCTACATCTGGTCTATAAACCACCACTGCTTATCTATTTCCCCTTTCAGCCATTCAATCAAGTATTATCACTGGGAAGTTTGGTAGTAGAGCAGGAACTGGAGCATCCCAATCCACCCCTGTCTCTCTGATGTTGTATGCAGGTCTTTAAGGAGAGTTATGTTCTTCCATCCTCCCATATATACACCATGCAAGCTGCTTGTAATCGTGTAATATCCTCTCCCCTCAGGGGAAGACATATAAAATCTCATTTTCAATGCAGTTATTCTTGGAACTAAACTTTAAAACAATACAAGAAATGTAACCAACAAAAGCATCTAAAGAAGCTCAACATGTAACTGCATGCCTTCACATTCTATAGTGTGGTTACTCCTACACCATGTCACCTCCGTTGGGCACAAGCAGCAGCCTGAAACATGGTCACAGCTTGCACTAACACCTTGCACAAGAACCACTACTGTAATCCAGCATGCAATCTTGAAAGACTTACCCTGACTTACACATAAACCACAGTACATCTCCAACCAATGGTGTGTGGGGTTCACTGATAGAATATCGACGCCCAAAATATCCCCATACACAAATACCGAGTCATAAATATCGATGTCAAAAATATCGACATCCTATATTTATAATGGTAAGTATAAAACTATCGGAAAAAAATGTCGATGTAAAAAATATAGATGTACAAAATATCGATTTTTTTATATATATAAAAAATAATGTTAAATATATTAAATAATAAAATGAACTTTAAAAAAATTATTTTAACTTTAATAAAAGTATTTTAACAAATATAAGAAATAAATGTAATTAAAAACAATTTAAACATACATATATAAAATGTAATATATATATATATATACTTATAAACAATTAATAAACTATTAACTGCAATTTATTTTTAAATTTTATAAATATATAAAAATTTACAAATAACTATATATATATACACCTATAACATAAAATCTAATAAAAAATAACATTATATTATAAATTAAAACATTAAAATATTTAATAGTCTTTAAACTTAAATTTTGCACTGCATTGAGTGCAACAGTAGGGAAAGTGTTGGATAGCAAAGGGGTAAAAATAACTATTCCCACTCCAGTGAGTGCAACAGTAGGGAAAATGTTGGATAGCGAAAGGGTAAAAAATACTATTCCCACTCCACTGAGTGCAACAGTAGGGAAAGTGTTGGATAGCGGAGGGGTAAAAATTACAATTCCCACTCCAGTGAGTGCAACAGTAGGGAAAGTGTTGGATAGCGGAGGGGTAAAAAGTACTGTTCCCACTCCAGTGAGTGCAACAGTAGGGAAAGTGTTGGATAGCGGAGGGGTAAAAATTACTATTCCCACTCCAGTGAGTGCAACAACAGGGAAAGTGTTGGATAGCGGAGGGGTAAAACTTACTATTCCCACTCCAGTGAGTGCAACAGTAGGGAAAGTGTTGGATAGCGGAGGGGTAAAAATTACTATTCCCACTCCAGTGAGTGCAACAGTAGGTAAAGTGTTGGATAGTGGAGGGGTAAAACTTAATATTCCCACTCCAGTGAGTGCAACAGTAGGGAAAATGTTGGATAGCGGATGGGTAAAAATTACTATTCCCACTCCAGTGAGTGCAACAGAAGGGAAAGTGTTTACTTCCCACCCTTTACCACTTTAAACCCCACAACTCACATCTTAAATTAATTACACAATTGCCATATTTAAATTTTAATTAATTAATTAACATTAATTAACAAATCATTATTAAATAATTATAAATAAATTACTTCCCACCCTATTCCCCTATAAACACCACTACCCGCTCCTAAAAAAATAACACAATTAACATAATTAATTACCAATTAATTAATAATATTTAACAAGCAATTATTAAATAATTAATAATAAATTAATTCCCACAGTTAATACTATAAAATCTTAATTAAATAAATATGAATAGATAAAAAATATTAATAAATTTATTACAATTAAATTACTTCCCACCCTATTCCCCTATATACCCACAACTCACTCCTAAAAAAATGACACAATTAACATAATTACCAATTAATTAATTAATAATAATCAACAACCACCTAATAAATAATTAATAATAAATTAATTCCCACAATTAATACTATAAAATGTAAATTAAATAAATATTAATAAATACAAAATATGAATACATTTATTATAATTAAATTACTTCCCACCCTAGTCTCCTATAAACCCACAACCCGCTCCTAAAAAATGACACAATTAACATAATTACCAATATTTAATTAATAATAATTAACAAACCATTAATAATTAATTAATAATAAATTAATTCCCACAATTAACACTATAAAATCTAAATTAAATAAATACTAATAAATAAGAAATGATAATTAATTTATTATAATTAAATTACTTCCTACCCTATTCCTCTATAAACCCACAACCTGCTACAGAACTAAAAAATGCAAAACTTTATTAAAATAAAATTAATAACTACTAAAAATGTAACACATATATCAAAAAACAAAAGCAATACTTATACAAAAAAAGTTCACATACTTTTAAAATTCATACTAAAATACATAACACTTATTAAAGCATCGATATTTTAAACAACTATATTTTTGCAAATGATATTAATGACTTCGATATTTTCGAAAATAATATTTCTTACCTCCAAGTCGATATTCTTGACCACGATATTCTTGCTGTCGATATTTTGCATCATGACATTTCCAACTCGATATTTGTGTTTGTCGACATTTCAAACTCGATATTCTGTCTGTGCACCGTGTGTGGCATGAAGCTACAGAAGTAGTAAAGCCCACAACTTACATACTACTACAACACATGACCATACCATAGCATGTGGCATTGGGCAACAAAGAATAGTCAAGTCCATGATTTATTCCTAGAAATGTCAATAACCATGAACACATGTCGCTATCGATAACATGTGACATGCAGGCTCAAATGTCAAGCCCACGGTTTAACATTTTTTCACAAGCTGTGAAATAATATGATCATGCAAACACATCTTGTGCTTGACCTCTATTTTTACAGAATCTAGACCACCAATGTCAACACCGTTCAGCCAGTGGAACCAAGAAAACCAATAAGTAAATGGATAACCTTACATTGAGAATGCAATACACTTTACAGGACAAGTTTACCACTTAGCAACCAACCTGACATCTTATTGCACTCTGTTCCACTGTATTGAAACTAAACTCACATGTTCCAGCCCAAAACAGCACATACCCACAAACTCAATAAATTGCTTTTTATCAACACAACGCCAAAACTTCAAATATTTCAACTCTTCACATGTATTTGTATATAGTGCACTCATGAAATGCACATAAAATAGCAAACAAAAGTACCAAACACTCTGAAAGCATAAACATGCACAGAAACATATAACACATAAGTAGAAAATACATCAACTTCTCAGGAACTATAAAAACAAAATGCAAACATCTGCAACTAACATTTGTAGAGGTACTTCAAGAATAACAAAAGCTTAAATACAAATATCCAGGAACTTTGATTCTAAAAACATGGAATTATCTTACTTCTGAACAACAAGAAGTGCCAAGTAAATGCATATAGAAACTTTGGAATGTTATTGCACAAGGAAATCCAGAAAAAGAACAAACTTGGCAGGCAGTTTTTTCAAGGATGCATTCCTAGGCACCTCCACAGTCCTTCTGTCGTTTCCAGGTTTGAAGCTCTAAAGAAGCAAGGCAGTCTTCTTTCTATGGGGAAATTAACAGGACTATCTTATGGTTCTTTGTTTTCTTGGACAGAAATACTGACCCATACTAAGCAGAGAAAAGTAACCTGAAGCAAAATAGACCATCACAAAATCCGTATGTATATTTTTGTTGGGATGGAAAAGTCCTACACATGGTAACACCCTTGCCCTGAGTGCCCAAACTGTACTGATGTCTGGATTCTTAATGCTGATCTTTGTTGACATAGGCAAACATGGATCATGTGTGTGTGCCATGACAAAGGCCTGTCTCACGGATTGTGGTCTTTTTGGACCGGAAGGGGCGCCCAAAGCGGGAAAGGGGAGCTTGTGTGGTGGAAGGCTACTGCCTTCACTACGAGTTAAGCAGCACTAGCGCATTGGTGGCATCCTACTGTGTAGTTATCAGTAGGAGTGAACAGGGGGGCGTGGCTTGGCCGAGAGCGATGGCAGACGAGTGAGCGGACTGCTCCGCGCTGGCCCGACAAACATCCTGTTAAAACTCGGACAGGCCGAGATGTAGACTGTCGGTGGAATTGGACCCCATACGGGGGGGAGCCGAGAGTGCTTTGGGGGGCTCCGGAGAGCCGCGGAAGACGGATGCTCCAGGAAAATGAAGGACGACAGACCGGATCGGAGACGAGTCAAGATGGCAGCTGGGGCCCCAACCGAGAGATGAGATCGGCCCTGATAGACGGAGCAAGGTGGATACCGGGGGTACCTGCAGTCAACGGAGGGCACTGACTAGCAGACTGGACAGGCCGAGGCCGCAGCTGAAGGAGGGCGCTTCTGGGCCATGAGAGAGGCGAAGCTAGGAGGTGAGACGTGAGGGCCCTGGCGACCGAGCAGGAGATGTGCCGCGGCTCTGGAGAGACTCTCAAGACCAGGTCGGAGCCGGGAGCCCCCGGGGAACGGCACTCAGGAGCGCCTGGTCGCGGGGGAAGCTCAGAGGCGGACTTGGCCGGAGGCCTGCGAGGTGAGAGCGGAGTTGGAGGGGAAGTAGTGCACGCTGCGAGGTGTAGTGGGGAATCCTTCTCCTCCCCACCTTTTGGAATAACCCGGGTCTGGTGGCCTTTGTCCTTCGCCCTGCTGACCTTCACCCCTGGAAACCTGCGAGGGCCTGTAACCTCGGCGAGAAGGGGGGTTCGGGAACAACAGCCCCTGAGAGTGCGCTGAGGTACGGTGAAGGGAGGTGTGGCCACCGCGAGACTCCTGAGAGGAACACTTATCCCTGAGTGGTGCCACCTCCCCCCGCTATCCTGGTGTTGCGCCCTCCTGGTGGGAATACTGGAGTGGAATACGGCAGAGACTAGTGACAGTGAAGCTGGTGGGCCCATAATCCCTCAGTGACGCAAGATAACAGGGGGGGACCCTGGTCCTTGGACTTCACCTTCTGCCCTCCACCCCTTGATTCGCCCTCACTGGGTTACCACGCAGAACAGATCTGAAATACCCTGCTTGATGAACCTTAGAGGCACGATGGGCAAGACTAGGGCAAAGACCGCAGGGACCCCGTCTGACCAAGATGGCGGTGCAGTGGAATCAAGCCAGGGGAAAACAGACCACCTACCCGAGGCAGACCCGGTACATCTGCAGCTTACAAAAATATAAGAAGCAATCACCGACACTAAGGCCACGCTCCACCAAGACATTAGTACAGTGTCGGTGGGGCTGGGGCTATTGAGCATCAGAAGTTCGAGGAGAGGGTTATTGAAGTTCAGAAGTTGCAGGAGAGGGTTAAAACAGCGGAAACCTCGATTGCAGACCTCCTCCCTGCTCGGCAAACGCTGACACTTCAGGTCACTGAGCTCGCTGATAGAGTCCGCACCTTGGAACATAGGGCCGAAGATGCGGAAGGCCGCAACCGGAGGAACAATATACGGGTGGTGGAACTACCCGAGGGGTGGAGGGAAGTGATATGGTGGCGTCCCTTGAACCCTGGCTGCGCTCAGTCATTGCACCAGAGGGACTAACCACATTCTGTTCTCTTGAAAGGGCTCACCGGGTGCTGGCACGCCCGCTGGCACCGGGGCGCCCCCCGCGGCCAGTGATAGCTCGGGTGCTCCACTTTAGAGACAGGGATGTACTGCTGCAGAGGGCCAGAACAGGAGGCCCGTTTGTTGTGGACAATTGTAAGGTATCCATATTCCCGGATTACACTATGGAAACGCAGCGAAGGCGAGCCTCCTTTCTGGAAGTCAAGAAAGCATTGCGGGAGGAGGGCCTTCAGTACTCCCTGATGTTCCTGGCACGACTGCGCATAATGTTGGATGGACAGACACATTTTTGCGAGGATCCTGGCAAGGCTTGGGAATGGCTGGAGGCCTACAAGGCTGGAAGACCATTCCCTAGGACAGGCCGCCTGGAGGAACGTCAAGCATCAGGGTCACAGCAGTGGCCGAGACGGAGGCCCAGGAAAGGCCCACCAAAAAAACCAAGCCCGTCGCAAACTGAATAAGAGAGAGCGGCTGCGCTACAGGTAGTGGCAGAGATAATGCAGCAGACAGGAGCGTCATCAGAGACTGGCTCTAACTCGAGGAGGGGGACGGAGGGCTCGAACTCAGACTCTTCTCATAATGATAGTATTACCCTTCCAATTGTGACACCCAGAACAGCCGATGACATTATTTGAGAGCAGAAAGTGTGGAGTACAGTTAGTCTCCCCCCTGGGCCGGGAAGTGCCTGGAGACCTAAGTGATGCGAGCTGTGGACACTCAAGACTGGGTGGGCCAGCATGGACCAGTTGAATGTTAGGTATCTTAAAGGCGAGGCCTCCCCTGCACACCCAGGATCACCCCTTGCTAGGCGGTGTTTCCAAGTACGAACAATGATGTTTTACCTACAGTTTGGGCGGAGGCCGTTGCTAATCTGCTCTGGGAATGGGGGTTTGTTGTTAACAGGGGGTTTTAAGTTTATTTTATTTTGCCGTTATGATAGTGGTGACATTGCGTTGATGGATGGTGGGGCGGCGGGGGGAGGGGCAATGCGTCTGCTTGATTGTGATTGACCATGGCACCCACATATAGGGGCCGATTACGATGGCGGAAGGACCGTCACCGCCAGCCCGGCGGTGGCGGTCCTTCCCACATTGGACCGTGATTTTCCCACTGCCAGATTCCGATGGCGGTGGGATCCAGACAGCGACCGAGGCGGACGCAAAGACTGTCCGCCATGGAACCGCCACAGGCAATCGTTCCAATTGCCTGGCGGAGCGGTCTGCATCCGGAAAATGGTGGCGGTTCCAAATTACGATGCGGTCTCCAGCCAGCCTTTCTGCGGCGGGTACACCGCCATTGACAGGCTGGTGGAGATTGGTTTCGGGGGCCCATTGCGGGCCCCCAATGTGTTGGGGCGGTGTATGTGCACTGGGGGGTACCCATGGTACCCCCCTACATTTCACTGCACCGAGTGGCAGGCACTGAGTGGTGCCTGCCATGTAGTGCAGTGAAATGCACCACATGCATTTTTTAGCACCGCGGCGGTGCAGCGGTCAGCAGCACCCGCCGCAATGTTAAAGGTGCACTGTGGCGGTCGCATCCTGATTTGGTGTGCGGAACCGCCGCAGGTATTGCGGACGGTCCCGGTCGCCACCACCATGGCGGACGAACTCCAGTCCGCCCGCCATCGTAATCGGCCCCATAGTACGTTAAAATTCCTGGCATGGAACGTAAGGGGGATGGGATCCATGACAAAAAGACACAATATTCATAGATACCTGAGACGCAGGGGTATTGAGATAGCCCTGCTGCAAGAAACTCACCTTTCATAAGGGGAAGTGGAAAAACTTCATAGAAGACGGAGGGGGCAGCTCTTTGCCACCTCCTACTCGGCATATACCAGGGGGGTGCTGATATGGGTGCGAGCAGGGGTTCCCTTTGAACCAGAATACACACAGGTAGATCGGGAGGGCAGATATATGCTAGTTAGCAGGAAATTATATGGCAAAAATATAACACTTGGTAGGATTTATGCTCCCAATCAAGATCAGGTGTCCTTTTTCCAAGACCTGTCGGCCCATATGGGCAATTTGACCATCGATTCCATGTTCTTGGATGGTGACTTTAACTGTGTATCAGACACTAGCCTCGACCGCTCACTCCTGCCCTTGCAGTGTGCCCCGGCCTATCGCATAGCAGCTGGATTCCAAGATTGGTGGAAACGGTGGGAACTGATAGATATTTGGAGGACGCAACATGAAGATGATAGGGATTACTCATTCTACTTTCCCATGCATCACCTCCATATACGACTAGATGTTTTCCTCTGCTCTGCCAGCCTCTGCAACTCAATTACGCACACGGAATACCTATGGCGTACGCTATCAGACCATAGCCTACTCCTGCTAACACACCAACCGCTGGGGACACGCCCACTAATTCCACTATGGAGACTCAATACCTCCATGTTGGACGACACCCCCTTCCAAGAGTCTCTTAGCACCCTCATTGACTCTTACTTTCAAATAAATACGAACACGACGCCCTCTGTGCTGACAGAATGGGAGGCTTTTAAGGTGGTAGTGAGAGGACACTGTTTGGGGAGTTCGATAGAAGTGCAGAGAGAGTTACACAGAGAGTTGGAGAGGTTGGAGGGCAAATTGCACAAATTAGATACAGCCCTGGGGCGGACCCCGCCTCCGGGACAAATCTGCGAGAGACCCATGCCCTTTATGATGAGGCGCTTGAAAGGTTGAGATGTCAAGATTACAGAGTGTATCTTACCAAAGTGCAGGAGGAAGAGGGGAGACCAGGGCGCTTGTGAGCCTGGTTGATTAGACCTGAATCCCGTGGGGCCCTGATCACACAGATCCGGTCGGATGCGGGAACACCCGTACACGACCCCGGGGAAATAAATACCTGGTTCCGGGAATATTATGAAGTCCTATATAGCGCACCGGCCCCGGCAGAGTCGGACCAGATAGGAGATTTTCTCGCCCTCTTTGAGACACAGGGCCTGGATAGACAAGCTCAGGAAGACCTGGGAGGACCGGTGACATTGCAGGAGATAAAGGGAGCTATTAAGGATATGGCCACGGGGAAGACGCCGGGACCGGATGGGCTCCCTGTGGAGTTTTATGCTCGGTATGCATCTAAATTGGCTCCTTGTTTGGTGATCTTATATTCCGAGTCTTTGAAATTGGGTTATCTACCTTCTTCCATGCGAGATGCACTGGTGATCCATCTCCCTAAGTCCACCACCCAGGGTGTGAAAGTTGAAAATTCTAGGCCCCTTTCCATGCTTAACATTGATTTTAAGATTCTTAGTAAAGTATTGGCACAACACATACTCCCCTATATGCCTACGGTGATCCACAAGGACCAAAATGGGTTCATCCCATCTCGGAACACTGCATTCAATCTACGCAGATTGTATTCAGTGCTATACCATCCAGGGGCGTGCGATCTCACTGGAGCGCCCATTTTGTCCATTGACCTAGAAAAAGCCTTTGACTCCATTGGATGGGAATATCTATTTGCCGTAATGAAACATATGGGCTTTGGAGATGGTTGGGTCAAGTGGGTTCAGCTACTATATAAATGCCCCACTGCGCGGATAAAGGCGGGAAAAATGGTGTCTGCTCAATATGAGATATTTCGAGGCACGAGGCAGGGCTGCCCGCTGTACCCTCTCCTTTTTGCCCTGGCCATTGAGCCGCTGGCTTCCCTGTTCCAAAGAGGGGGGGCTGGGATTAAGAGTGGATGGAAGACAACATATAATATCCCTTTCCGCAGACGACCTGCTGATATACTTGGAAGATGGAGTGAAAGGCCCTGACACGGCGCTAACACTTCTAGGACGATTTGAGAAATTGTCGGGCCTACGGGTCAACAAAGACAAGACCTATCTGTTCCCACGTCCCCAAGATCTTCCTGCGGATCTTAACTGGCCGCCAAATACCTTTAAGTACTTGGGGGTTCATATATTCCACTCACTGGAGGACCATTAGGGAGGGGAACTTGGGTAGAGCTCTCAGATCTCTTAAAGCAAGTGTTCCCTTTTGGAGCTCACTGCGCCTACCCCTCATGGGCAGGATCTCCCTGTCCAAAATGCTCATGTTGCCACGACTTCTCTATTTTTTCATTAACCTCCCATTAGCAGTACCGGCAAACTGGTTCCGTCGACTGGACTCACTGCTGCGAGACCTGATATGGTGGGAGGAGAGACGGAGGGTCTTGCTACAGACGTTGCAGCGCCCCATGTTAGAAGGTGGACTAGGGGTGCCAAATTTCTCATTATATTTCCTGGCTGCGCAGATGCAATGGCTAGCACAATGGGTGGAAGGAGTGAACCCAGAAGGGACTTTCACAATGGCAGCCGGCGCACAACCGCCCCTCCTATTGGCCAAATTATTCGACCCAATAGTCTCAGTCCCATACAAATCGACACTGCAAACAGCGGCCCTGCAAAGTTGGGAGCAATGCATGGTAAAAACACCCCGGGTGCCACGATACACACCAGTGATGCCATTGGTGGGCCTACCCCATGGTAACCTTAAGACAGTCTTTAGGGCAGATCAACTGACACCATTGTTGGAGGTGGGGGTGAAGACAGTAGGGGATTGTTACCAGGAGAAGACTCTAACGCCGTTTGAGGAACTAGTGGAGGGCTGTGGTATTTTTACAGTATGAAGCATTAGCTCAAACCTTTGGGAAACTGTGGGGAAAGGTCCGGGAGGAACCGGAGACTCATCTGGTGCTCCATTCACTACTTACATTAGGAACGGCAGGGCACCAAGTGAAATGGTTTTATATATCGCTGACAGAGGCCACTTTGATCCCTTTACAGAAATTACGGAGGCACTGGGAGACGGCCCTGGGAAGGGAGCTAAGTGACTCGGAATGGCGTAGAACCCTGTCCCCCCATAAAGGGGTCTCACGTAATACTAGACTGAAATGCATTCAGTTTAATTACGTGCACATGACGTACATGACCCCACACAGGATACAGGTGACTTTCGGGGGGGAACCACGTAAATGCCCATGGTGCACACAGGACGATGAAGATTTTTTACACATGACCTGGAACTGCGCGGGGCTGCGAGTGCGACCCTTCTGGGACAAGGTCTTAGCACAGATAAACACAGCAGTAGGGCGCATACTTGAGGCCACAATAGAAGTTTGCCTGTTGGGACTGTTTACCAGGCCCTCCAAGTGAAAGGTTGGCAACAGATTTATTGATCTGGCCTTAATATTGGCTAAAAGGCAGATAGCCATGTCCTGGAAATCAGCCCTGAGACCATCGGAAGGGCTTTGGAGACGAGATGTCACACACTGGGCAGGGGCAGAGAGCAGAGCCTTAATTTGAGAAGAGGCCAGAATTTAAAAATGTCATCCTCTGGCAGAACAGTGGATAGACATGATGACCAATTGGGCGCTCTCAGGGCACGTGTCGGACAATAGTGATGGGGCTGTCCATGAGAACGAACCCCAGGACAACAGGGCTGATGGGAGGTGGTGAGCTCGTCCCCCTCCCAACCTCCCGCCCTCAAGCATCACAACACCATGTGGGGACGGGGTGAATCAATCATGGGTTTCGTTTGGGAACAGCAGATGAGGCCTTGGGACACCCTCGCCCCCCCGATACACAACGCATAGTTATTTTAGAATGATAATTGGTATAGCAACAATGCCTGCCTCCGCGCGCACACCCCAAAGTTGTTTTGCGTTTGGTTTTGGTTAGTCAGAAGAAAACAACAAACAGATTCTATTTATGACGACTCCCCTATTTCTGGGTGAAATAAAAAATACAAATGTGATGGCATATAGGTTACTGAAAGTTAAGCGCATGGCAGCCCTGAGAGATAAGAGGAATGTAATAATGGGTGTAAGCGAGGCATATTACAGTTGCCCCCCCATGGGAGGGGCAGAGGTATAATTAATATGTGAACGGACACAATCGTATGTCACTGCTTTCAATATATGGCATGCCATGGTATGATACAAGCACAAATTTGTAATTGTCAACGAAAATGTCAATATTTGGAAATGCCAATAAAAATATGTTTGAAAAAAAAATCAGTAGAAGTGAACAAGTCCTTTCTAAACTGTGTCACAGGAGTGAGGCCTACAGGTTCATTCAAAAGTTATGCTGCTGAGTGCTTAACTCACCCTTGGCCTACATCGATTTGGTTGGAATGCTGCACAGCACATGTGTGGTTTGAATGCGCTGTGTATGTGGGCCTGTGTATGGTACAATACAGGGATATTGCAGGACTCTGTAGTGTGTGCATGTTATGTACATGTACTGGGTGTATGTGTGCATGCATGTGGTGCAATACATGAAGGATGTAGTGCTGTGCAGTGCATGCATGGTATATGCATGTGCTGGGTGTATGTGTGCATGTGAGTGGTACAATGCAAAGGAAATGCAGCACTGGGCAGTGCATGTAGGGTATGTGCATGCACTGGGTGTATGTGTGCGAGTGAGTGGTACAATACATGAAGTCTGTAATGCTGAGCAGTGTGTATGATATATACATGCACTCTGTGTATGTGTACCCATGAATGGTACAATACGTGGAGGTCCCTGGGTTCTATTATGGGAGACCCAGGGCTGCATAGTGACACATGAGGAGAGGAGGTAGAGGAATCCGCACAGACAGATTTGTGTATTGCTGCATTCCTTTAAGCTGGGTAGAACACACAGGAGAGAAGCAGAGCCAGGCTTCCCCCATACACTTCGAAAGGTGCTCTTTGATTTAGAGAGAGGTAACTTGGAAGGGGCCTGGGCACATCTCAGGAAGGATAAAGAGTGATGCTGAGGCCCCGGGCTTACCTTTTGATACACATACCACTGTGTCTGACATCCAGGAGTGAACTCCAGTCATTCTCATGGCCTGTGTTGTAGATTTATCAGCTTTGGAGTTGCTCCAGCTGTGGCAGACTGGTTTCAAGAGGAAGAGAGGGCAAAAGATTGGTCACTTTAAAAAGATAGCATACCCCCAACATAAACTTCAAAGATTCAGACTGTAATTAACATTTGGTGTCTGGAAATGGACTATAAGAGGGGGAGCTTCAGACCCCCAAAATTGTCTTCTGCCAAGCAGCTAGACAGGCTGCGTGAGGAAACTCTTCAAGACTTCTGCCAGTGACCAGGATTGGGGGACAAGGCCTGCTAGTCTCCCTGCTGGGTGAGGGGACATCACCCAGGCAATTCAAGACCATCTGCCTTGAAGCCTGGAGCACCATTGCCTGTGTGCCAAGACCAGTGTGCCCTGTGAAGAGAGTGTTGGAGAGAGTGAGGTCCAGTGGGGAGCCCGGCGTTGTGGACTTCCTTTGCGGGATGTGAGGAGATGGCTGCTGCACTGATTGGGTCATTGACCATGTGTGGGATGAAGTCGATGACCATCATATGTCAGAGGAGGGCCGCAGTGAAGTGAGCTGTGTACATAGCTGTGCCGATTGGGCCGGAGACCCCGTATGTCAGGAGGGGCCGTTGTGAGACTATATCTGTGCTCTGAGGGTCATAGTCCTTGTGCAGTGGTGAGCCACGACCCTGTGTGCCAGATCAACATCGCTGTGTTGATCTGGCTGGAGCCCGTGTACAGTGAAAATACGGTGACCCCGTATGCCGGAGGTGGGTACCAAGACCAGCAATACGTGTGACCTGGTCAGAATCGTCGCCGGAGGAGTGAGGCTGCCATAGTAACCTCTGCGCATCCTACACCGGGAAGGAGGATTTGAAACAGGATCATCGTATAACCCCTCCCCCCCACTGTGGGACGGACCAAAGACTTACCCTGCAAGGAGGAGCTGCCAAAAACCTCTGTGACTGCTGAGTGCAGCCATCCTGGGCTCCGCAAACGGAACTCACCTGAATCAGTTGCTGATGCTACAGCACCCATGGAAGGGGGAGCTCAGGAAGCCCGGTTGATCTGAGTCTGCATGTGCAGGTAAAACTGATTTCAGGCCAGTCAGCCCCGGGGGAACTTGCTTGCTATATAGCGCTGTTGACTTTAATATATAGAGTTAGAGTGGACTCTTGAGACTCGGACTACTAGTGGGAGTTACCCTGGGTGTTGCCTATAGTGAATGGGGAATAACCACTATTGCTTGGAGCGAAGAGGAAGTGGGACACGGGGAACCACCTAAACAAACACTAGTACCTTGACCTCAAGCGCACTGTGTAGTTGTTTATATATGCCTCATTTTCCTTTGTGTTGGTAGTGGTAGAATAAAATACTTCTTTTATCACAAGAGTAAGTATTTGGTTAGACAATCAGTTATTGCTGCTGCACGTATGTTGAGTTGTGAGCCCATGTTCATGCCCCCCCTGCATCCACCTACCCCCCGAGGGAGCCTTGGACTGCTTAGACCACGCTTACCCTTAGAGTTAAGTGCTGAAGGGATTCTTGGCCCATTTGCTCAGGATCCATAGAAAGTTGACCCCAGGACATCAGGAGTAAAAGGCCTCAACCCCCATGGTTGGGCCCAGTAACCCATGCTTGCCTCGTGGTAATCGCTATTAGGTAATACTACTCCATTCGTTCCATAGAGGTGAATGGTTTTGCATTAGCTGATTTGCGATTACCTAATTTGTAATTGCAAATTTCGTAATGAAAAGCCAAGGGTGCCCGGGGGCCTAAGGCCCCCCCAAAGCACCCCAAAACACAAAAATGTGCACATGTAAAGTGCACTCATACCCTAGGGGCATGTGTGCACTACATGGCACTTTGAAAAATGCATTTTTGTACTTTTGTCCAAATTTGCACATGGTTACCATTGGCTTGAAGTCGATGGTAATAGCATTTTCCTAAATGCACAGTTTGCATTTAGAAAATGCTTGGTACATGTGCTAAGGGAATCACAAATTGCGATTCCCTATTTGTATGTCGCAATTTTAGGTAATCGCATTTTTGCAATGTTAGAACTGGGGGTCTCTAGTTGGCAGAGGTAGGTACCTTTGTCCAAATAGGGACCCTTGCTTCTAGTCAGGGTAAGGGGGTACACTCCTAAAATAACCCCTGCTCACCCCCTTGGTAGCTTGGCACGAGCAGGCAGGCTTATCTCAGAGGCAGTGTGTAAAGCATTTGTGAACACATACAGTAATATAGTGACAACACTACAGATGGACACCACACAGGTTGTATATCAAAAATAAGTATTTTTATATAGACTTAACACAAGACCACAAACGACAAAAATCCACAATACTGTACTTCAAAAATGGTAGAAATAGCTTAGTTCTCTTTAGATGGTAAGTGAGACACTTATTGTTCAATGTACCTTTGGATGCGTAACGCTATACAACGAAATTGTTGCAAGGAAGGTGATGCGTCGGTTCCTTACACGCAAGAACGGTGATGCGTCGGTTCCCTACTGCTGCGCAGGGGACGGTGATGCGTCGGTTCTTCTCGGCGTGGGGAGGTGATGCGTCGGTTTCTTACTGCGCTTCCGTGGCGATGCAACCAGCAGCGCCGTGATGCGATGAAGATCCGGTGCAATGAAACAAAAATGGCGTCTTCTTCTTGATGCGACAACGATGCGGGCATGCCCGACGGCCGTGCGGCGACTCAACAAATCTTCTGAGCCGCGACAGGCCCTGCGACACGCTTTTCTGGTGATGCGACGGCGTCTGCTACGACGGCGAAACTCTTCTCCAGGGATGCGGGGCGCCTCGGTGATGCGATGCGGCAGCGGCGGCACGCTTTCTCAGCGATGCGACGACAGCGGCTGCAGCAGCGACACTCTTCTCTGGTGATGCGACGGCGTCTGCTGTGACGGCGACACTCTTCTCCGGTGAAGCGAGGCACTTCGGGTGATGCGAGGGTGGCAGCGGCGGCACGCTTCTCCGGTGATGCGACGGCGTCTGATGCGACGGCGACACTCTTCTCCGGTGATGCGACGACAACGGCTGCGGCGGCGACACGCTTCTTCGTCTTGAGTCGCGCTTCCAGCTCCCAGCGACACGCAGTCTCTCAGAAGGCCCAGCTCAACAGCAGGCACTTCAATTCCCAGCAAGGGAAGGCAGGGGAGCTGGTTGGTGAAGTCTGTTGTCCCTGAGACTTCAGCAGGATGCAAGCTCTATCTCAAGCCCTTGGAGATCCTTTACAAGTTGAATTGAAAAGCACAAAGTTCCTTTCTCCTTTCTTTGGCAGTCAGGCAACCACTGCAGGCCAATCCCCCAGACAGCACTCAGCTAGGGATAGTCTCCTTTTCAGTTTCTCTGGTTCCTCTCCTCAGCAAAGGTTCTTCTTGTTTCCCAAAAGTGATCTAAAGTTCTGGGGTCTGGGTCCCCCTTTTATACTCATATTCTCTTTGTTCTCTGAAGGCAGAGAGGCCTTTGCCTAGTACAAACCAGTTCTGGTCAGTCCTGGAGCACTTTGTTTACAGGACTCCTTCTTTCCTTTGACAGTGTGGGCCAGGGCCATCAGACGCACCACAGGAGGTGGAGCCAGCATTGTGGAAGGCAGAGCCAGCCCTATTCAGGCCCAGGTGCAACTCCTCCCACCACTCTACATGCAGATAGGTCTATTCAGCCCTGTGCTGACTCACCCTGTCTCCTGAAATCCTCCAGCCCCTGTCACTCAAACTCCAGACAAGGAATACACAACCTAGCAGAGGCAGGCTTGGATAGTTAGGCACGAAAATACCTACTTTCTAAAAGTGGTATTTTCAAACACAGAATGTTAAAACCAACTTCACTAAAAGATGTATTTTATCATTCTGAGTTCAGGCATACTAAACTCGAATTTCTACCTAGTTCCCTGAGTCATTTAGGATTATAGGATGTTATAATCAATCTGCCCATTCTGGCCTATGGGGAACAGGTAGCCTTGCAATAGTGAAAAACGAAATTGGCTGTAATTCACTATCAGGGCATGCCACACACACCAGGGCATGTCCTACCTCTTACATACAATGCACCCTACCCGCAGGTCTACTTTAGGGGTGACTACCATGCAGAAAAGGGAAGGTTTGGGGACTGGTAAGTGGGTGCACTTACCAAGTCAACATGGCAGTACCAGCCTGCACACAGGCTCTGCAATGGCAGGCCTGAGACACACTTTACAAGCTGCTCCGGTGGGTGGCACAACCAGTGCTGCAAGCCCACCAGCAGCATTTGAGTCACAAGCCCTGGGCACAACCAGTGCACTGTACTAGGGTCTGACAGTGAATCAAATAGGCCAAACATGGAGTCACTAATCCATACATCAATTTATAACAGAGAGCATATGCACTTTAGCACTGATCAGCAGTGGTAAAGTGCCCAGAGTCATAAAACCAACAAAAACAGGTCAGAAAAAGTACAGGAGGAAGGCAAAAAGTTCAGGGATGACCCTGCAAAAAGGGACAAGTCCAACACAACCCCCTTCCAGCCAAAATGCAGGGTAGACCAATCACTACCTTGATGAGCACCCTGCTTTGGGCGATAGAACCTGGACCCTGGCCCGCAACAGCAGGGGCATATTCCAGTTCTACGCCAATCTGAACCTATTGGAATCCCTCTGTCCTTACTCTCAGGGCCCACCAAGCTAATCCATGGGGAACCCTTCTCCTCACCTGTGGACACCACCTGTGCAGCACCTAACCTTAACTTGCTCACAGGTGTGTCCCATCAGACAGACAGCAAGCCACATTTGCCACTGACAGTGGTCAGGGATGAGACCCAGGCCTTATGCCTCTCAGGGCTCTAAAACCTCTGTGGCGTCAGAGAGCGGGGGCAGTAGCCCCAGGTGCTTGGCACCCTTTGTCCATTCTCCCTCCTGTCAGGTCAGGTATGAAATCCTGGCGCTGACCTACCAGCCCCGGGCCTGTACCCGGCGGCTGGACTGGAGACTGGGGTGGGCTTTCCCACACCCGGTCCTCCTCCTCCTTGTTGGGGCTCTGTACCCTCCCACCTGGAGTGGTACCCCCTTCCAGAATTGCCAGGGCACCTGTGGCAGGTGTCCTGCTCAATTCACCCACCAGTTCAGGGGTTCTATCCTGCAACTGGGCATCCAGGTCAGGGGGGACACCCCGAACCTGGCCCTCCAACCTAGGGTCTAAACCCTCCAGTTGAACCGGGGTCAGAGGCGAGGACTCCCTCCCTCTGCACCCCCTTCCAGAGTACTGCTCCCTCCTATCAGGAGCGGTACCCCCAGAAGACGAACCGGTCAGGACACTGTTTACAGTTGTCCCACCCTCCAGGTCAGACAACACCTGAACCTGGCTTCTCAACCCAGGGACCAACCCCTGCGGTTGAACAATTGCCCGGCGCACCAGGACTTCATTGGGAGCACCTATGCCCCCCCCGAGGGTGACACACAACTCATGTGTCGTGTGACAGTCTGCCTGGCGCAGATCTCCCGACCCCTGTCCATCTGACAGCGCGTGAAGATCCCCCCGGACAGAAGTGGTGTCACCATGGTCATTCACCGGTGACTCAGCCCTTCTGTCTGGCCCCTGACCCACTGGTTCTTCCACTGGGGACTCTCTCCCCCTCTCACCCCTCACTCTGGACTTCTGCACCCTCCACTTAGGAGTGGCACTGCCAGACACCAGAACTGATGGAGGCCTGCTTACAGACACTCCCAGTTCCCCAGACACTAGGGTATCCTCCTCAACGGGCGGCCCATCAGGACAGCTTAGGCTCCCTACCTGGTGTTCCCTTAAAGAACCATCCAGGCCCTGAGACTGGGTTTCGGGCACCTTGGGACACGCAGCCCCACACTCACTCCTTCTCCACTGAGACAGGACGTGAGTCCCTACACCCCTCCCACTACACTGGGACCTAGCTGGGCTACTCTGAACCTCTTCCCCCACCTCACTTGGTTGGGAGAAGCCTGAGCCACCTTCTTTCGGATCACCCCCAGATACCTCTTCAGATCCTCTAACACGCAGCCAGAGGTCTGCCTCCTCGGTGAGCTCCCTTGGGTCAGAGAACTCACTCTCCAACAGGTGTTGGCATAGCTCTGGAAAACAGGGACTTACAATATGCTCTCCCACAATTGGATCACACAGCCCCTTATAAGGGTTAACCAAACTATCCTTTACCTCACCATCCAGTGCCTCGCACACGTACTCCACACCACTCTCTTGAGATTGGCAAGACAGTATCTGACTGTCTCTGTCAAACAACCCACACTCTTCTGGGCGGTCTTCACACTCACACACCAGGACTTCAACCATGGGGGAACCCCTCTCCCTGCACCTCTCATCTAGAGTCAGTAGAGTGTCCCTCCCACCACTAGGACTATGAACCCCTGTGCCAGTTCCCCAATCCACCTCAGGGACACTGTGCACCACCGGAGCTACCTTACGTCCTTGAACCTCCTGGCATAAATCAACCCCCTCCAAGTCAGGCGCCACATCTCTGGGTGTGTGTACTACTCCCTCAGCACTGGATAACTCAATATTGCTGCCACCATCTGAGCTGGATTCCACCTCCAACTCAGCAAAGCTCACTGTCTGAGCTACACACATTTCTTGTTGCTGGGCTGAGACACTCATGGCCTCAAGCCTCTCGAGCTCTAAATCAAGCTCCCTCATTCTCAACTCATGCTCCATTTGCATCCTCTTTTCCTCTAGGGCCAATTTCTTATTCTCTAACTGCCCACTCAACTTGAGCTTGGTCAGCTCCATCTCATGCATCCTACTCTTCTCCCTGTCCTCCAGCTCTTCTGGGGACAGGCCCTTGGCAGAAACACTGCTACCTGCTGGGGAAGCTACTCTCCTCTCCCCTGGACCCAATGGCCCTTCCAGCTGCTCATCTGCTTTTTCAGCCCCCTCCACTTGCTCAGGGATGCTCCTTGCTTCCATCCAGGCCCTCAGCGCCTTTTGGAACTCATCCTTCTTGGAGAGACCGGTTATAGCAACTTTAAATCTCCTGCAGAAGTGCTTTAGCTGTTTTACATTGTAGCTTTCTAGTTTCTCCTCTTCAAAATCATAATCCACAGATGCGATGGATGCTGCTTTACTCATGGTGACTAAACTTGGCAGTTCTTGGCAAAAATAGAAATCCCAGGAAAAACAATCTACCAAAAGTATGTGGTTGCGTTTTGGTCTGCACTCACTAGTAGTGTACACCAATCACTGTACATGAGTCACAAATGCAAGTCCAGAATCCCACCGCTGACCACCAATGTTAGAACTGGGGGTCTCTAGTTGGCAGAGGTAGGTACCTTTGTCCAAATAGGGACCCTTGCTTCTAGTCAGGGTAAGGGGTACACTCCTAAAATAACCCCTGCTCACCTCCTTGGTAGCTTGGCACGAGCAGGCAGGCTTATCTCAGAGGCAGTGTGTAAAGCATTTGTGAACACATACAGTAATATAGTGACAACACTACAGATGGACACCACACAGGTTGCATATCAAAAATAAGTATTATTATATAGACTTAACGCAAGACCACAAACGACAAAAATCCACAATACTGTACTTCAAAAATGGTAGAAATAGCTTAGTTCTCTTTAGATGGTAAGTGCGACACTTATTGTTCAATGTACCTTTGGATGCGTAACGCTATACAACGAAATTGTTGCAGGGAAGGTGATGCGTCGGTTCCTTACACGCAAGAACGGTGATGCGTCGGTTCCCTACTGCTGTGCAGGGGACGGTGTTGCGTCGGTTCTTCTCGGCGTGGGGAGGTGATGCGTCGGTTTCTTACTGCGCTTCCGTGGCGATGCGACCAGCAGCGCCGTGATGCGATGAAGATCCGGTGCAATGAAACAAAAATGGCGTCTTCTTCTTGATGCGACAACGATGCGGGCACGCCCGACGGCTGTGCGGCGACTCAACGAATCTTCTGAGCCGCGACAGGCCCTGCGACACGCTTCTCTGTTGATGCGACGGCGTCTGCTGCGACGGCGACACTCTTCTCCAGGGAAGCGGGGCGCCTCGGTGATGCGATGCGACAGCGGCAGCGGCGGCACGCTTTCTCAGCGATGCGACGACAGCGGCTGCGGCAGCGACACTCTTCTCCGGTGATGCGACGGCGTCTGCTGCGACGGCGACACTCTTCTCCGGTGATGCGAGGCGCTTCGGGTGATGCAAGGGTGACAGCGGCAGCGGCGGCACGCTTCTCCGGTGATGCGACGGCGTCTGCTGCGACGGCGACACTCTTCTCCGGTGATGCGACGACAACTGCTGTGGCGGCGACACGCTTCTTCGTCTTGAGTCGCGCTTCCAGCTCCCAGCGACACGCAGTCTCTCAGAAGGCCCAGCTCAACAGCAGGCACTTCAATTCCCAGCAAGGGAAGGCAGGGGAGCTGGTTGGTGAAGTCTGTTGTCCCTGAGACTTCAGCAGGAGGCAAGCTCTATCTCAAGCCCTTGGAGATCCTTTACAAGTTGAATTGAAAAGCACAAAGTTCCTTTCTCCTTTCTTTGGCAGTCAGGCAACCACTGCAGGCCAATCCCCCAGACAGCACTCAGCTAGGGATAGTCTCCTCCTCAGTTTCTCTGGTTCCTCTCCTCGGCAAAGGTTCTTCTTGTTTCCCAAAAGTGATCTAAAGTTCTGGGGTCTGGGTCCCCCTTTTATACTCATATTCTCTTTGTTCTCTGAAGGAAGAGAGGCCTTTGCCTAGTCCAAACCAGTTCTGGTCAGTCCTGGAGCACTTTGTTTACAGGACTCCATCTTTCCTTTGACAGTGTGGGCCAGGGCCATCAGACGCACCACAGGAGGTGGAGCCAGCATTGTGGAAGGCAGAGCCAGCCCTATTCAGGCCCAGGTGCAACTCCTCCCACCACTCTACATGCAGATAGGTCTATTCAGCCCTGTGCTGACTCACCCTGTCTCCTGGAATCCCCCAGCCCCTGTCACTCAAACTCCAGACAAGGAATACACAACCTAGCAGAGGCAGGCTTGGATAGTTAGGCAAGAAAATACCTACTTTCTAAAAGTGGTATTTTCAAACACAGAATGTTAAAACCAACTTCACTAAAAGATGTATTTTATCATTCTGAGTTCAGGCATACTAAACTCGAATTTCTACCTAGTTCCCTGAGTCAGTTAGGATTATAGGATGTTATAATCAAACTGCCCATTCTGGCCTATGAGGAACAGGTAGCCTTGCAATAGTGAAAAACGAAATTGGCTGTAATTCACTATCAGGACATGCCACACACACCAGGGCATGTCCTACCTCTTACATACAATGCACCCTACCCGCAGGTCTACTTTAGGGGTGACTACCATGCAGAAAAGGGAAGGTTTGGGGACTGGTAAGTGGGTGCACTTACCAAGTCAACATGGCAGTACCAGACTGCACACAGGCTCTGCAATGGCAGGCCTGAGACACACTTTACAAGCTGCTCCGGTGGGTGGCACAACCAGTGCTGCAAGCCCACCAGCAGCATTTGAGTCACAAGCCCTGGGCACAACCAGTGCACCGTACTAGGGTCTGACAGTGAATCAAACAGGCCAAACATGGAGTCACTAATCCATACATCAATTTATAACAGAGAGCATATGCACTTTAGCACTGATCAGCAGTGGTAAAGTGCCCAGAGTCATAAAACCAACAAAAACAGGTCAGAAAAAGTACAGGAGGAAGGCAAAAAGTTCAGGGATGACCCTGCAAAAAGGGCCAAGTCCAATATGCAATTACCTAAAATTGCGACTACAAAGCCTTTCATACATCTTGAAAGGCTATTTTGCATTTGCAAACATCCAAAATTATCGTTTTGCACCTTTTGCGAATGCAAAATTGTTTGATACATGTGACCCTAAGTCATCTACTCAAACAGTACAGAGACTTAGCGAGGTTATGCTGAAAGGTCCAAGGTCACACTGACTCATGTGTCTTCCTGGTTCCATCAGTGAGACTGCATGTGAGACCTCTGTTATGTCCTCTTCTGAAATTCTGGAGATCAGCATCAATGGAATATGAGAGGAAAATTCCTGTTACGAAAGAAGTCGATGCAGCTCGTTTGGTGGCTCTAAACATCTGGTTCAAACATACAACCAGTTTTCCATGGCATACATTAACAAACAGGAGGGATCAAAATCTTCTTCATTGAATCTGGGGGCAATAAAGATAAGGATTTGGGCTAAGAAATTCCTCCTATTTCAGCCAAATATATCAAGGGAGTAGACAACATTCAAACAGATTCTCTGAGTTGGAAGTTCATGTCCTCCCATATCTGTCCTTAACACAACAAATATTCAGGGACATGTGTCACAGATTCGATCGACCATACCTGTTTTCTTCCTCCAACAACATATAGCTAAAGAGATTTTTCACTTAAACCCCAACTTCGGGTTCATGGGGGTGGATTCTCTGTTGACCCATTGGCCACAAAAACTCCGCTATGCCTTTCCTCCCTTTCCGCTCATACCCAAGCTGTTACTGAGAGTCTAGAGGGAAGGGGCATAGATACAGTTCCCTTTTGGCCAAGAAGATCCTGTTTCTCTCTACTTCTATTGATGTCTTTCTTTCCTTATTGGAAGATTCCAATGTCTCCTTCTGCTCTGGTGATTCAAGGACCTCTACCTCTAACCCATTTAACTTTTTGCTATGGAAGTTGAATGAGTGCAGTATAGATGTCCTTCTACTCTGTTTTCTACTCTAGACACTGTAAACATTTCCAGAAGGGGTGTCACAAAGAGCAGAGTTCTGCTATTAATTGTGAGACTTGTACAGTATTGCAGTTTCTGTGGATGGTTACAATAAGAGTTTAGCGGTTGCAACACTGAAAGCACAATGGGCAACAACCAAAGCCTTCAGAGATCCTGGAGGAGGGTTTTCGGATAAAGAAGATTTATCCTTTAGGTCACTAAACAGTTTCACTATCGCTAGGCCTGTGGTGCGTCCTTTTTTTTCTTCCTTGGGATTTGCCTGTGGTCATTAAAGATTTTCAAACTTTCCCGTTTGCACCATTATCCAAGGTAGAAGTTAATTGATTAATGCTTAAGGCATTATTTATGGTGGCAATTTCATCAGCTAGAAGGATTGGAGAACTGGGGGCTTTATTGTGTAAACCTCCTGGATTAAGGATTTTAGAAGAAGAAGTTATTCTTCAAACTGACCCAGGTTTTTTAACAACAGTTCCCTCCTTATCACAGAGAGCAGGAAATATTCCTCCCACCTTTTATCCCTAATTCATCCATCTTCTCAGAATGAAATCCTGCTTCATTCTCTATATGTGAAGAGAGCCTACTAAACTATTCTAGAAAACTGATAAACTGTTTGTTACTTTTGGTAAAGTCAACCAGGGTGGTAAAGCATCTAGCATTTCTTTAAGCAGGTGGTTTAGAGAAACTATTTAGCTAATTTACGAATCTGCCAATGTGGCTCCAGCAGTGACTATTCAAGGCAGATTAACAAGAGGTGAAGCGGCTCTTGCGCTGATTTTAAGGGTGTATCTTTATCAGAGATCTGTTGAGCAGGAACCTTGACAACCACACAGATCTTTCTGAAACATTACAAAATTCAGGGAGTGGAGTTAGAGGAGATAACTTTGGTCACAAAGTTTTGGAATCAGTGATGATGTCATAGATTTACTATTACTTTCTTATTCTCTTCACTCTTTCTTTCACTATTGAAAAGGAAAATTGTTGAGCAGTAACTGTGACTATTGTGGTTCTTCAGTCTGTTCAGCTTTGGCATACCTCATACGTAAATGGCTGGTATGAGGACTTAGGGATAATGGTAATCTTCACTATCCTTAGTCCATTAGTTCTCGTCACAGTCATTACGGTGCACCCTCACTCCCTTGACCTGCAGGCTTCTGAAGGCTTAGTAGTTCAGGAAAAGTTGTGGCCCTGGCCATGACATACCACCCCTAAGGGGTGGGTCAAGATCATGTCCACTCCTACTTCCTGGTTTTGGCCATGTGGTTGAGGTTGGATCACCTCATAGGTAAATGACTGTGACGATGACTAACGTACTAAGGATAATGAAGATTTCGGGAAACTAACCGGGGCATGCACACTTTTTACCAAGCAAGGTGGCCATAGGAGAACACCCCCTTGTCACTCTTCTCTTACACCTTTGACAGGCCTGTCAAGAATGGCAGACCAAGAACAATGACCACCAACAGATGAATGGCATTCCTTACTGTACACACAGCTGGCTCTCAGGCAGGATGCAGCTTGCAACCCTGTGTTTGAAAAATACACAGAGAACACCGACAAGATGTGAGGTAATCAATTTCATGCACTGACATACACGTGTCCATATTAGAGCACTAAACACAAGGAGAGGGGAGAGCCAGTTATTTGTGACAGTGTCTGTCTTGCTTGTATCCGAGACAAGTGAGCGTAATGCAAACAGGTAAATTGGTGCTTGCTTTACAATTTCTCAGACAGTAAACTTTCTCTGAGATGGTGTGAATAATGAAACTAATTTTTATATATATATATATACCTTATAGTTTGGACCTCGTTTCTATTCAAAAAGCGTTTTTTCTTTTGCCAATATCTTTGGTGCCGTTTGACGAATCTTCGCGAAATTTTGAAAACTAATGACCAGCTCAGGTCAGCTCCTGTCTTGAAAGGTTGGGGGTGATTTGTCAAGTGGGGGCCGAGAAAAAAGGGGGGTCCCAAAACGCGCTTTCCCCATGTTAATTTCTATAGGAATTTTTGGAACAGGCTATAGCCCGAACTGCTGAACGGAATTACACCAAATTTGGCAAAACGGTAGCTCTTGGTTCAGAAAGCGCCTTTTTTTTTAAATGGTGTAGTTCCTGAGAAATTCAAAAAATAAAAATGTATATATCTGAGCACCGAGGAGGATTCGCGAACCCTCCCGAGCATGAGCTTCATTCTGATTGGCTGCCAACACTCCAAACCAGAATGTGTTGGCAGCCATCTTGTGATTTGGTAACCGAGTCACAAGAAAAAGGTTCAAAAAGGTTAAAAAACAAGAAAAGGGGGCAGGGTAGAAACACCCAGACCCACTAGGCCTGCTCAGGGGCTCCCACAGGGACCCCCAGGGCCAAAAAAAGCATTAAAAAAAAAGAAAATCGGCAGGATTCGCGTTGGGTTCGCGAATCCTGCCGAGCAAATAAAAAAAACTTTGTTTTCTCAAAGCTCCCGGGTGGGCCAGGTCCCGGGGGCAATGTGTAAAAATGGTGTGGGGGCCCGCGGGGGCCCCCGCAGCCCCGGGGACCGCCACCTCCCCGGGGCTGTAAGTTAATTAACAACAGTGTCTACTTGAGATCATTGGTGTCATTGCATTATTGTTGCTGTACAATTTCAAAGATGTGCCGTTTAGGGTACCAAAAGGGTGATGTACGCACAGAGACTGGCGGTGCGAAGGGGTCCGATGCCTCCCTTCCCACACACCCTCGCGCAAGAGCCGATCAAGGGTCAGAGGTGTCCTGCAGCCCATCCGCTTGACCCTCCGCCCCAACATCCCTCGCCCTGGGTCCAGATCTCGCTCTAGCTCCCGAAATCACACTGTCACTCCTGGGCGCTTTGGCACAGCCGCTAGATTTTTGGCAAGGTCCCCGGCTCTCCCGCAGGGGTTGCGGCGTGTCTAAGGAGAGGAGGCGGGCTGGGAGCGCGCATTTGGTGCATGCAGGCGCCCGGTTGCAGATTCTCCTCCTCTGGAGCAGCAGCGACTCCAGCGAGCGGAGAAGGAGGTTTGCGCTCACCGACCGGCAGCAGAGTCACGCGGGCGGGCAGACCATCCCGTGCACTGAGACAACAGCAGGGCAGGGTGCTCCGTTCTCGGAGCTGCACCTGCGCATGTCCAAACCCTCACCTCCGCGCGCTTGTCACCCGGCACCCGCTCTCTGGAGGGCACCTCCCTTGCCACCCCGCCCGGATCCTCTGCCAACCTGAAACTTTGCTCCTTATTTGTCTTGTGAGGCATGGGCTAAGACCCAGCGAGCCCACCTGGAGGCAGCAGACACCCCTGGACACCGTGAAGAGAGGAATAGACCTCCCCGGAGAGGGTCTGTACGCTCGAAGCAGAGAGCACCGCCATCCCTCTCGCCTGGAGAACCTAATACGCACACCACCTGGAGATATCCAACTACTCACTGGAGTCAACAACACCTGCATGTACCAAAGCCAGGCTTGGTCACGCTGGCCGGATCTAAGGCATAAGGGTCCCAAGGGATGCACCTGCCTGTAGGTCGGTAGACTGGGACAGGTTTCCGAGGTGACCTGGTGTGGTGATTCTTCCCCGCTTAGAGGATCTGTACTGGCAGATTGTGTGTGGTATATTTTTCTGCAGCATCTCCCCTCTGGAGGATTTGTGGGGATTGTTGCACATCGAGGCTCCTGGAAAGGAGGAATTGGGCATTTGCAGAGATCCCACCGGTGATCTGCACAGCTCAGATACGTGTGGGGGGGCTGTGCATTGCTCACCAGTAAAGGTGACCTGGTGGTGGGTTTGGTGGGGTTTAGCTGTGCTAGTAACAGGAGGCGGGAGGTCTCGTGGTACCCGACCACAGTGTGAGGAATTTCACAGTACACGTCGTTGAATGGCTGTTCTGTTGACGTGAGGTGCTGCTTGGCTTGGGAGGGTAAGGGACTGGGTAGGCGTGAGAGAGGGTGGGGTCAGTGCTTAGGACCCAGCCTTCACCTGCCCCTAACTCCCTCTTCAATGCCCTACTTCCCAACGCCCTCCCACTCCATAGGTCTGTCCTCTACGCCCGTTCTGAATGTCCCCGCTAGGCGGGGCTCCCAGTGTGCACCATGAGAAGAGGGGTTGCGAGCCCCTCGAGAGCTCACGGATGAGCAGGGTGGGACCGAGCAGGGCTGAGACTTGTGAATTGTCAGCCGGTACCCCTGTTGTGAGGGCACCTCCAGCCCATCGAAGGGTTATTAAGCCATCGCAGGTGCTCCTATCCGTGGGAATGAGTGAATATGTGACTTTACTGATTTGCACTGCATAGATGAGACATTTGCATAGTGCTTTTATGGCCCAAATGGGGCCCAAAGCACTAGCTGCGAGTGGTGGAGAGTGGGAGAGTTATGTGCTATGTACATGAGAGTAAGATACTGGTAATAGTTTTCATGTCGCTGCAGGTATTTACTCACGAGCAAGATGACCAATTTGAGTGGTTTAAATAGGCAGGTACTGTCAGGTACTAAATACCTCCTTCTTTCATTTGAAAGGGAGAGTACCTATACTTCTCAGCACTTGTGCAATACATTTGATGCAAAAGTACCAGCACTTCTCAGTAATAAACAAGTACTCTTAGGTACCAAGTAACCGTACCTCTATATTTCAGTTTCATGCATTGGCCAGTGGTATATGCTATACTGCAGGTACACAGGTACACACTCATGAGTAACATGTTGGCCAGTGGTATATGCTATACTGCAAGTACACACTCATGAGCAACATGTTGGCCAGTGGTATATGCTATACTGCAGGTACACAGGTACTCACTCATGAGTAACATGTTGGCCAGTGGTATATGCTATACTGTAGGTACACAGGTACACACTCATGAGTAACATGTTGGCCAGTGGTATATGCTATACCGCAGGTACACAGGTACACACTCATGAGTAACATGTTGGCCAGTGGTATATGCTATACTGCACGTACATGCTCATGAGTAACATGTTGAGAAGTGGAATATGCTATACTGCTGGTACACAGGTACACACTTATGAGTAACATGTTGGCCGGTAGTATATGCTATACCCCAGGTATGCACTGATGAGTAACATGTTGGCCAGTGGTATATGCTGTACCGCAGGTACACACTCATGAGTAACATGTTGGCCAGTGGTATATGCTGTACTGCAGGTACACAGGTACACACTCATGAGTAACATGTTGGCCAGTGGTATATGCTGTACTGCAGGTACACAGGTACACACTCATTAGTAACATGTTGGCCAGTGGTATATTCTATATTGGACGTACGCACTCATGAGTATGGCAGTGCCCTATGGCATATTGCAGCTACAACCGAAGTAGGTACTGGTTAGTGGTATTTTGTATGTTACACGTACACTCTGGGTAGGTTTTTGCCAATGTTATGTAGTGTACTGCAGGTAAACTCCTGAGGCTATACTGCAGGTACACACTCCGGAGTAGCATGTTTGGCAGTGTCATCAGCCATATTGCAGGTACACACCATTAAGTAGGTGTGGTCAGTGTTACAGCTCTGAAGTATAAATATGTCTGTTGTATACAATATGCTACACGTGCCCTCTCAACTACGTATTGGTTGATATTAAGTCATGTGCTGAATGAAACACAGCAGAATATATACTGAACGAGTATATATGGTGACTGCGGGTACAGCCGAAGTAGGGACTGGTCAGTGGTATTTTGTACATTGCACATACACTGTCTACGTATTTGTCAATGCTTTATAGTGTACTGCAGGTGCACTCCAGACGTACATTGTACTGAAGGGGTGGCCCTGCAGAATGTACACTGCTGTACAGTATCTGTGAATACTATACTGTGTACTCAGAAGTGGATGTTGTCGAAAGTGTGTGGTGGGGAAACAAGTGGGTGCTATTCATTGTTCGTGGGTGGCCAATGTCAATTCAGGATCACAATTCAGCCCAGGGGTATTGAGGCTTTGAGGCAGAAGGCAGTTCTGATGGCGTGTACCTCAATGTGGACCCCGAGAGTATGATGGGTCATCTCGACGAGGCACACCCAGATTCAAATTTTAAGGCATCCCAGTACGCGAACCTCCAAAGTACTCCAGGGTTGGATTGGGATGCAAAATAGACCCAGGCACCCTAAAAAAAGAGTTGCCCATATTTGCATACTGCTTCAGTGTTTTAAGTATTATGAAAAGAAGGGGAAGGGTTGTCTAAAGGAGGCAAGTTTTCTTAACTTCACTGAGATGAAAAAATAATGCAAATGCTGCCAGGATTTGTCGCGTGGTTTGTGGCCTCATGCTCTGCCTTGCTTAGTTAGCTTGGGCCTGGCTGCCATGATGCCTTTTTTGCACACGTTACTTTGTGACTTTGCTTTTCCAGCCTCTGCTTATGCCCGGCTGTTTTAGACCTGTCTGCATTTCTGCCTTTTACCTTTTCTCCTGTTCCCTGTGGGTTACATCTGAACAACATGTACAAGGTCGAAAAACACGTCCCTTGTTCTTGCTGATTTGGCCAGTCCCTCGCACCTAGACATAACACTACGTACAGCTGCATTGGAGAAATTTGTGTGCTTTTTAATATTGTGATTCCACTGTATAGGGGCACTTGGAGAAATACCTTTCCAGAGAGAAGAGCTGTGCTTGTCTGATGATGTAAACCTTACATCTAGATATTGAGGTATGAGGGTCTGCCTGACAAAGCCCAGAGGTCTTCTGTTTTTATAATAAACCAGTTATTAGCACGGGGAGGGTGGACAGGCCACAATTAGCCTTATATCCACTGTCTTTATAAAATGCTTTCCCCGTTTTATTCTATGGAATTGTAACTATGCTTATTATTTTATTCTTATGCATTATGCTGATAGTACTGGCACGTGTACTGTATCTTAGAGCACGATAGTTGAAATAAACATTCTAAACTATACTGTGTCTCGTATTACGCACGTTGTGGACGTGTATGAGTGAGTTATGAAAGAGTGTCCTTGCTCCCGCGAGTCCTGAGAGATAGAGAGACCGTGTTCTGGGTTGTCTAAACATTGGTAGCATCGCTGCTAATGAGACGCTAATGCTAGTCGGAGTGGGATTGTGGGTACTAAGGTGTATGGTTGGCTCACCACTATGCTCCGAGGTCCTATTATCCTGTGCATAGCTCTGTGTATGTGCAGAATCCCTACAACATGGCGCCACCAACGTGGGGCTGCTTATCTGCGAGACGCTTGAGTAGTTCTTGTGCTTGTCCACAACTCCCTTCATGGACGCTTCCGGAGGCGTGTGTGAAGGTGGTACCTCCTATATTGACGTTTTTATAGGTTCTTTCAAGCTTGAAGTTGTTAAAAGGTGTTTAAATATAACCCTATATTGTGCTGCCTCTTACTACTAGGTTGTCGAATATTTTTAGCCTTAAATGGCTGTCCAAATTGCGGCACATATCCGCGCAGCGCTCAAAGCTCATTTAGCAGCGTATGGAGTGCCTGACGCGGGTGTCGATCTGATCTTTGTGGTACAAGCGGCTCCTGCTTACCACTTCGAGGTATTTTACTCTTGGATCACCTTTCCGGCGGTGGATGGGAATGATAATTTGTTCCATGAATATACAGAAACCTCTCTTCCTAATCTTTATAGACCTTATCGGAATCTTGAAGTACCGCTCACGGCATGGCAACACCGTGTTTGGTTTGATGGCGCCCTCCCCCAACCGATTACCTCGGTACGTTTAGGCCCCTTATCGATTGAAGGGGCCACTTGGCCTGTTTTGGCCGGGTATACCCCACATCCGCGTTATATGACGCTTCCAGTCGCTGACCTGCGTAATTTGCATTCGTCTTTGATACGTGTGCATAGAGCTTTAGTACAGTATGTTACAGGCAACATCCAGGCAGCCCCGCCTGGTGTTGCAGCGCATCCAGCTGGACCAGGCGGCGTAACCATAAGTCCTGTCATGGTTAATTCGGTGATGGGCAAGCGCCCACAAAACAAGGACGATTTACCTTATTGGCTTGCAGAGAAATTTGACCAGCTGGAGGCAGTTTTTCCAAATACTTCTCCTGTGGAAAAACACAGGATCTTGAGGATTAGTTTGCCAAAAGATTTAATTCCCGAGTTGGCAGATTGCAACAACTGGGGTAAGGTATTCGCAGCAGTATATGCGAAGTGTTTCGGCACTCCTTCCATGATAGTTCTCCCCTCTGTAATTAAACGAGTACAGGACGAGCATGGCCCTGAAGCGGCTGTGGAGTTAGGGATGAGACTAGTGGGAATGTTCGATGTAGTGGCTGACCTAATCCTTGCTAATGTCAAGGGTGATGCAGTTAACTTTCAAGTAGCTAATGCTTTGGCTTTGATCCCAGAACCGGACAAGCCGCACGAATTACCGAAAATTATTGCACAGGCTTACAAAACCATTGGCCGCAATAGCCTGGGAGTCAAGCCTTTTGCTAAAACGCAAACACAATTGCAAACTCAACCAAAAACTCAATCTGAGAAAGATGAGAAACCGTTCTTTACTAAGAAAAGCTGGAGGTTGAAAAAACAGGGCAAGCAACAGCAGAAGAAGCCAGGGTCGCGAGGCGCATCCCCGGTTTCCGTAGCTTCTGAATGCACATATGATTTGCGCGATAGAGCGAGAATAAAATCTCCCGAGAGATTCCAAATCCCTGATCCGCGTTCTCCTCATTCTCCACAGGCACCAACGTCCTCACAGACTGGTGGAGGAGATCGCCAGGATAGAGGCAGGGGTCGTGAGGCTCCACAGGGACGAGACCAACCTCGACAACAAGTACGAGGGCCACCAGAAGAATTTCAACGTTCTCGCCCACAGTTTCAGAAGAAAAAAGTTGCAGCTGTAACAGCGAGGTATGCCACAGACGGTGAGAACGAGACTCCTGAATTGGATGTGGGCAGTGACGCTCCGAGACAGCGCCGTGGAAGTTACCATAGTGCGAGAGGCACTGCGTCCTCATGTGGAGGCGACAGCAACTGAAACATTCATTACTGTCGAGACAGCTGACACCCGAGTGGCACCCCCTGACAGACTATATAATATTGTCATTCAAATTGAGGGTGACATACAGCGTGTTATTAAAGGGATTTTTTGGGAAAATCTGACCTCTTCTTACGACATTTTGTTAGCTGAGGCGGATTGGCCGCCCCCATTCGTGATTGCTGCGCGTAGAGGGGAGGAGGTAATCCTTCAGAGCTTTTCTCGTCATGTCCCCAAGGACAAAGCGGAGGCTCTCGCAGCTGAGTGGGCTGTGTCCCTGGCTCTGGCGTTATACCGCAACCACGTGGGCTGGGATGAAGATTCTCCCCCCCATGATATTCCTTTGCGGTCGGTGCCACAGCCACAACCCCAATATCCCATCAAGCGGGAAGCTAAAGGTCCCGTTTCCGATATTCTGACACAGTTAGAATATCAAGGAGTAATTGAAACATGCGTATCACCAATGAATAATCCCCTTTTCGCGGTTTCTAAACCCGATGGATCGTACCGCCTAGTTTTGGATTCCCGACATTTGAACTCTCATTGTCGGACCTTTGCGGTACAAAATACACATAGTTCTGCGCTTGTAGACAGTCTTGTTCGTAAAAAATATAAAACGACGCTTGACCTATCCAATGGATTTTACACGCACAACTTGTCCCCGGAGTGCAGCCAATGGAGCGCTTTCACTTCCGGTGTAAAACATTTTAAATTCCGGCGTTTACCCATGGGCTACAAGAACAGTCCGGGTGTATTCGCCGCCCGTGTTGTCTCTTTGTTGGACAACATAGACCCAGATGCGTGTTCGTACGTCGACGATATCTATCTGACAGACGACGAATTATGGCCGCATCTTTCCCGAGTGGACCGCATTATTCTTGAATTTGCGGTCCTAGGATACAAATTTAATGTTGCCAAATCTCACATTGCTGAATTTATCGTTTTGTTTTTGGGCTATGAGCTCAACAATGAAGGTAAGGGCTTAGCACCCCATTTCTTGGAGAAATGCGCGATCTTGTGCCCTCCAACTACACTGAAGAAGCTTCAGTCATTACTGGGTTTTCTAAACTTCGGGCGTACTTACATTCCCGAATATGCCCAGCGTATCAAGCCTCTTTATGCCTTGATACAACCTAACTTTTCGAAGTCATGCTGGCTTCCCGAGCATTCCTCTATACTGCAATCTTTGCAGTCCGATCTACTTGAATCTAAATTCTTGTTGACTCGTGACAACCGCACAAACCTGGTAATTAGAATTGTGCCAGGGGCAGTAGGTTTCAGGTACTTAACCTTTAATGAAGGTGACACAGTACCGATTGCATACAAGTCACATCTTTACACTTCTGCAGAAATGTGCTTTTCCTCTGTGGAGAAAGTTTTGACTGCAGTACAAATGGCGATCCTAAAGGAACGCGCACTGGCACAGGGAAAACGCATTTTGGTGGTAACTCCATATCCTGCCCTTGAGGCAGTGACAAAGGGAAGTGTATCGAACTCTAAAGCGTTGCACCCCCGTTGGATACAATGGGCTACATCTCTGACATCTCCGGATATCACGTTTATCTTTGATTCTTCACTTCAGACACAGGAGTTTCTACAGTATGAATTTGTTCATCCTCCTCCTCTGTCTTTGCTACCGCTTGAGGAGTACGAATGTATTATCTATACTGATGGTTCGGCACAACCGGCCACGGGTTCCAAGCATGCTTATTCAGCAGCATGTGCTATCGTTGCGGGTACTATGGTGAACGGTGAGTTCAAACAAACTGTAGTGCACACTCAGGCACTAGGAGACAGTACTGCACAATTGGCCGAGCTGCGCGCTTTGGTGCTTGCACTTGAGTTCGCTAATCCAGACGTGACTACCCTTATTGTATGCGACTCTTACTACTGTGTTCAGTCTTTCAATGACAATCTATTCTTTTGGTCACAAAATTACTATAGAGATGCTAAAGGCAACACAATCAAGCATAAGATGCTTTGGGTTCGAGTGGCAGATCTTAAACAACGTCTGCCTCTCACACAGGTGATTCACACCCATGGAAATCAGTGTGTGGGCGCACACGCTGTTGGTAACGGTTTGGCAGATGAAGCTGCCAGATCAGCAGTAGCCACGTGCACAGTAGCAGCAGTTACAAGATCCATGACTAAAATAGATAATGATATTTTGGCAGCTATTGCTGCGACAAAGGAAGGTACTAATTACCCACGGGGTTTCCCTTCCAAATACTCTTATCAATTAGGTCCCGAACAGGCTCCTTACGTAAGAATTCCAGATGTTGGTGATCGGCTGATTCCCAAAGCGGACCGCAGACTTTCCTTGATAACTGCCGCACACGAAGGTATGGCTTCGGCTCATGCTGGCGTGTCTGCGACGGTTTCCATCTTGCAGCAGCGTTACTGGTGGCATGGTTTATATAAACAAACCCGTACTTATGTGCTTTCTTGTGACGTTTGTCAGCAAATTAAGCCTTCCACAGTTACGAGGCCACCACAGACACCGCTCTGCATTTCTAACAGACCTTTTGGGTGTGTTTACCTGGATCACTGCGGTCCATTTTCTTCTGACACTGCATATAAGTACATCTTGGTTGCAGTGGATTCATGCACACGTTTCATCTGGGTCTGGCCACAACGGAGTGCTGACGCTCGAAATGTCATCAGGGATTTGCGTGTCTTTGTGGGAATTTTCGCCTGCGGCACCTTCCATTCTGACCAAGGTCCAGCGTTCGCCTCTAAGGCTTACAAGGACGCAATGGGGTCACTGGGGGTGCAGGTGAAATTTTCGTCTCCATATCGGCCTGAGGGCAATTCGATTGTTGAACGAATGAACCGTGACTTAAAGCAATCCTTGACAGCTAGAGTCTTAGGTACTGGCAGGAACTGGCTGGCACACTTGTATACCGTACAACGTGCACTTAATAATCTCCTTAGAAGACCTCTGGGTGGGCGGACCCCATACGAAATGCTCTTTGGCATACGAATGTTTGTGCCCGACCTTGATGGTCTAGACATGGCGGCGCAATCTGCAATCTTTGATGTAGATAACCATTCTACTATGTTACAGGACTTACAAGAAGCCCGAGACAAACTTGCAATTGAACATTTACCTTCAGCCACAGACGCTGCTCTGCAGATTCCGGTTGCCGGCTGGCTTCCGAAAGTTGGAGACCTGGTCCGAGAGCAAGTGGAAAACAAAAAAGAATTTGGCCCCTCTTATCGTGCACCGGTTCCAGTCCTTGGCTTGAAGGGTACTCGTACAGTCATCTTACCACCGCTTCCTGGTCGCAAGGAAAACAGATACATCTCAGTGGAAAATGTCAAGCTACAACATCTAGCCAATCCTGAATAGTGTAACACCTGCGGTCTCTTGTCCAGTCATTTCCAGGACAAATGTTTGTGGCCTTCCAGCCCGAACGGGCACTGATGTTGCCATTGAGATGGTAGATGTGCCTGATCGCCTGCTCAACGACCCGGATTCCCCCTGCAACGAGGAGACCGAGTATACCTACCCCGCCACCGAGTCCGTGGCTCATCTACCAACGATGCCACTGAGCCCAACACGTTATTCCTTTGACTCGGATTCTACTTCAGCACTTATCCCGTCCAGATTCAGTATTTTTGTATCCTGGTTCAGAGACAATTTTTTAATCCCACCATGGACATACATCTGGTTGGTACTTTTCCTGATTTTTCTGTTCATGTCCATTGGCTTTGTGACAGTTTTTTTCCTACTCATCAATGGTCACTATTTACCAGAACGTTCTGCTGTGAACTGTGTCGCTGGAACTTTGGCTCCGCATTCTTCATCTCACATCATGAAGCGTGACCACACATTTGTGAACATTTCAACTTTTCCAGTCGCTGATGGCATCGTATGGGATGCGGTAAATTTCCAAATTCATGGACCCACCGAGGTTATCAATGTACCAAATGTCCTCCGTGTTTCCATGGGTGATGTTGTTAAAAGTAACATTCATTCTGACGATTGGGATGTGCATGCCGTTGAATCATTATTTTCTGATTTCAAATATTATGCTGCATTCAATGCTGAGGATCTATATTTAAATTCTGCAAGTTATGCCGACTTATATTGTTACCAGCATTGGGGAAACCACTTTCTCCATAAACCAAGCACCCTTCGGGGTCCTTTTAATTACACCCAATGGGAACATTGTCTGACCCCTTTGCCAGGTAGTTCCCATACTCTTAGGAATAAGTTTACTTATTTTACTGACTTTGATAGATCAAACCCTGGGTCCTATTATTTTAAATTAAACACATCGTCCACTCAGAAAATTATGTTGACCCACACCAAATTGCTGTATTCTGGTTCCTTTTTGAACGCCTTAGCTGTGGGTGGGTATGAACATTGGCGGGATACCATTGATTTGAAATCTATTTGGGGCTCCAAAGCATGGCAGGTGCAAGGCACAGAAGCATTGCACCGTGCTTGTCTCATTCCGGCCCAGATTTTATTTTTAAATCAAACCATCTATCAAACAACATGTTGGGGTTTGGCAACGTCCAAACAATTAAATGCCCCATCCATTCCTGTATTGTCTTCCACTCCCAACGACAGCTTGCACTTCAATTTGTCCCTTACCGATTTGCAAGTTTTGTTTCAGAACAATTCGTTTAATATTTCTACATTTGGTCAGTCGCCCTGGTTGGCTTGGCCCATAGCATCTAATGCCTGCCAACTGCGTTTTCATGACAGGGATCCTGGCTACAAACAGGATAGGCCGGACCCCAGGTTTTCTGACTCTCGTACTGTTACAACATATTCTGTTGGTAAATTATGTAAACAGTGGTGGCAGCACTCTTCCTTAGATTCTGTTAAACAACATTTATCCCTCCTATCAGGCAACATTGATCTGTCCGATTTTGTGCTGGGGCCTCGCGGTCCTCGACCAAAGAGATTCATTTATGAAACTTATAATGAACTCTGGAAGCTTTCGCAAATTGAAGCTGCTTCCCGTCTTCGGGAAATAGATCAAGCAAATCTAGAAAAGGTACTTGCTGTTGTTGACAATAGTATTAATACCCTGTCTTCCCGCATTTACACATTAGAGAATATTGTTTCATCTGTTGTTCATATTGTACAAGATGATGTTTCTGTGTTATATCATGGTCAAAATCAATTGCGTTCAGTAATGCAATTTGCATGGACTTTGCAAACACTTAAAATGGGTAAGGTTCCTTGGCACTTTTTAAACACCTCTGCCTTATTCTTACCTTTTAATTTGACTGAAAAACAGCAGTTCATGTCCATGAAGGATGCAACATACACTCTGTTACATATCGAAAAAATAGAGCCCTTACCATTCTCTGTGGCGGAATTGGATTCTGCAGTGTGGTTAGTACACGGGGTTATCGCATTGCCTTTTTCTTTATTCAAATTTAGTTCATGCCTGAAGCATTATCCTGTGGGCCGCTTTCAGCCTTTAGGAAGCGCTTTCCTGCATGAACTTTGGTCCTTGCCTTTTATGTATAAATGTCTTTGAGACGGGAAGGAAGTTTTTCTCACGGGGGAGTCATGCGATTCTACTGTGGGTCATTCCCTTGTTTGTAAACACATTAAATTACACGGAGCTTGTAATGTTTCGGCTCCGAATCTTGCTTGTGTTTTAAAGGGCATTCCTGCTCCTTCTATATCTCCTACTTTCACTGTGCTTGCAAATGGTAGCTATCTCCTTCTAAATAATCAGGACTGCTGCGGCATGCTAGCCGGCATACCCTATATTGTTACCGATTCCCACAGGGTTGTCTGCTGCAAAAATGTGCTTTTTCCTCCTCCGCACGACTTCGTAGATAGTTAAATTTGGCCTTCCATTCCAACTTTGAAGGCAGATTTCAATAAATTGAGCAGAATAAAGGTGCTATTATTGAATCAGGAGGTTATGCTCACATCCGCCCGGGAGACATTCATTCTCCAGGTGGCGAGTACCCATAGTGAGATACAGGCCCTTTTGAACACAAACCTCCCACAGCATTTCGGTGAACTGATTCACCGTGTTTTTAATGCATCGCGCACTGAAGGACTTGTGCCCTGTTTTAAAGTCGTGGGTTCGGGCCTTGTTACCTCCTTTCAAACTATCTTTGGTGTGATACTGGCTTTTATTCATTCCATTTTTTCCAGCGTCTTTGGTGGCTTTCCGTTGATCCTCGCCTTGGCGGCTGGTATATTACTTTTGGTCTGTTTGCTACGCAATGGCTGCACTTCATGGAGGCCTCCTCGACCACGGTCGCCTTCGGCTGCTCCATGAGCGCATCCTCGCCGGCTTCGGCGTCCTGCCATTGGCGACACTTGGGGTGTCCTACAGTCTTTCTTTTCGCTTTGCGTATTTCACTTGCGTGCAACCTGTGATGTCTTGCATCCGATGTCCTTTCTCATGGTCCTTGGATTATTGCCTCTCCAATACGTCTCTGTCCCACCCGGATTTTGTCCAGTTGATGGGTCCCTTAGAGGCCCATGAGCGGGACTGTTCCGGTGCTGGCTATATGGTGCGTGCGGCTGCACTTGGAATTTTGGCACAATGGGATGTCTGGGCGGTTGCTCAGACTCTCCTACAACGAAGCTATATTGAGTATCACGCAAGTTGTCCCGCAATGCTGTTCGCTGCTCCCTCTTGTGAGGACCATGAGTGCAGTTTTGATTTACTGGGCTGGATGGCGTCTCTTTTTTCTGACGATTCCAACGATGTCCTTTTGGATGGTGTGGCATTTTTCTGCACTTACACTCTATTGGATTAGAGGGCCTCCACGTTCGGCGTCCTGCCTCACTGGATTCTTTTCTGTTTTTGCTGGTGGATTTATTTTTTTGTCCCACTCATTGTCCTTCATTGGGGACTACTCCAAAACAGACGTTTCCGTTCTGCTCCATCTATTTGAACTCTGTCTTCGTACTATGTCTTCACCTATAAACTGACCAGGGGAGGGTGTCGCGTGGTTTGTGGCCTCATGATCTGCCTTGCTTAGTTAGCTTGGGCCTGGCTGCCATGATGCCTTTTTTGCACACGTTACTTTGTGACTTTGTTTTTCCAGCCTCTGCTTATGCCCGGCTGTTTTAGACCTGTCTGCATTTATGCCTTTTACCTTTTCTCCTGTTCCCTGTGGGTTACATCTGAACAACATGTACAAGGTCGAAAAACAACGTCCCTTGTTCTTGCTGATTTGGCCAGTCCCTCGCACCTAGACATAACACTACGTACAGCTGCATTGGAGAAATTTGTGTGCTTTTTAATATTGTGATTCCACTGTATTGGGGCACTTGGAGAAATACCTTTCCAGAGAGAAGAGCTGTGCTTGTCTGATGATGTAAACCTTACATCTAGATATTGAGGTATGAGGGTCTGCCTGACAAAGCCCAGAGGTCTTCTGTTTTTATAATAAACCAGTTATTAGCACGGGGAGGGTGGACAGGCCATTTAGCCTTATATCCACTGTCTTTATAAAATGCTTTCCCCGTTTGTATTCTATGGAATTGTAACTATGCTTATTATTTTATTCTTATGCATTATGCTGATAGTACTGGCACGTGTACTGTATCTTAGAGCACAATAGTTGAAATAAACATTCTAAACTATACTGTGTCTCGTATTACGCACGTTGTGGACGAGTATGAGTGAGTTATGAAAGAGTGTCCTTGCTCCCGCGAGTCCTGAGAGATAGAGAGACCGTGTTCTGGGTTGTCTAAACATTGGTAGCATCGCTGCTAATGAGACGCTAATGCTAGTCGGAGTGGGATTGTGGGTACTAAGGTGTATGGTTGGCTCACCACTATGCTCCGAGGTCCTATTATCCTGTGCATAGCTCTGTGTATGTGCAGAATCCCTACAACAGATTCTGTGCACGATTAGGTCACACTGGTGAACCCAACCTGAAAATAAGTGAGGCCATCTCTGCTCAGGCCTCCTGCCTCTGCTCAATCTGCAAACATTAATGGGCTGGCCCAGCGAGAGGTGGGGAATGACACCTCCACCCTGTTGGTAAAAGGGAGGTATAGAAGCCCATCTGCCTCTGGTAAGGCCGCTCAGGCCCCCACTGTGCGGCTTCTGAACAGCACATACACTAGCCCAAATTGGCCTCCACGCTTCACAGGAAAGAGGCCCACAGCTGTAACTCGGAAACCGGCCCACGCGCCCAGCCACCACATTTTCTGAGAGACCACCACCTTCTCCTCCCCCTTTCCTTCATTGCCCCCTTTGCCGCTTCACTAGAGAACAAGAAGCCGCCGAGGGGGTTCAGGTACTGCACACAAATAACCGTAATCCATGCTGATAATTTCCGATGGTCCCTCTGTTTTTCTGCCCTATTAGCAGGGCTTTAAGTGGGCCGGGTCCTGCCGGTGCTCAGCACCGGCAGTTCTAAAAAGCAGATGCTGAGACAGGTCCCTATTGGGGTCTTCATTTTTGCCCTCACTGTCAGGGTGGGAAAAAAAATCTTAACTCTGCAACAGTACCACCCTTCACTGCTTTCCTTCTAAGAGACTCGTTATAGTTCTTTCAAAGTCTCATCATTTCAGAACAGAAGTATTTTCAATATTATATACAATGAAGCCATAGTAGTTGCTTATTTATTTAATGCAACCACCAGTACCAGTCAGCAAAACGTTGGGGGGTGCCCATGGCACAGGATGACTTTGCAACAAGGCCTCTTTCTGCACCTCTCTTGCTTCTTTCTGCACCTTTCTTCCTCTTTCTGGACTTTTATCATTGCTGTTGATCCACACAACGCAGCCTAAATGAGCATGCTGTGGCCTGGGCGGATCCCTTGGGGGTGCAAATTTGCGGCCGCCATACAGAGAAAACACAGATTGCCTCCAGTTGAAAATGCACTCCTCAAGCAGTAAATTTATTTTCAATGGGCTGCTTCGAAGGTTGCACAGATAAAACAAAGCAATGCCTGACGCGTTTCGGAAGTTATTCCTTTCTCAAAGGCTGTACGCACAAGTCCCGGCTCATTCAGGCTGCGTTGTGTGGATCAGCAACAATGATAACAGTGGGCGACTTGGGTAAGAGCTGCATGGACATTATAAAATATGTTTAATACGCATGAGACTGGCAGCTCATATGAGCAATACAGAACTACTAATCCCATGATTCTTTGCACTTACGCATAATCACCTGAGAAAAATAATGAGAAGGAGATATATTGGAAGTTAATGTTGCCGGGACTTGTGCGTACCGCCTTTGAGAACGGAATAACTTCCGAAACGCGCCAGGCATTGCTTTGTTTAATCTGTGCAACCTTCGAAGCAGCCCATTGAAAATAAATTTACTGCTTGAGGAGTGCATTTTCAACTGGATGCAATCTGTATTTTTTTTAATATATATATATATATATATATATATTCACTGAAAAAACCATAGGTTTCAGGGGCGTTATAGTTAGTTGGACATTTCACTCGTACAAAACCATAGAAATTCCCCCGTTATAGTTAGTTCAGCTAACTATAACTCGCGCGCCCGCAATGCACTGCTGATGACGTCACATATTACATCACTCATGACATGGTCAGTGACATCACTCATGACATCACTGATGACATCTCAAATGACATCACTGATGACATCACTGATGACATCATCCTTGTGATAGAGTGGCAGACCTCCTCTCACCCTAATATAACCTTTGATACACACACTCAAAAATACAAACTAACATTTTCAAAACAATGGACATACCAATACCAGTTACAACACACCTATTCAGTAATTCCAAGATCTACACACACATCCACTCATTCACCAACAGTCCCTATACAGTCACTCATACATGTACTCACTCATCATATGTACTCATACACCTATACATCCTGTTACACACCGCCACTCATCCATAGAGTTACTCACACACATAGTCACACATGCAAACAAAGTATCAAACATCCATTTACTTGCATATACAGTTATACACACACTACCACACTTACTTCTACAGAAACTTACACATACTTACTCTCTTAAACAATCACTTATAGAAACACCTACTTATTTGTACAGGAACTCTTCCAATCTCTCACTCTCACATATACTCACTTATATACACCAATACTCACATATACTAGTTTAAAACATATGTAGTTACTCATAAAGACACTATTGAGACAGTCATTCACTCACTAACACACCCATACACATACTCATCCACCTATACAGTCCTGCACACATGCTGTCTTCAACACATACAAACAGTGAGTCACTCATTCATGCATCTATGCACTAAGTAATACCCCCCACCGAACCATACAGACACTCAGACACTCATACTGATACTCAAAAACCAACTAATAACCCATATAGACACTCATGTAGCTACTCACCAACCCATGCAGCCACTTATACACAAAGTGAGAGACTGATACAGATATTTTCATATTTAAACATTACTCACTAACCCATGTATTCACTAAGATACACTTAGTCAGTTATACAATCAATTTTACAAAACAAAATCATCCATTTAGGCACTTATATACCCATTTATTCTTCCATCGACCTTGAGATATACATATATAAAACATATTTAATTTTCAGAAAAACACACATTCACTGGATGATGTCATCAGTGATGTCATTTGAGATGTCATCAGTGATGTCATGAGTGATGTCACTGACCATGTCATGAGTGATGTAATATGTGACGTCATCAGCAGTGCATTGCGGGTGCACGAGTTATAGTTAGCTGAACTAACTATAACGGGGAATTTCTATGGTTTTGTACGAGTGAAATGTCCAACTAACTATAGCGCCCCTGAAACCTATGGTTTTTTCAGTGAATTTCTAAGGTTTTTTAAATGCTAATTTCTAACTATAACGTGCCTGAAACCTATGGTTTTTTCAGTGAATATATATATATTTATTATACTATGTATACATGTGAAAATGTCTCGGTCCCCTGTTTGCCTCGGTGGCACGGAAAAAATGGGTGGAACTGACGTCAGCACGCCAACGAGGTTCTCTTATGGCTCCGATGACGTCATACGGTGTCGCGAGCGGAGCCGTGCTATTATGACGTCCTCGTTGACGTGGGAGAGCTAGGAAAGAATTTCCGTGGAATGCTGTTGCAGGGGATATTCACCTAAGTGTTCAGGCTAGTCCTTTGGGAGCAACTGTTTATGTTGCCACTCCAGAAACCGAAACCAGTGATCCGAGGGCAGAGGCCCTGCAGATGGTACACGAGGTGGGGTGCCCAGTCGTGTGCACCGGCGGGGCAGCGAAGTGACAAGCACCACAACCCACAAAAAAGGTAACGAGGGCACTGAATAACACAGGATCTTCTCTTTGTATCTGGCAGGAACAACGAAGTTAAAATGCCCTAGTACCAAAATGTAGAATTAGTGCTACAACGGTCTTCAAGAGGACCTGCGATGCCGCTTCTGCCTCCCGTACCCTGGAGGTGGCACATGGGTCACGCGGTACGGTCATACTGCGGTGGGATGCACACTCGTTGACCTCTCATGGCACTGCTCCACACTTCAGGGAGGACGCTTTCCATTAGCTATGTTTTCTGATGACATGTCGTGCCGGCCCCGTCCAACAACAGAACTCCTTTAGATCCAAACAGACTCTTCCACTCTCTCACCGGAAGTGAAACTAGGCCACGCGGACACTTTCACAATACAACAGCCGGGAATGCACTTTTCGGTAAAAAACACATTCCTTCCTCCTAATTAATCAAATAAACGTCTCACTGAAGAACAGGGGCCAGCTTCGATCGGTAAACAGCCGTTACAACGACTTTTTTACTTTGCGATACCATTACAACGCATGCATTACCACGCATGCGTTGTACATCACGAAGTCATTACTACGTATTTTTTTAGAACGCATGGTCATTTACCACGCATGCCTTTACAACAAATGTTGTTGTAAAGGTATGTATGGTAAATGACCATGCGTTCTAAAAAACATGTAGACGATCCATGTCGTTGTAAGGAAACAGAGGCTGTTCCGTTTCCTCACAACGACGTGCACCGCCCCTCAGAGACGACGTGAAGCAGGAACCATGAGGAGAGAGGAACCACGAGGAGTGAGAGGTAAGGGGGATTGGGCATGGGGGGGATTTCTTTTCTAGGGTTTAGGGTAGTGCAGTGGTGTTTGGGTGGTGTAGGGGGTCGTGCTGGGGGTAGTGTTTTAGGGTTTAGGGTAGTGCAGTGGTGTTTGGGTAGTGTAGGGGGTCGTGCTGGGGGTAGTGTTTTAGGGTTTAGGGTAGTGCAGTAGTGTAGGGGTCGTGCTGGGGGTAGTGTTTTAGGCTTTAGGGTAGTGCAGTGGTGTATGGGTAGTGTAGGGGGTCGTGCTGGGTTAGTGTTTTAGGGTTTAGGGTAGTGCAGTGGTGTTTGAGTAGTGTAGGGGGTCATGCTGGTGGTAGTGTTTTAGGGTTTAGGGTAGTGCAGTGGTGTTTGTGTAGTGTAGGGGGTCATGCTGGGGGTAGTGTTTTATGGTTTAGGGTAGTGCAGTGGTGTTTGGGTAGTGTAGGGGGTCGTGCTGGGGGTAGATTTACGGTTTAGGGTAGTGCAGTGGTGTTTGGGTAGTGTAGGGAGTCGTGCTGGGGGTAGTGTTTTAGGGTTTAGGGTAGTGCAGTGGTGTTTGTGTAGTGTAGGGGGTTGTGCTGGGGGTAGTGTTTTAGGGTTTATGTTAGTGCAGTGGTGTTTGGGTAGTGTAGGGGGTAGTGCTGGGGTAGTGGTTTAGGGTAGTGCAGTGGTGTTTGTGTAGTGTAGGGGGTAGTGCTGGGGGTAGTGTTTTAAGGTTTAGGGTAGTGCAGTGGTGTTTGGGTAGTGTAGGGGTTCATGCTGGGGTAGTGTTTTAGGGTTTAGGGTATGGCAGTGGTGTTTGGGTAGTATAGGGGGTCGTGCTGGGGGTCGATTTAGGGTTTAGGGTAGGGCAGTGGTGTTTGTGTTGTGAGGGGGTCGTGCTGGGGGTAGTGTTTTAGGGTTTAGAGTAATGCAGTGGTGTTTGTATAGTATAGGGGGTTTAGGGTAGTGCAGTGGTGTTTGTGTAGTGTAGGGGTCATGCTGGGGGTTGTGTTTTAGGGTTTAGGGTAGGGCAGTGGTGTTTGTGTAGTGTAGGGGGTAGTGTTTTAGGGTTTAAGGGTAGTGCAGTGGTGTTTGTGTAGTGTAGGGGATCATGCTGTGGGTAGTGTTTTAGGGTTTAGGGTAGTGCAGTTGTGTTTGTGTAGTATACGGGGTCGTGTTTTAGGGTATAGGGTAGTGCAGTGGTGTTTGGGTAGTGTAGGGGGTAGTGCTGGGATAGTGGTTTAGGGTTGTGCAGTGGTGTTTGTGTAGTGTAGGGGGTAGTGCTGGGGGTAGTGTTTTAAGGTTTAGGGTAGTGCAGTGGTGTTTGGGTAGTGTAGGGGGTCGTGCTGGGGTTAGTGTTTTAGGGTTTAGGGTAGTGCAGTGGTGTTTGGGTAGTGTAGGGGGTCATGCTGGGGGTAGTGTTTTAGGGTTTAGGGTAGTGCAGTGGTGTTTGTGTAGTGTGGGAGGTCATGCTGGGGGTAGATTTAGGGTTTAGTGTTGTGCAGTGGTGTTTAGGTAGTGTAGGGAGTCGTGCTGGGGGTAGTGTTTTAGGGTTTAGGGTAGTCCAGTGGTGTTTGTGTAGTGTAGGGAGTCGTGCTGGGGGTAGTGTTTTAGGGTTTAGGGTAGTGCAGTGGTGTTTGGGTAGTGTAGGGGTCGTGCTGGGGTAGTGTTTTAGGGTTTAGGGTTGTGCAGTGGTGTTTGTGTAGTGTAGGGGTCATGCTGGGGGTAGTGTTTTAGGGTTTAGGGTAGTGCAATGGTGTTTGTGTAGTGTAGGGGTAGTGTTTTAGGGTTTAGGGTAGTGCAGTGGTGTTTGTGTACTGTAGGGGGTCGTGCTGGGTTCTAGTGTTTTAGGGTTTAGGGTAGTGCAGTGGTATTTGTGTAGTGTAGGGGGTAGATTTAGGGTTTAGGGTAGTGCAGTGGTGTTTGGGTAGTGTAGGGGTCGTGCTGGGGGTAGTGTTTTTGAGTTTAGGGTAGTGCAGGTGTGTTTGGGTAGTGAAGGGGGTCGTGCTGGGGGTAGTGTTTTAGGGTTTAGGGTAGTGCAGTGGTGTTTGGGTAGTGTAGGGGTCAACCAACATGAATTTGTCCTTGTGTGATGTAACCAATGCTCATGTAAAGCACTCCAATACCTGACCAGTCTGCACTATATAAAACTGCAAAAAAACAAAAATAAAAAGTGTTTTGCACACTTCTGTCATTGGGCTATACGTGGGCAACCTCTGGGTGATATTTGTGCTACATTTGGGCTCTTTTTTCTCTGGTGGCCATCTTGGGAGACTTATTTGTTGTGAAGTTTCCTAATTTCCTCATTTACTACAGTCTCCTCAGTAGGAAATGCTTTCAGTTTTTACTTTGATTCCATCAAGAAGGCATTCAGATGTGTCACACATTTGCCATAAATTCAGAATGTTAGCACTCTAGTTGTTCATTAGATCACTGTAGTAAAGCTACTGCTCACCAAGGAGTTAACTGGAAGTCTACTGCTGGTATTGAAAGTGATTGTTTCAGTCTGCATGTCAGAATTTTCTAATGAAATAGAAGAGGATTTGAGATCTCACTTAAAACATGCCCTAAATTTTCTTTTTGCAGCACTAACCATAATTTCTATGGCAAAATGAACCCCCTCATTTTGTTCCTTTTTAAATTAAATGTTTTAAGTGTTACCAGTTTATTCCAATCAAGATGGCTTCAGGTGTGCCATACTTTTGTCATAAGTAAGGCTGTTAGCACGCTAGTTGTTCTTTAGAACACTCTGGGAAGCTGCAGTAGAACACAAAGGCATCAACTGACAGGCTGCTCCTGTTGAAATATAACAGGAAGATATTTGAGATCTCACTTAAAACATGTCCTAATTTTTCTTTCTACAGCACTAACCATAATTTCTATGGCAAAATGAACCCCCTCATTTTGTTCCTTTTTAAATTAAATGTTTTAAGTGTTACCAGTTTATTCCAATCAAGATGGCTTCAGGTGTGCCATACTTTTGTCATAAGTAAGACTGTTAGCGCTCTAGTTGTTCTTTAGAACACTCTGGGAAGCTGCAGTAGAACACAAAGGCATCAACTGACAGGCTGCTCCTGTTGAAATATAACAGGAAGATATTTGAGATCACACTTGAAACATGTCCTAATTTTTCTTTCTACAGCACTAACCATAATTTCTATGACAAAATGAACCCCATCATTTTGTTCCTTTTTAAATTAAATGTTTTAAGTGTTACCAGTTTATTCCAATCAAGATGGCTTCAGGTGTGCCATACTTTTGTCATAAGTAAGGCTGTTAGCACTCTAGTTGTTCTTTAGAACACTCTGGGAAGCTGCAGTAGAACACAAAGGAATCAACTGACAGTCTCTGCCATTGTTGGATGTACATGTTTTACTGCGAATGTCAGACTTCATTCTCACATGACTGAGAAAGATAATGTGAATTTACAGAAAATATGCTCTCATTTTAGCTTCTGGAGCACCTTCCAAAACTGTATGGGACAAGCATGTGAAAATAGTTTTCTCTCAAACATGATTCATGATATCCCAGCAGAAGGTTTTTCACAGGGTAAAATCACCTTAGAACACACCACAATTCCTGAAATTAGTACGGTACCATCAACAAATGAATTCTAATGTAACTAAAGTCTGTTATCACCCTTTATAGTTCTCCTTTTGGTATCCCTCAAAATCTTCGATTCACTACAATACATTTCAATGGGGTACTATCATTTATATTGGTCCCAAGATGGCTGCCAGCAATTCCAGGATGAAGTGCTGACAGCCAATCAGATCTCACGATGACATGTGTGGTTAGGCTCCGCCCAGATATATATGTGTTTTTACTTTTGATTTTCTCAGTAACTACTGAACAGATTTACACCATTTAACAAAAGGGTTCTTTCTGAACCAAGAACTACCTCTTTGCCAAATTTGGTGTAATTCCGTTCAGCAGTTCGGGCTGTAGCCTTGCATAAAGTTTCCTATGGGAAATTGATTTTTGACTCTTATCTTTTTAATTTCTCCAGCAACTACTGAACGGATTTACACCATTTAACAAAAAGGGTTCTTTCTGAACCAAGAACTACCTCTTTGCCAAATTTTGTGTAATTCCGTTCAGCAGTTCGGGCTGCAGCCGTGGCTAAAGTTTCCTATGGGAAAATGAATGGGGAAAACACGTTTTGGGACCCCCTTTTTCTCGGCCCCCGCTTCACGAATCACCCCGAAACCTTCAGGGTAGGGGCGGACCGGAGCGGGCCATAAAGTTTGAAAATTTCGCGAAGATTCGTCATCCGACGCAAGAGTTATTTCAAATAGAATGATGCGGATTTCCTATGGAAAAAAGGTCCTAACTATAACTATCTACTGGCGACCGCCAGTAGATAATATATATATATATATATATTCACTGAAAAAACCATAGGTTTTAGGGACAGTTATAGTTAGTTGGACATTGCACTCGTACAAAACCCGTGAAATTCCCCCGTTATAGTTAGTCCAGCTAACTATAACTCACGCCCCGCAATGCACTGCTGATGACGTCACATATTACATCACTCATGACATGGTCAGTGACATCACTGATGAGATCACTGATGACATCTCAAATGACATCACTGATGACATCACTGATGACATCATCCAGTGACTGTGTGTTTCTGTAAAGTTTAAATATTTTTAATATATATAGGAAAAGACGTATTGAAGAATGAGTGGGTGTGTAAGTGTCTGTATGGATGATTTAGTAGGTGCGTGACTGACTGTATAAGTGAGTGATTTAACGTATCTTACTGAATGCATGGGTTAGTGACTAAACTGGGTGAATGTCTGTATCCGTCTGTCTGTTGCTTTGTAAGTGGCTGCATGTGTTTGAGAATAGCTACATGAGTGTCTATATGAGTTATTGAATGCTTGTGTGAGTATCTGTATGGGTGCCTGAGTGTTTGTGTGGGAGGGGTGTGTGCGACTCTGTGCATAGATGTGTGAGTGGGTGATTCACTGGGTGGATGGTTTCAAGAGTGCATCTGTGATAGACTGTATGGGTGGGTAAGTGTGTGTAAGAGTGTGTTAGTGAGTGAATGTATGTCCCAGTGGTACATGTGTGAGTAACTACATATGTGAAAGGCAGTATATATGTGTGTTGGAGTATATAAATAGCTATAAGCAAGAATGACTGATTGTGATAGTGGCTGTATGGATGAGTGTGTGCTTGTATCAGTGATTGTATAAGAGCGTAAGAATGTGCTAGTATTTGTATGAGTAAGTGAGCTGGTGTGTGTATAACTGTATAGGTGAGTAAATGGTAGTGTGTTTAATTATTTGCATGACTGACTAGGTGTGTGAGTACCTCTATGGATGAGTGGCGGTGTTTGAGTGTCTATATAGGAGTATGAGTGCATATGATAGTCCTGTACTGAGTGACCGTAAATATGAGTGACTGTTCGGGTGAGTGAGTGGATGTGTGTGTGTAGACCTAAGAATCAGTGAGTGGGTATGTAGTTATTGGTGTTGGAGTGTCTATGGTTTTGCGACTGGCAGTCTGTACTTTAGAGTGGGTGTATCAAAGGTTATATTAGGGTGTGAGAAGATGCATGAAATTATCACATGGATGATGTCATCAGTGATGTCATCAGTGATGTCATTTGAGATGTCATCAGTGATCTCATCAGTGATGTCACTGACCATGTCATGAGTGATGTAATATGTGACGTCATCAGCAGTGCATTGCGGGGCGTGAGTTATAGTTAGCTGGACTAACTATAACGGGGGAATTTCACGGGTTTTGTACGAGTGCAATGTCCAACTAACTATAACTGTCCCTAAAACCTATGGTTTTTTCAGTGAATTTCAAAGGTTTTTTAAATGCTAATTTGTAACTATAACGTCCCTGAAACCTATGGTTTTTTCAGTGAATTTCAAAGGTTTTTTAAATGCTAATTTGTAACTATAACATGTCTGAAACCTACGGTTTTTTCAGTGAATTTCAAAGGTTTTGTAAATGACAATTTTTAAATGTATTAATTGTTATATCAATTTTTAAAATACTGATTTATTACATTTTTAGAAACAATTTTTTTTTACATATTTTATTATTTAAATTACATTGTAATTACATTATACATTACATTACAAAAATACTTTCTCAGAATGAATTACTTTAGTTTCAATACTTTGCACATAGGCAATAGACTTTTAAGTACAGTAGTTACAGTTGTTGCAATGTGCAACACATTTTCAAACACAATGCAACATTCAGCTCAATGTGAATTTCTAGTTAAATGCAATTAGTTACTTTATGGATTACTTTTCTAACCACCTGACTGGATCCTAGATTCAGTCCTGGGACATCTCCTGTAAACAGTTGAGTAAAAGCGTTTTGGTTACAGTCGTGATTTTTAAGGAATATTATTGTACTTTAAAAGTTGACACTTTGAAACTTTTTCTCATAGAATCACCAATGTTATCCTATGGAAGGAAATTCACTTAGCAGGTAAAAACTGTTATCGTTACTTTTTCTTACTCAGTTTTGGATCCTGGATCCAGCTCTGGTGCATCTCCTGTAAACAGTTGAATGAATGCGTTTAAGTCATACAGGCGATTTTTAAGGAATATTTGTAGTTTGTGAAAATCGACACTTTGAAAGTTTTCTGCTGAAAACCAGACAATGGATTCCTATGTTAGAAAATATAAGTTACTGGTAAGTACGGTTAAAATTACTTTTCAGGGTCAGTGCTGGGCTAAAAGATGCAGCACTGGGTTCTCTCCTGATAACAGGTGAGTAAATTGGAATTCGTACTTTGGTTGATTTTAGAGGAATATTATAAAGTTCCAAAACTCCACACTTAGAAGAATTTCCAAGTGAAACCAGTCAATGTTAGCCTATGAAGGAAATTCAAGTTACCGGTAAGTACGGTTAAAATTAATTTTGAGGATCAGTACTTGGCTGAAAGATGCAGCACTGAGGTCTCTCCTGATAACAGGTGAGTAAATAAGAATTCGGATTTCGGCTGATTTTAGAGGAATATTTTAAAGTTCCAAAAATCAACACTTAGAAACTTTTTCAGCAAAAAGCAGGCAATGATATCCTATGCAAGGAAATTCAAGTTACTGGTAAGTACGGCTAAAATTACTTTTGAGGATTAGTACTGGGCTGAAAGATGCAGCACTGAGGTCTCTCCTGATAACAGGTGAGTAAATCGGAATTCGTATTTCGGCTGATTTTAGAGGAATATTTTAAAGTTCCAAAACTCCACACTTAGAAGAATTTCCAAGTGAAACCAGTCAATGTTAGCCTATGAAGGAAATTCAAGTTACCGGTAAGTACGGTTAAAATTACTTTTCAGGACCAGTACTGGGCTGAAAGATGCAGCACTGAGGTCTCTCCTGATAACAGGTGAGTAAATCGGAATTCGTATTTCGGCTGATTTTAGAGGAATATTTTAAAGTTCCAAAACTCCACACTTAGAAGAATTTCAAAGTGAAACCAGTCAATGTTAGCCTATGGAAGGAAATTCAAGTTACTGGTAAGTACGGTTAAAATTACTTTTCAGGACCAGTACTGGGCTGAAAGATGCAGCACTGAGGTCTCTCCTGATAACAGGTGAGTAAATCGGAATTCGTATTTCGGCTGATTTTAGAGGAATATTTTAAAGTTCCAAAACTCCACACTTAGAAGAATTTCCAAGTGAAACCAGTCAATGTTAGCCTATGAAGGAAATTCAAGTTACCGGTAAGTACGGTTAAAATTACTTTTCAGGACCAGTACTGGGCTGAAAGATGCAGCACTGAGGTCTCTCCTGATAACAGGTGAGTAAATCGGAATTCGTATTTCGGCTGATTTTAGAGGAATATTTGCACAATGGTGAAGGGAGGGGGCGGGGCCTCAGGTGACATCTGTGCAAACGCGCCCGTTGCGCGTTTTAAGTTGGGGGATTAAGTCCCCTTGAATCCTGAGGGTCCCTAGGGCCAACTAGCCCACCAGGAACCTCCAATATGCGCCAGGGGCTGCGTTGCAGAGACGTGTAGAGAGGCCACACCCCTTTTACACCTCTCTGCAACGCAGCTCTGTGGCGCTTTCTGGATGTACCTGTTGGGCTAGTTGGCCCCCAGGGACCCTCAGGATTGAAGGGGATTTAATTTCCCATCTTAAAACGCGCCACGGGGCCTGTTTGCACACATGTCACCTGAAGCCCCGCCCTCCCTTCACCACTGTGCAAACGCGCCCGTGGCGCGTTTTAAGTTGGGGGATTAAGTCCCCTTGAATCCTGAGGGTCCCCGGAGTCCAACTAGCCCACCATATACCTCCAAAAGCGCCACAGAGCTGCGTTGCAGAGAGGTGTAAAAAGGGCGTGGCCTCTGTACACCTCTCTGCAAGGCAGCCCTCTGGCGCATACTGGAGGTACCTGGTGGGCTAGTTGGCCCCCAGGGACCCCCAGTATTCAAGGGGAATTGCTCCCTCTCTGCAAACGCGCCAGGGGCGCGTTTGCAGAGTGGTGAAGGAAGGGGGCGGGGCCTGCGGGCCCGATCGTTTTAAAAAAAAAATTTTCTCCCTGAAGGGGGGCTGTGTGGCCCCCTTCCTTTTTCTTTTTTTGGGCCCTGGGGACCCCATCCCCCAGGGCCTTACCCCTTTTTAAAATTACCTTTAAAAAAATGGGAAGGGGGCCGCGTGGCCCCCTTCCCTTGGCCTGTATTGGCCCCGGGACCCCATCCCCGGGGCATGGCCTCTATATTTTTTTTTTGAGGGGGCAGCGTGGCCCCCTCCTCTGGCCATTTTAAGGCCCCGGGGACCCCATCCCCGGGGCCGGCCTTTCCTTTTTTTAAAATTTTTTTTGCTCTTTTTTGGGGAGGGGGGCCGCGTGGCCCCCCTCCCGGGCCACTACTTGCCTCGGGGACCCCATCCCCCGGGGCTGGCTCCTCTCCGTTGGGGACTGTGGGGGTCCCCAATCCCCCACAGTCCCGCCGGCTCCCCACGTCCCTTGGGAGCCGGCATTGCTAGTCCCACATGGGGAGCAGCTGACATGCTGCTCCCCATGTGGAAAAGCAATCGCTTTGGATATTGGAAGAGAGAGCAGGTTTCCCTGCTCTCTCTTCCAATATCCAAAGCAGTTTGCTATGGCAGGACGGGAGCCGCGAGGCTCCCGTCCTGCCATAGCAAACTACAGTGTCCCGGGGTAGGCACCCCGGGACACTGCAGGAGCCGGCCATGGGGGTGGTGGTCCCCAGGGCCATCAAGGGCTCCAGGAGGGGGCCGCGCGGCCCCCTCCCTACATCAGCACAGCCCCGGGGAGGTGGTGGTCCCTGGGCTTCGGGGTCCAAAACGGACCCCCATTTTAATTTGTTAGTGCCCCGGGAGGTGGCGGTCTCGGGCGTGTGGGGGCTGGAGCCCCCCACACAGGTTGTTTAATTTTTAAAAAAAGCCCCGGGAGGTGGTGGTGCCTGGGCTGCGGGAGGGCTCAGAGCCCTCCCGCACCATTTTTAAAAGAAAGCCCCGGGGGTGGCGGTCCCTGGGCTTGGGGGCCCTTTGAGGCCCCCCATACATAAAATAAACCCCCTCAGCATGCCCCCGGGACTTGGGCCACCCGGGGCAAAATACATCGAGCGCGGGAGACCGCGCTCGATTTTTTTTCGGCAGGATTCGCGCACCCTGAGCGCATCCTGCCGATTTTTTTTTTAAAAATGCTTTTTTGCCCAGGGGGTCCTTGTGGGACCCCTGAGCAGGCCTAGGGGTTAGGGTGTTTCTACCCTGCCCCCTTTGTGCGTTTTGCACACTTGTTTCTTTTTTTCTCGGCGGGATACGCGCACCCTAAGCGCATCCCGCCGATTTTTAAAAAAAAAAAATATATTTTTTCTGCCCAGGGGTCCTTGTGGGACCCCCTGAGCAGACCTAGGGGGTCAGGGTGTTTCTACCCTGCCCCCTTTTTGCGCTTTGCGCACTTGTTTCTGTCCCTCGGTTCTACCGAGGGACAAAATGGCTGCCAACACTTCCTGAATCGGAATGTTGACAGCCAGCTGACAGCCAATTAGCATGCAGCTCGTGGATCGGGACGGTGCGCGCAGGGTGCGCTGAGGGCACGCGTATCCGACGCGCCCATAGATATATATGTACTTTTACTTTTGATTTTCTCAGGAACTACTGAACGGATTTACACCATTTAAGGAAAAGGCACCAGTCTGAACCAAGGACTACCTCTTTGCCAAATTTGGTGTAATTCCGTTCAGCAGTTCGGGCTGTAGCTGCGACTAAAGGTTCCTATGGAAAAATGAATGGGGAAAACGCGCTTTGGGACCCCCTTTTTCTCGGCCCCCGCTTCACGTATCACCCCGAGACTTTCAGGGTAGGAGCGGAGCGGAGCGCCCCAACAAGTTGGAAACTTTCACGAAGATTCGTCAACCGGCGCCAACGTTATTTCAAATAGAATGTCGCGGATTTCCTATGGATAATAGGTTGTAACTATAACTATCTACTGGCGACCGCCAGTAGATAATATATATATATATATATATATATATATAAATTTATAAATATGGTCCTCACCCACAGGTACCACCTGTGGCATGCTTCATCATTGGACCCTCACTCAGACACTGAGGGGCCGACTCCGATTCGGGCCGGAAAACATACCGACCGACTCGGTACGGGAATTTATTCCGACCGACACGTACCGGCGCTGCCCGATCCGCCTAGTACGATGAAATGCATGTGAATCACGACCGACTCGTACGGAACACAAGCCGAACGACCGAACCGCACGGAAACAGCTATCCGGCCGTAAAACCATGCGAATCGAACCGACCGACACGCACCAGGAATGAACCCGACAGAAACGTACCCGCGAACTCCGACCCGCGCAGTACGATGCAATGCGTGGAAAACCAGACCGAGTCGCACGGAGCTCAAGCCGTACGACCGACACGCATACAAAACCGAGCCGAAGCAACCCAATACCCTGCGACCGACGCGTACGCCGCACAGAAAATACAGCAGAAACACAGCTTGAAAGACTCGGAGAAGCTCGCACGAGACAACTGCAGCGTCCGACTCCGTCAGAAGAACGTCTCCTACATGCCCCAAAACTACAAAGGAAATAATACAAAAAAAAGGGCCAAACAAGCAATGACAAAGTCAATAAATACTGGGGGGGAAAAACATGGAACAAAGACACACCCACAACTCCACCCATATAAAGGCCACAAATCCCTACCATGATCCTTTGCAAATTCAAATGACCTGCCAGCACAGAACACCATCAGACAGCAATCACAGACACACCCACAACTTATCCATCACACAAGCCACACACCATTAGCACCTCCCTAATAGCACCCTCACATACACCCAGCAAAACTGACACTCACCTACCCTCACTTGCACACTCACACACACATCAATCCCCACCACCACCCATCACCATGCCCTCAAAGAAGAATCCAAAGTTCCTAAACAGTGAATTGGAAGTGCTGGTAGATGAAATCCTCAGGGTAGAGCCACACTTGTTTGGTACACTGGTTCAACAGACCCCCATGTCGCAGAAAACCAAGATGTGGGAGAGGATCGTCGACAGGGTGAACGCACAATCACCATGTTTGCGCACAAAAGAAGACATCCAGAACAGGTGGTATGATGTGCGCAGGAGGGTCAAGGCCCTACTCAAGAAGGATTACACCTTGAGCCATCGCACCGGCAGTGGCCCTCCTGCCAAACCAGTATACCTCAGGCCCTGGGAGGAGAAGGTGCGGCCATCCTACCACCAGAGAGCGTACATGGACTAGCAAACATCCCAGAGCCTGGTGAGTACACAACCAATATACCCAATATCGTGTGACAATACACACACATCACTGTCAAGGGGATAGTCAAACCATGCACCGTTAGCAAAGCCACAGTAACCAAAACATAATCATCCCAAGATGTGTATGTTAGTTACACAAACACAACACCTGCCATCCCATAGTGAAATGGAACTGTGTCATGACATGTACAAACCCAACAACAAATAGAGCAAGGCAGCGGCACAAATCTAACCAACAAACACTCTCAGACATTTTGCCACCACTAGAACACCACCTCACAGGGAAGCTCACTGAAAGGAAGGAATTCTGTGTATGCTGGTGAAGTCAGTGTAGCCAATAGCATGATGGGAGTTGTAGTCACAGATATTGCTCACCCTCACAATTGGCCCATCAACACCACTCTGAACAATGCTCACATCACAGGGAGTGGAAAAGAACTGACAAGATGGCTGACACTGGGTACTGCTGTGGGGAGCACAAGGCCCTGCTGGGAACTGTGCACCAACCAACAGCAGGACACCACTGACTGACATCTTGAAAGCCAACTTGCACTCCCTGCAATGGAAGCACGTTCCATGGTGGGATATCTGGCTGGGTGGGAAGGAGGACTGACAGCACTGACCATAGTTACCAGCAGCTTTTCTCACACACACCCTTAACACAAACTCCACACAACTCACCTGGGAGAATGCATTGCCTCACACTCTAATTAAATATCCCACAAAGAACCAACACCCTGGGTTATGCTGTGTGAAGCACAGGGACACTTTTGGGACTTGTAGCCAAACTAATGCAAGGACAACACTGTCAGCCATCCTGGCAGCACAGGCACACTACTCCACAGGGAAGCAGAGTCAAAAGGAAGAAAGTATGGGCATGCTGGGAAGGGGGTGTAGGCAATAGCATGATGGGAGTGGTAGTCACAGCTCAACATCCCCCACCCACATGGCCCGGCAAGCTCACACTGAAGCATGCACACCTACCAGGGAGTGAAAAGCCACTTCAAAGATGTCTGACACTGGTGCTCTGTTGTGGGGAGCACAAGGCCCTGCTGGGAACTGGGCACCAACAAACAACAGGACACCACTGTCAGCCATCTTGCCATTGCTGTCACACTCACACACAGTGAAGTCCACTCAAAAGGAAGGAAGTATGGGCATGCTGGGAAGGGGGGTGTAGGCAATAGCAAGATGGGAGTGGTAGTCACAGCTCAACATCCCCCACCCGCATGGCCCAGCAAGCTCACACTGAAGCATGCACACCTCACAGGGAGTGAAAAGCCACTTCAAAGATGTCTGACACTGGTGCTCTGTTGTGGGGAGCACAAGGCCCTGCTGGGAACTGGGCACCAACAAACAACAGGACACCACTGTCAGCCATCTTTCCATTGCTGTCACACTCACACACAGTGAAGTCCACTCAAAAGGAAGGAAGTATGGGCATGCTGGGAAGGGGGTGTAGGCAATAGCAAGATGGGAGTGGTAGTCACAGCTCAACATCCCCCACCCACATGGCCCAGCAAGCTCACACTGAAGCATGCACACCTCACAGGGAGTGAAAAGCCACTTCAAAGATGTCTGACACTGGTGCTCTGTTGTGGGGAGCACAAGGCCCTGCTGGGAACTGGGCACCAACAAACAACAGGACACCACTGTCAGCCATCTTGCCATTGCTGTCACACTCACACACAGTGAAGTCCACTCAAAAGGAAGGAAGTATGGGCATGCTGGGAAGGGGGGTGTAGGCAATAGCAAGATGGGAGTGGTAGTCACAGCTCAACATCCCCCACCCACATGGCCCAGCAAGCTCACACTGAAGCATGCACACCTACCAGGGAGTGAAAAGCCACTTCAAAGATGTCTGACACTGGTGCTCTGTTGTGGGGAGCACAAGGCCCCGCTGGGAACTGGGCACCAACCAACAGCAGGACACCACTGACTGACATCCTGAGAGTCAACCTGCACCCACTGCAAGTGTGGCATGCTTCATGGTGGGATAACTGGGCTGGGGGGAGAAGGATGTCCGGATGTCAACCAAATACCACCAATGCTGGCCATGCATACACCTCAACATTCACATTGAAATGCTTCATGTTGTCAGGACAATGTGCTACACCAATATCAACCTCTGACTGTGACAACTTAGGACAATGCAATGTACAGGCCCGCATCCAGAGGTACAGTCACAACTGTCAGGTGTTTGAACCATTGATGCCTGTAGAAACATAAAATACATTGTGTCTCTCTTCCAAAAACAGGTGATGATGGGGACACAGCAGCAGAAGATGAGGAGTCCCTGTCCCAGGCTCCGGGGGACCCTGAGCTCTCTGGTGTGGAACAGCCTCTGCCCTCCACGGATGGCGAAGACCTACCTGGCCCCTCCGGTGTGAGTCATCATGCAGCACCAGCAGGACCACCATCTGCACCCCCTGCACCCACTCCTCCAACAACTGCCAACACACAGACCACCCCCGCCGACACAGACAGACCAAGGACCACCAATGACAACAGCACAGGGACCCTGGCCCACCGTGAAGCAACGGACAACAACCCCAGTACCAACCCCCAAGGGGGCCTAGGGTCACCTGTGCGTGCCACCGCAGGTCCCGCACGTGTGGCCACGTGTGGCCAGGGGTGGTGGGAGGGGTGGTAGGCAGAGGTCGCTGTTTGCAGAGGGGTCTGGACTGCATGATGACCCACAACTGGTACGCATCGGATGCGTACCAGAATAGCACCGGAGAGGTCAGCCAGGTAGTGGGGATCCTCAAGGACATTCAACAGCAGCAGGCTGCCCATCATGCCCGCTTGCACTCCCACATGTCCCGTGTGGAGACACACATGTCCCGTGTGGAGACACACATGTCTGGCATGGAGTCCAAGTGGGACACATTGCAAGAACTGACAGCGGTGCATAGGGACATATTGACATGCCTCCGCCAGGTTAGCACCAACATGGCCACACCTCCCTGTGTGCCCACAACATCTGGTGCCGCAATAACTGCAACTGCCACAGGGAGGGAGGATGACTCTGGCGGAGAGTCCTCTGCACCGCAGCAGCCTGCACGTGAGGGTCCCCCCCCAAAGAAGAGGGGTCATCCGAGGAAGGAGAACTGAGAGGCTGATGGCCATGTACATCCCCCAGGAACCCAACACCTGTTCTGGAAATCCACCTTTGTGTGCAAACTGTTCACCCTGTCGAATGCAACCCAACTCTCCCACATGACATGGGGAGTTTAAGTTGGACCAATGTATCAGATGACTGTGGACTTTACTCAGGACATTTCTGCTACCAACACTTCCAACTCATCTGGGGACCAATATCAACCTCTGACTATGACAACTTAGGACAATGCAATGTACAGGCCCGCATCCAGAGGTACAGTCACAACTGTCAGGTGTTTGAACCATTGATGCCTGTAGAAACATAACATATATTGTGTGTCTCTTCCAAAAACAGGTGATGATGGGGACACAGCAGCAGACGATGAGGAGTCCCTGTCCCAGGCTCCGGGGGACCCTGAGCTCTCTGGTGTGGAACAGCCTCTGCCCTCCTCGGATGGCGAAGACCTACCTGGCCCCTCCGGTGTGAGTCATCATGCAGCACCAGCAGGACCACCATCTGCACCCCCTGCACCCATTCCTCCAACAACTTCCAACACACAGACCACCCCCGCCGACACAGACAGACCAAGGACCACCAATGACAACAGCACAGGGACCCTGGCCCACCGTGAAGCAACGGACAACAACCCCAGTACCAACCCCCAAGGGGGCCTAGGGTCACCTGTGCGTGCCACCGCAGGTCCCGCACATGTGGCCACGTGTGGCCAGGGGTGGTGGGAGGGGTGGTAGGCAGAGGTCGCTGTTTGCAGAGGGGTCTGGACTGCATGATGACCCACAACTGGTACGCATCGGATGCGTACCAGAATAGCACCGGAGAGGTCAGCCAGGTAGTGGGGATCCTCAAGGACATTCAACAGCAGCAGGCTGCCCATCATGCCCGCTTGCACTCCCACATGTCCCGTGTGGAGACACACATGTCTGGCATGGAGTCCAAGTGGGACACATTGCAAGAACTGACAGCGGTGCATAGGGACATATTGACATGCCTCCGCCAGGTTAGCACCAACATGGCCACACCTCCCTGTGTGCCCACAACATCTGGTGCCGCAACAACTGCAACTGCCACAGGGAGGGAGGATGACTCTGGCGGAGAGTCCTCTGCACCGCAGCAGCCTGCACGTGAGGGTCCCCCCCCAAAGAAGAGGGGTCGTCCGAGGAAGGAGAACTGAGAGGCTGATGGCCATGTACATCCCCCAGGAACCCAACACCTGTTCTGGAAATCCACCTTTGTGTGCAAACTGTTCACCCTGTCGAATGCAACCCAACTCTCCCACATGACATGGGGAGTTTAAGTTGGACCAATGTATCAGATGACTGTGGACTTTACTCAGGACATTTCTGCTACCAACACTTCCAACTCATCTGGGAACTTTGGATTCCAATCCCAATGTACAGCACCCACCATCCTGTGCACTATCCTCACACATGTATGTAAATAAACTCACTAATACACCATACTTGCCTCTGTTGTGATTCCAACGTTGTTTCTGTCATGGAGATGATGATCTGCTAAATGACACTGTGCATGCTAACTGCTACAGCAAGTTCAACACCGTCATGTGAGTCATGGCGACGTGACACATATGAGGGAGACACACCACTAGGGCTACACAACACATACACACCAGGGCCATCTGACTCATCGCCTACCCTGATGTTGCCAGGAAATACAGTGGAATGCACAGACACCACACCTATTCACAGTCTGTGTTAACTAGCCCACAGGTGAAGTAAGCTAACGTCAGTCAGATGTGTGACCACAGACAACGCACATCCCAAAGTGAAGCACAGGTTTATTACACATTTGCAACATGTCGTTTCCACTACAGATGCAAGGTAATCCCACGTGGCAGTGGCCACACAGTCAACAATTGTAGAAGAAATAAAGTCCAGGGGTGTGGGGCACATCACCTGTAGGGAAACGACTGCTTCCACCCTGGAAGTTGAATCATGGTGTCGGGGGATCCGAGTGGACCAAACAACTCTGAAAGCACCCTGTGAAGGACAGACATGACACACAGTCAAAAGCACTGAAGAACAGGACAGAACTGCAATACTCATGCCCAATACATGTCACAAGATACCTACACAAAACCAAGTTAGCATGTCAACACTGTTGGGGAGTACAGACTACCTGTAAGGACACATCGCTGCACGCATACAGTCAAGTAGCACATGGCCACACTCAAACAGCAACAGAGCACCACCAACACATATCATGCAAACTCAAATCATTGACATGACAACTCTGGATACTCACATTCAGCTGAAGAAGTTGGTGATGAGCTGTGTGCGGACATCACCATCATCATCATCATCATCACTGGCATCGTGGCCCAGGCCAGGATCCTCCACAGGTGGCGGATGTTGGTCATCGTCATCCAGGATGAGAGGCAACTCCTTCCGCACTGCAAGGTTGTGTAGCATGCAGCAGACGATGACAATCTTACACACCTTTGCTGGGGCATATGGGAGGGCCCCTCCTGTCTTGTCCAGGCAGCGAAAGCGGCTCTTCAGGAGACCAAATGTCCGCTCGATCACTCTCCTGGTCCGACCATGTGCCTCATTGTAGCGCATCTGGGCTGGTGTCACAGGGTTCCTGAGGGGTGTCAGCAACCACGCCATGTTGGGGTATCCGGAGTCACCTACATACAGACAATTGCACATTAGCTGAGTTGGGTAAAGAGGGTGGAATACAACATTGCAGAACACACACAATGGTAAAAAGTCAGTACACACCGACAAGCCAGGCACGCTGGTTCTGCATCTGTGACATCATCCTCGGGATGCGACTACTCCTCATCACGTAGGCATCGTGTGCAGAACCGGGGAAACGTGCACACACATGTGAGATGGTCATATCTGCAAGACATACAACCAGAGCATTGATAGAATGGTAATGTTTCCTGTTCCTGTATGCCTGCTCATGTGCCTGTGGTGGTACCAAAGCCACATGTGTCCCATCAATGGAGCCAATGACATGTGGCATCCTCCCCAGGGCATAGAAGTCACTCTTCACGCCAGTGAGTTGTTGACGTTTAGGGAAATAGATGTACTGGTTCAGGTATCTCAACATTGCCTCCAAAACATTGCGTAGCACACGGCTGAACATGGTCTGTGACATCCCACCAGCAGACGCCACAGTGTGTTGAAAGGTACCGGTGGCAAAGAAGTGTAGGGCTGCCATCACCTTCACCTTGGGGGTCAGCGCTGTAGGGTATGTCCGGCCAGGTTGCAAATGTGGGGCCAACCGCACCGTCAATTCCTCAATCAGCGGCCTGTTGAAGTGGTACCGTCGGATGCAGTCACGTTCAACCATGGTTGCAAGGTCAGGGAATGGTCTATGGACAGCTGGTGCCCTGCAGTGCATAGGTGAACAAAGAAAGATTGTCAGTCACCCCACATATGTGGCATTGACCATACTCAATATCACATGATACATCATTACAAGACACAAGTACTTGATGTGTGTGCCGTTCTGTATGGACATATATGGCACCTACAAGGCCAACATCTAACATCACAGTTCAACATGTGTTGACAACAAGTTCCAGGTCGTGCAATGGGAAATCATTAGGCTGTGTCACAGTACCCATGTACTGCTGTCACATTCCAAACACATACCACAGTGACAAGTGAGGACAGATGTGCCACAGGCATCACAGCTCATTGACAGGTAGATTCACAGGGACCCTGTATTGCCACATGGACATTGGCATGACATGGCGTATCATGTACACGTCAGCAATACAACCATGACTCCCACAGGTAGTGGCCCCTGTTGCCTCTGCAGGACAGACATGGACGTCTGTGACACACACACGCACAACATCAAAGTGGATGCACAAACAACATGGATGTGGAGACTGTCTCCCATTGTGCACATTGAATCAGAGACATCTGAAACACAACATGCACACAGACTGTGGAGGGCCATCACTATTGTGGCAATGGGTCACCCTGTGACGTACATACCTTCCCACATGGGACTCAGGGTGTATGCGACATGACATACACATACACAACCTGGAAATGTGACCATGCCACATGCCCCGAACTGAACAGTTGCACATCACAGTGGTCGTGTGCACAACACACAAAGGATTCTGTCCCCATGAACACGTGCACGGCCTGGGAGTGGCTGCCCCCAAGTGCCACCAAAAAAAACACAGGTTGACCCCCATACACACACAGGTAATGCAGCCTTACATGCCTTAGGATACAGTGTGGACAGGCTGTGGTGTTGTAGGTGTGCCCCTGAGTCCCTGGCAAGTAATTGTGGCTGGCATACGTTCACCAGTGACAACCATGGTGACATATGCAAGTTATTTGTACAGGGATGCGTTGTACAGCAATGGACCGATCGGTGCGCACGCATTGGCCATTGCATATGATGTGAACGGGTACGCGTTGTACAGCAATGGACCGATCGGTGCGCACGCATTGGCCATTGCATATGATGCGGACAGAAATACGCGTTGTACAGCAATGGACCGATCGGTGCGCACGCATTGGCCATTGAATATGATGTGAACGGGTACGCGTTGTACAGCAATGGACCGATCGGTGCGCACGCATTGGCCATTGAATATGATGCGGACAGAAATACGCGTTGTACAGCAATGGACCGATCGGTGCGCACGCATTGGCCATTGAATATGATGTGAACGGGTACGCGTTGTACAGCAATGGACCGATCGGTGCGCACGCATTGGCCATTGCATATGATGTGAACGGGAACCATTAACGAGTCTGATGCAGTGAATTCAGTTAGCCACCCACAACAATGTTGCAAATTCATGGGTGTCATGAAGTTGAACTTTTGAAGGATGCTGTGGGCGTGTATAAGTGATGCAATTCCATGGATTGGCCAGATTCAGAAGATGCAAACGACTTGGACCTATCACTTTGGACACATGGGACAGTATCTGCCTCTGCAGCACACATATAATGCTGGCTGTTCCTCTGAGAGCTCACTTGCCTGCACTACATGCTCCAGGACGACATCTGCCACCACCACTGCTGCTGTATATGCATCCTCTGGCTACTGCAATGGCACGTACTGTGGAGAGAGCCCCAGCCTTCACCAATGAGGAGAACCAGGCCCTGCTGGACAGCCTCCTTCCACAGTACAGCAAGCTGTATGGGAAACCAGGGGAGCAGGTGAGTGTGCTGTCCACTGCCTTACTAAATGTGCATGTTGTCTGACTAGCAAGACTTACAGTGTGCACGCCACTGGCTAGCATGCTCACTGAGTAGTTGTCACCCCCAAAGTGTGTAGTTACATGCACTGAACAGGTATAGTGCAGTAACAGTGCATTCCAACAAGGTTTTACTTCCCAGGCAATGATACCATGTAGTAACTGCTGGCAAACTGTTCATAGCCATCGTTGCACTGCCTGTGTACATCATGTGCCCCTGTGATTGAGACATGTATATCCAAATGTGTGATGCACGGATATGTTGCATGTGTAGTAATGGCCTTTTCACTTTGTCATCCTCACAGGTTGATGCCCACCAGAAGCAGGACATCTGGCTGACCATCGCCCGGGCAGTAAGATCCGTGGGGGTCTACAAGCGCCGGATCCGCAACTGCCAGAAGAGGTGGCAGGACCTTCGGGGCTGGACCCGGAGGATCGCAAGGGTCCAGCTGAAGCTGTCGCCTCCTCGCAGGAGGGGCGGACACTGGACCCTGACCCCCACATGCTCAGGATCCTGGCGGTGGTCTTCCCTGACCTGGATGGGCAGCTGAAGGCCAGACAGCAGCAAGGAGGGGTGAGTCCATGACTGCACTGTGAACTTTGTCTGACATGCTATGTGCCCTCCTCTGGCCTGGTTAAACTTCCACAGTACATCAGTCTTGTGGTCCAGGACCCATGTCCCTCAATTGTGACATGCCCACTCCTCATCTGATACCCAGGTGTGGCCCTTACAGTCAGGAAATTGTGTCACTTGGGTACTGTGTCCTTGCATTTTGCTTAGCTCAAGGTGGGGGACAGCATTTGTTCCCGTAGCTTTGTGGTGGGCTTCATGGGTGGGTCAATTGCTTACACAATGCCTGAGTTCTGACATGTAATCTGCGTGTAACTTTGATATGTGGTCCAATTGCTGATCTGACTCACCACATGTGCCTGGGGTATTTGGCACACACCCATGCTGCGGGTGGGAACAATGTTTGGGCCTCAGGAGTATGTATATCAAGTGTGTCACACATACTTAGCCACCTGCCTACTGTCCAGGGCTCATCCCTCTTTCATGTGGAGCAGGATAGTCATGCCTACTCCAGGCCATACAATACACTCTGTACTCCCACTCCCGTGTATCAGCTGACACGTTGTGCTCAGTGAAATGTCCCCTCAGGTGTCTGCCTCTGTGTCATTGTGCTGTGGCTTCGGTGTCAGGACTACTGGGGTGTTTATCGGTTAGGGCTCAGCATGCCACCTGAGATGTGACCATAGGAGACGATACTTGTGTGACATATAGGTGTTTGATCACTTGACTGTGCAGACTGGGGTATGCGACTGTGAAGTTCATGCAGCTGTTTCTCATTCACAGCAGACTGTGAGGTGCTCAGGTTCAGAGGGTTGTGTCTCATGTCTCCCATATGTCCAATTGGTATGACGTGGACAAATAAGAGTTCAGATGATGTGGTTTGTGGGGGATGGACATGTGCACTTGTCAGCTACAGAACTTGCATTCCCCATGCCCTAGGATTGTGACACAGTGCAGACTGTTGTTGGCTGGCTGCCCTGCCCATGTGACTGGAGACAGTGATGTATGACTTTGCAGGCATGCCTGTGCCATGGCATTAAACTCCCTAAGAGTGATCCTGCAGGTGAGTGACATGTGCTACATGCACCCCATTGTGGCATTGACTATCAGGACATGGGTGCATCATGGTGTCTGGTGCTGGTATGCATCACATGCATTTCAAATTAGACTCTGGCCATCCCTTTATCCGGACACCTGTACTGACTCAGTGGCAAGAGATGTGATGTGTGCATGTTCACATACTTCACCGTGTTCTCTGCAATGTCCAACTACTGTGTAGGTGGTGCATGTGTCCACACTGGGGTATTAACATCCGACAGGCACCAGACAGATGGGTGCAAGGCCAGGAGGGATGTGAGTGCCATGGTTGACCATCAGACTGACAATTGGCTTCTCCTAATCTGTTTGAGCACTTTTGGCAATGTTCAACTAAGGATGCCAGGGCTTGCTCTGCAATGTGCTGTACTTACTGTGGTGTGTGCGGTCAGTGCAGGTGACTGATGTTTGTCTGTTTCCCTAATTGTTTGCAGATACATCCACGGCCACAGGAGGGGACAGCTCCACGGACCAGGAGGAGCTGCAGAGCCAGACTGGGTCAGCAGCCGATGAGTGGTCGGAGGGACCCAGTGGCACGGAGGGCGAGGGGAGCCACACCGAGGAGTCCTCAGCACCATCCACCTCAGCTGAGGACCACAGCAGCTCGGAGGATGACTCCCTTGTGGAGGCGGGTGTCAGCAGCCACCACACCCCAGCTAGTATGGCTATCCCCGCCACCACCACCACCACCACCCTCCCATCGGCTCCCATTCCAGAGGTCCGTGGAGGCTCCCGTGTTCGGGAGCGTGTCTCCTTCGTGCCAGGCACCGCACCCCCTGCCCCTGTGTCCCCTGCTGCCCTGAGTGAGGAGTCTGTGTACCTACTTCGCCAGCTCCATGTAGGGCAGACAGCAATGCTGAGTGTCCTCCATGCACACATCACTCTGTTGACACAGCTGGTGTCGTTCATGGAGGGCATCTCATCGGGCATGTCTGCCCTACAGAGGAGCAATAAGTCCATGGACTCCTCCCTGACGGCAGCAGTGTCCCTCCTCCAACAGTCCCTCACCCCTCCTACCTCTGCCCCATCCACACTTCCTGGCACCCTACCTGTCCCAAGCACATGCACACCTGCACAATCACCCAAACACACAGACACGAGCAGCACAGGAACACCCAAAACAAAGACAAAACATGCACGCAAGCATCCTCAGGGGACTGATACCACACCCACAGGGGATGGGGAACAGACACACACACAGGCATCCACAGTCACTTCGCAGTCCTCCGATACCTCTCCCTCCAAGGCCCCTTCCCTTGCCTCACCTGCAACCCCACCTACAAAGCAGCTCTTCCTCTGTGACCTCGGCCTCTTCCCCTCCGATACAGCTGATCCAGCATACAGGGGGAAGAGGAAGCCCACCCACACAGAGGGGAGTGCCCCTCGCCCCCGGACACCCTACCCCAGGCACAGACAAACAGAGGCCCCCACCCGCAAGTCCCCCTGGACCCGGAAGAGCAAGACCCCGCCACCGCCCTGCAGCTCAACCACACAGTCTCCTTCCTCCATCCCTCAGGCCCACACTCCACAGGTTCCCCCACCACACCCTGCCCCAGGTTCCCCCACCCACAGATACACCATCCCCAAAATGATCCGGCCTTCTCCCCCTGCCACTTGCTCTTCCGGCCCCACACCCCCGCTGCGCATGTTTGTGCCACTGGTGTGGAGGCCGTGTCCTCCCCTCTGTCCTGCCCACCTTACCTGAACCCCATTCTACTCCCCTTGAGATAGGCACTGCAGTGGAGTCCACTACCACCCCGTCTGACTTGGGCACTGCAGTGGGGAACCTGTCCACTCCATCTGCCCAGCCCACTGCAGTCGTGCCGGCACCCACACCATCTGACTCATGCCTCCCAGTTGTGCCGGCACACACCATGTCAGACACCTCCACTGCAGTTGTCAGTGACTCTCCAGCACCCACCACCCCTTCCCTGCCTCCTTCTGGTGAGCCCTGATCCTGTCCCTGCGGTGCCTGGCCTGCCCCCCGTATGCCCCTCCGAGGGGAATGTCCCTGGTCCGTAGCAGTGCAGGCAAGCAAAGGGTGACATCTGCCACTGTCACCCTGTTTGGACTTTATTAATGGACTGGCCATTGGCCTTTGTGTTTTTTCTGGACTTCCAGGTTTACCCCCACATATGCTGAATAAAGCTACTTTCTGTTCTCTAGTGGTTTTGCTTCAGATGTACATGATGTTGATGATGCTAACCATGCCCTTGCTGCAGTGATGGTGATTTTTGATATCAGGAAAATGAAGTGTTACTGTGCAGGACCCCATGTGGTCCAGGGGGAATGTGTCCTATCCTGGTGTGTATCCATGTCATCCTTTGCAGCAATATGAGGGTGTCATGTTTTCAATATTTGGCAATGGGATTTCCTACTTTTATTTGCAATATCACATCTGTGGCTTACACCCCTGCACATCTGTTGTGCTTGCCATTGTTCACTTTGTCTATTTCCCTGACCGTGTGACCATCTCCACTGGACATGCAAGTTTGGGCATCAATGGGGAAGGACTCATCTGTGTTATCAGTGCAACTTGCTATACATGTGTGTTGGATCTGTGCAGATGATTTCGGTGACACTCCCATGACCAGGCTGATGTGACGGGAGCCTTCATTTTGTGCTAATTGTTGACTGAGTGACCAAGTGTTCTGCTGACATGATAGAGCCCTGCAGAGACAACGTATGGCACAGCTTTCCTTACACTGGAGTGGAGTCCCCTCATGGCAGTGTGTAATTCCGTGACATTGCCTGAGCCCAAGGTGTGTGTTGTGTGAGCATGTCTGTGTGTGTTCACTTCCATTTTGCTACACAGGCTGGGATCCCTAGTGATGTTCCTGTTTGTGATGCTTGCTGAGTTGACCTATGTTCCCCCCAAATCTTCGCCCTGGGTTCTCTGGGATGTGGGTGCATGGCACATTACTGGTCATCAGGGTGTCATCCATAGGTGTGTTTGCTGTCAGGGCTGAGTTTGTGGGCAAACGCAGATGAGACACAGTCAGGATTCCCCTTGGCACTTGTTGGTTACACAAGTCATGTAATTTACAGTTTGTGGTAGCTTTCAGTGATTGTGACACGGTGTGTGTGTGACTGCTGCCACTCCTCAGGGTCAGAGCTGCAATGTTGGAAGTCGTCTATGTGTGTTCTTTGTGGGTGACCTTGGCTTCTTCATTGGTGTGCGACTGTGGCCGGGATCCCATTGATTGGGGTGGATTTGACGTCATGCCCATGTACGGTGTACTGTGCAGTGTGTCAGACATTCACGAGTCTTGTTGACTGGCCATGTGTGATGGGTTTCTGCACCTTAGTTCCCACCGCCACCCCTGGGATTGTCATGGGTGCATGTGCAATGTCACCAGTCCATGTGAGCTTCACTGCTGCACATTGGTGGAGATCAAGGTGTGTGGTGTTGAGTGTGTGCAAATGAGAGTTGTTGCACGGCTAGACCCCTACCTCCATATTGGCCTTGGCTGGCAGGCCGTGCTGATTGATTTGTGCTTGTGTAGGTGTGATGGTAGTTTGTTGCTCAGGACACATGGCTGTGGTTTACAGTGTGAACGACATCTACCTTTGTCATCACAGTGGGATTATCATGCAGGCCAGTGTCACCACAATGTGGGGTCCCTGGGGGTAGTGCTGTGGTGGGTCTGTCTCTTGCTGTGTTAGTTGCTGTTCATACAAGCTTGTGTGACATGTGTAATTTGGGCTCCCTCTCATCTAACAATGCCCGATTGCCCACATAGGGGAATCAGATCCATGAGTTACTTTTGTGTGGCACTGTATACACATCTGTGTAATTGGGATTCAGGCCTCCTCATGTGTTGTGTGGTTGCCTGGGGACACTGGCACACCCCCCCATCACCTGTTGTGTTTGATATGCAGTGTGAGGCTGCCTGTTTGTGTTTGTGCATCTGCACCACTGCATTGGCATATCTTTAGTGTGCCATTGGCTGTATGTTGTTTGGTGGGTTTCCCCTGCTGTCCCTGGGACTCCTAGGTCATCAGTCAGCACAATGATCATGGTTTGTATGTCCCATTGCTGCCATGGTATGGTATTTGTTCACCTCACATCTACAGTCTCCACAGGATATCTACATTTGTGTGTCCATTGGTGCAGATATGTGGGTCTGCGTTATGATGGTCACTTCTGTCATTGTGTAATTGATGAATGTTGACAATGTCAGCCCCCATGGGTGATGTTTGTCTGCACATGGCCAAAGGTATGTCTTATTTGCACTGCACTGTTTGCCTCACCCAATCTATGTTGCTATGGGACACAAGCACTACTTTGCCACTGATGTGTTTGTTGTTCTGTGACCAGGAATCATCCATGCTGTTTGGCATTTGCAGCTTTTTCCATGACAACACTTACATTTTGGTCACTGTGATGATGGGGGTTTAGACCCCATTGCCACATTGTTCAAAATGTGCTTCAGCTATGGACCCCACACTTACCTTTTGGTCACTGTGATGATGGGGGTTTAGACCCCATTGCCACATTGTTCAAAATGTGCTTCAGCTATGGACCCCACACTTACCTTTTGGTCACTGTGATGATGGGGGTTTAGAGCCCATTGCCACAATGTTCAAAATGTGCTTCAGCTATGGACCCCACACTTACCTTTTGGTCACTGTGATGATGGGGGTTTAGAGCCCATTGCCACAATGTTCAAAATGTGCTTCAGCTATGGACCCCACACTTACCTTTTGGTCACTGTGATGATGGGGGTTTAGACCCCATTGCCACAATGTTCAAAATGTGCTTCAGCTATGGACCCCACGCTTACCTTTTGGTCACTGTGATGATGGGGGGTTAGACCCCATTACGACAGTGGTCATGGTCTGCTTGCATTGTGGAGGCCACACACATTTATTTATTAGGGGGTCACATTGTATGTTCAATGTCATGTTCAGTGTTGTAGGCATTTGACACAGTCTACTCATGCTTGTCATGGTGTTGGGGGATGTGTTTTTCTGACATTCCTTATGGTGGAGTATGCTGGTTGTGTCAAGCATTACCCGTCCTATGAGTAGGGGTGGTGTTGGTGGTAGGCCTCCATCCCCCCATGCGTAGGGGTGGTGGTAGTGGTAGGCATCCAGCCCCCCATGGGTAGGGGTGGTGGTAGTGGTTGGCATCCAGGCCCCTATGAGTGGGGATGGTAGTAGTGACAGGCATCCAGCCCCCCATGGGTAGGGGTGGTGGTAGTGGTAGGCATCCAGCCCCCCATGAGTAGGGGTGGTGTTGGTGGTAGGCATCCAGCCCCCCATGGGTAGGGGTGGTGGTAGTGGTAGGCATCCAGCCCCCCATGAGTAGGGGTGGTGGTAGTGGTAGGCATCCAGCCCCCCATGGGTAGGGGTGGTGGTAGTGGTAGGAATCCAGCCCCCTATGAGTGGGGATGGTAGTAGTGACAGGCATCCAGGCCCCCATCAGTGGGGATGGTAGTAGTGACAGGCATCCAGCCCCCCATGAGTAGCGGTGGTGTTGGTGGTGAGGCATCCAGCCCCCTATGAGTGGGGATGGTAGTAGCGACAGGCATCCATCCCCCCATGGGTAGGGGTGGTGGTAGTGGTAGGCATCCAGCCCCCCATGAGTAGGGGTGGTGTTGGGGGTAGGCATCCATCCCCCTATGAGTGGGGATGGTAGTAGTGACAGGCATCCAGGCCCCCATGAGTGGGGATGGTAGTAGTGACAGGCATCCAGCCCCCCATGAGTAGGGGTGGTGTTGGTGGTAGGCATCCAGCCCCGTATGAGTGGGGATGGTAGTAGTGACAGGCATCCAGCCCCCCATGGGTAGGGGTGGTGGTAGTGGTAGGAATCCAGCCCCCTATGGGTAGGGTGGTGGTAGTGGTATGCATCCAGCCCCCCATGGGTAGGGGTGGTGGTAGTGGTAGTGGTAGGCATCCAGCCCCCCATGAGTAGGGGTGGTGGTAGTGGTAGGCATCCAGCCCCCCATGGGTAGGGGTAGTGGTAGTGGTAGGCATCCAGCCCCCTATGAGTGGGGATGGTAGTAGTGACAGGCATCCAGGCCCCCATGAGTGGGGATGGTAGTAGTGACAGGCATCCAGCCCCCCATGAGTAGGGGTGGTGTTGGTGGTAGGCATCCAGCCCCCTATGAGTGGGGATGGTAGTAGTGACAGGCATCCATCCCCCCATGGGTAGGGGTGGTGGTAGTGGTAGGCATCCAGCCCCCCATGAGTAGTGGTGGTGTTGGGGGTAGGCATCCATCCCCCTATGAGTGGGGATGTTAGTAGTGACAGGCATCCAGGCCCCCATGAGTGGGGATGGTAGTAGTGACAGGCATCCAGCCCCCATGAGTAGGGGTGGTGTTGGTGGTAGGCATCCAGCCCCCTATGAGTGGGGATGGTAGTAGTGACAGGCATCCAGCCCCCATGGGTAGGGGTGGTGGTAGTGGTAGTGGTAGGCATCCAGCCCCCCATGGGTAGGGGTAGTGGTAGTGGTAGGCATCCAGCCCCCCATGGGTAGGGGTGGTGGTAGTGGTAGGCATCCAGCCCCCCATGAGTAGGGGTGGTGGTAGTGGTAGGCATCCAGCCCCCCATGGGTAGGGGTAGTGGTAGTGGTAGGCATCCAGCCCCCTATGAGTGGGGATGGTAGTAGTGACAGGCATCCAGGCCCCCATGAGTGGGGATGGTAGTAGTGACAGGCATCTAGCCCCCCATGAGTAGGGGTGGTGTTGGTGGTAGGCATCTAGCCCCCTATGAGTGGGGATGGTAGTAGTGACAGGCATCCAGCCCCCCATGGGTAGGGGTGGTGGTAGTGGTAGGCATCCAGCCCCCTATGGGTAGGGTGGTGGTAGTGGTAGGCATCCAGCCCCCCATGAGTAGGGGTGGTGTTGGTGGTAGGCATCCATCCCCCTATGAGTGGGGATGGTAGTAGTGACAGGCATCCAGCCCCCCATGGGTAGGGTGGTGGTAGTGGTAGGCATCCAGCCCCCCATGAGTAGGGGTGGTGTTGGTGGTAGGCATCCAGCCCCCTATGAGTGGGGATGGTAGTAGTGACAGGCATCCAGCCCCCCATGGGTAGGGGTGGTGGTAGTGGTAGGCATCCAGCCCCCTATGGGTAGGGTGGTGGTAGTGGTAGGCATCCAGCCCCCCATGAGTAGGGGTGGTGTTGGTGGTAGGCATCCATCCCCCTATGAGTGGGGATGGTAGTAGTGACAGGCATCCAGCCCCCCATGGGTAGGGGTGGTGGTAGTGGTACGCATCCATCCCCCATGAGTAGGAGTGGTGTTGGTGGTAGGCATCCATCCCCTATGAGTGGGGATGGTAGTAGTGACAGGCATCCAGCCCCCATGGGTAGGGGTGGTGGTAGTGGTAGGCATCCAGCCCCCCATGGGTAGGGGTGGTGGTAGTGGTTGGCATCCAGGCCCCTATGAGTGGGGATGGTAGTAGTGACAGGCATCCAGCCCCCCATGGGTAGGGGTGGTGGTAGTGGTAGGCATCCAGCCCCCCATGGGTAGGGGTGGTGGTAGTGGTAGGCATCCAGCCCCCCATGAGTGGGGATGGTAGTAGTGACAGGCATCCAGCCCCCCATGGGTAGGGGTGGTGGTAGTGGTAGGCATCCAGCCCCCCATGAGTAGGGGTGGTGTTGGGGGTAGGCATCCATCCCCCTATGAGTGGGGATGGTAGTAGTGACAGGCATCCAGCCCCCCATGGGTAGGGGTGGTGGTAGTGGTAGGCATCCAGCCCCCCATGGGTAGGGGTGGTGGTAGTGGTTGGCATCCAGGCCCCTATGGGTGTATATGGCATTGGTGATAGCCATCCCGCCCCTATGGTTCTGCTGTTGGTAGTGTAAGTCATTTCTGCATCCCTATGTGTGTGTGTTATATGTCGGGTACGTGTCGTTTGTTTGTGTAGTGGGTGTTTAACTTACCGTCTGCGCCGTACGCGTCCGTACCTGTTCCGGTAATAGATGTAGAGTATTGGTAGGACCTGCGCGATGGGATTCATGGTTGGTTCGTCTCGTTCGGGTTTCTCGTTGCTTCAACTCGTACTCATGGCTGGCTTGTTCGTCTCGTAGCCGTGGATCGTCTTGGGGCGCGAATCGGAGCTTATGTGCGGCTCTCCCGGATGCTCTGACGTGCCGGACGTAGCGACGGGTTCGGCGCGTACAGAATGCGCATCGTACTGGTCCGGCCGGAAGGTGCTGTATTTTTGCTTCCGTGCGACTCGATTCTGCGTTTACGGATCCGGCTCGGGCGGGGAACAGGAGCTGGAATGGGTAAGTACGGCTGGGTCGGGATCTGGGCAGTTATGCGCATCGTACTTGCTCGTTCGAACGCATGTTCGAATCGGTCGGGGAACAAGCGTTCGGCTTGTTTTTTTTCCGGATGAATGGTGTTAGGTGCGCTTCCGGCCGGGATTAGAATCGACCCCTGAATGTGAATGGGTGGGCTTGACATGTTTGGAAGTGAAGCTCTTCGAGTGGTAGCAGTGAGTGAAGGCAGGGTTGAGTTAGTGTGTTAAAATAGCCTTTAAATCCTTTGTAACAAATTTATTATTCTGGGATCTAGGGTTAGGTTAAAATAGATCAATGTGACGCTTTTAGGAATTAATGTTCCCAGGCATCCGATAGGTCGACATGTTTCAGCCTTTATATAGCCGGTGAAGGGTCAGTAGGCTTTCCTCAGGACCTCGTTTTTACCCTGCTTTTTGCGATGATAATTTTCCGTACAATTAAATAGTAAAGAACATGCACGTAACCATACAGACCATATTTATAGGACCTTTTCCTTGTATGGTTGTAAATGACTTGTTTTTTCAACAGACATCATAAGGCTACCAGGGGAGGACGGACTCTGTAGTCACACATTCATCAAGGGTACGCGTCCGTTCACGCTCGTAGCGTCTCCCTGCATATATTAGAGCACTCCAGGCGACAGTCACAGCCTGTTACAGAAAATCAGAAGAAAATACTGTACAACTGTGTAACACTTTAACAGCGCAGGCCCCAAATAAATACAGTACCTTGCACTTCAAAATGCGGTGCTTAATGCGTAGTTGATAAACTCATTGGTAACTAATTATGGGCGCTACAACTTCTCCCCTCAACAGCAATCCCAGCCAGGAGCACAGTTCTAATGTTTTGTCTCCTCGCCTCACTGAGCCTTCCCCCAGCACTGCCACTTTCAAGAACTAGAGACTTCAACCCTTGGCTGATTTGGGGGTTAGCAATCCTCATGTTTGCTCCAAGTTGCACTCTTTGAAGCTCTTCTGGACCCTTTTATGCGGAGAGGAGAACGCCTTTCTTCCGCTGTAGAAAGTATTTGATGCATAAACACAGCATCTTTTTCAGTTCCACACAAGGAGTCTCAGTCGAGCTTCGTGTAGGCAGGGGACCACAAGGAGATCCTTGTTGGTGCAAAGAGCTAGTTGCCTGACTCTCAAAGGGTAGCCTGAGGGCTATACCCATCACCTTGCTGACTTCAGAAATTGCCTGTCCTGTAACTTGCAAATGCAGCCTACACCTCGGCCTGCCTGCCCATTGTTCCCCTAAACAGATTGGAGCCAAACCCAGGGAAAAGGGAAGTACTTACCAGAACCAGTTTAGAGTTAGACAATGGGGATGTCCCACACACACAGGCTGGTGCTGGGTATAATAGTGACACCCTCAGAAGCTCTAATCACAACACTGGTGGACCCGTGGAGACTCAAAAGAGGGACTGCCCTGCTATCTGAAATCTGAAGAAAGACTGGGCTTGTTTGCCTTGAACCCGGGACACCAGAAGCGCCCCCAATGGTCAGTTGGTTGAACTCATCCTTGAGCTACAGGGACACAACAAGCTTCCAGAGGCCTTCCCTGCAACTGTCTAGCTGACCAGTACCAACTAGACCTGCCTGAACCCTGCTGCTAGCCTCTGCTTGAGTGAGTCCTAGTCACCAGGAGGTGACCCTCCTGGACTCTTGGGTGGTATTAGAATGTACCCGGCCCATCTTAAAACTACAAAACCTGGACTCCAGGTGAAAATCCTGAGGTTCTGGGATCTTCACATCGAAAAACCACCATTCCCGGTCTCCCTGTGAACAGGAGTGGACTTCCGTGAGGCCAAAGCAGGACCAACACCAATGCCAACACAACCTTCCCGGCTACAGACTCTGGACTTCAAGCCCACAGTACTTTTAGCATCAGCAACCACGCGAAGTTCTGACCAGCAACCAGCTATTCGCGCCAACTACGATCTCCTCAAGGTCAAGCGCCGACCACGAGAAGCTTTTCACACCAACAATGATCTCCTCTCAGTCCCCTGCCTACGGAAAACTCCGACTGACTTTCCTCGCATGGAACTAGACTGAGTTAGAAGGTAAACTTTCCACCGGGATGAAACTGGTCGTGTATCTGACTCGTGCTTCATCGTGACCAGCCTAAACATTTGATTTTTACTCGATTTTGGTAGCATTTTATTTATTGAAATGCACTTTATTTTCCTAATTGGATTGGGATTTTCCTTCTGTTGTGTTTTCACTTTATAACTGTTTTAGTGGTGTATAAATATTTTACCCATTGCCTCTAAGTTCATTCTTACTGCTTTTGTGCCAAGCTACCAGAGGGACAAGAACAGGTTATTTAGTGGCTTTTGTGGTTCACCATGACAAGGATAGTGTTTATTACTTGAGTTGGGTTTTCACCTCTCTCAACTAAAAATAATTCTTACAATATGCCACAAAATAATCCAATATTTTCATACTAACTCAGTATTTATTTGTGTTTATTCACAAGCTCCCATTGCAAACATTGTAGGACTCTAGAATTTTTAAATACCTAGGGGCTGATTAGGATGGCGGTCAGACTTCGGTCCGCCCGTAACCCTATCGGACAACGGGAACACCCGACTTACTGTCAGCGGTCCCGTCAACCTTATTACAATGCAACTGCCTCCGAGGCGGTCGCAGTGCCTATCTCTTGTATTGCGGCGGGTGCTGCGTGCTGCAGCACACGCGGCAGTTCAAAAAATAGACAGGGAACATATCCCTGCACTACGTGGCAGGCACCATGCTGTGCCTGCCACATGGTGCAGGGATATGTAGGGGGGCACCTATGGTGCCCTTCTAAACCCAAAATCAAGGGCCAGGGGAGAAGGGGGGCCCGCTATGGGCCCCCAATGTCCCTTTCCGCCAGCCTCTCCATGGCGGGTGAACCGAAATGAAACGGCTGGCGGGGAGGGACATAGTAATCCCTATGGCGGTGCCTGGTAGGCACCACCACCATTACAGGGATTGCAAGGCCCTCCGCTGCACCGGCGGGCTCAAGGACCCCGGCGGATGCGTGGGGGTCGGAAAAACACTGTCCGCCATTGTAATATGGCTGGCGGGAAACCTGTCTACGATGGCGGTGAGACTGCCACCGACGGGCTGTCAGTGGCGACCTCACCGCCATCGTAATCGGCCCCCTAGATCTTAATATCTGCCAATCAGAGTGCTTTGGGAATATGAACAGTAGGAAGTTATCAATATTTTAAAATTAGATCATCGAAAATAAGGAAGAATTGTGCATTGATATCTGTATATTGACTACGATGTTTGCTTTGCTTCATCTTTTTCATTTCATAATATAGATCTGGTTGGCACTAAGGACATTTTAAAGGCAATTCGATACTTGGCCATGAATAATCTCTTTGGACCGTTTTATATTTTACTATTTTAAGGGGGCCAAGATATCGAGTCTGATTGTGATATGATTTTATTGTGATATTTTTGTACGTGATTTTCACTGTGCTGTTATAGTAAAAAAAATGACAATAAAAATTATGATGATGATGATTATTGAAAGATTAGAATTCTCTCAAAATTGAAATTACCAGTCATGGTGACCCAAGACAAAGGGACAGCCATGTGAGAAAGACACTTCACATTTTGTATAACTGGAATGTCAAAGGTGGGGTTTTGAATTAGGTTAATGTTCATTTTTGATAGTTCCAGCATCCAGTGTGAAGGCCTATACATGGCGTAGGGTTGAACCCAAGTTGTTGATTGTCTAATCATTTCAAAGTGCTAGGCCCTCTGCAAAAGGAGTAATGAAACATTTAAATATTAAACACAGAGAAAGAAAGGGGCACACTTTCGTTCTCTTCACGCTATCCTCCTGCCAAATAAAAACGACCCTGATGCATAAAGTTGCTTTAGACCACAATAGAACCTTTTTATACATGAGACTAGACAAGGCTGGATAAAGAAACAGCAGAACATTCTCTGAAGAATAGAGAGCTCTTGCTGTAGATTTAAAAGTGCATTTTCAAGCACAAGTCCGACAGTCCCAAAAGCTACAATTGTGCTGTGAAGACACTGCTCTTCACTAAATTTTTCTGTATTTCGATTTTCATCTTAATATCTTAATTGAAAAGCCACCGGGTTTAGGATACTGTCAGCCCCTGGATCTGTGGATACTATTCTCTGGAATTGATTTTCTGCAGCAAGCAGCTGGAAATTCCAGTGATTAATTTTGCGCCCCTAACACTAGGCCAAGACCCCTATGCTTCAGGAGACTGCTGCTGTCGATTTAGTGTAAAATACACTAGTGCAGGACTCAATGAACTTAATAAATCAAACTAGTTTTTCTTCTACCCTCTTTTTATCAAGGTTTTGAATTTTTTTTCTGACAGCTCAATTAGACTTCAGAATCCCCGCTCCAGTTTTATGTACATGGCCTACATATACAGTTAGGAGTCTTTTGGGGAGACAACAATTGAGTCTTGGGGGCATATTTACAAGGAGTTAACGCCACCAGAACGTCACTTTTTCCAACATTCTGGTGGCATTAAGTCCTTTACTTTATTTACAAGGCGGCGTTAAGCCACTTAATGTGGCTTAACACCGCCTTGTAAATAATGCCCCGATTCACGCAGCACTTAGCGTGAAAGGGGCGTTGCAGTGGGCGTTCTGCCACAACACCCATTGCTTTTTGACGCTGCCCCATATTTACAAGGTATGGGGCAGCACAAAAAATATCGCCAGGGAATACCTGGTCTAAAGCAGGTGATACGAGGAGAAATGTTTGATTTCTCCTCGTATTGTGCTCTTTCCATGTGTGCTGCATTCTGCAGCACACACAGAAACAGTAAATCGCCTGTAAACATTGTTTATGTTCAGGAAGGTGTCCCTTCCTGCACATAAACAAGCATCCCAGCAGCACTGGCACCCTTGCAAAATGGCGCAAGGAAGCCTGCGCTGGCCCTAGGCAGCTTCTTCAGTGCCACTGTTAGGGGAAACGCAGGGGTGTGCTGCATTCTTGTAAATACAGTGCAACCCTATGTTTTGAAACTGACGGAGGACGACGTTACCAATTTTGGCATAACACAGCGCTCCACCAGTTTCTAGTAAATATGCCCCATGCTGTTTAAAATTCAGAACACTGCTGCACGCCTTTGTCAGCCAACCTCACTGCCATGTGATATTTTTAACAATACACTTTTATTTTTATAAAATACTACATTTATTCCTGCTTTACCCTGAGCAAAGTAAAGCATTTATGTCATTTTCCTTGCATAAACCTTGTTCTCTATTTGCCATACTTAGGAAATCATCATGACTATGCTTGTAATCTACTGTGTTATAATTTGACAGGCCGTAATCTTAAAAGTAAATTTGGAACTGCGTGCAACCATATGCACTATGCACTGTGTACAATTTTATATGGTTGGTTGTCGATACTGTGAAAAGAAATAAACTATCATTGTAACTGTACTTTAGGACTAGACCTCACTAGAGATAGATTTGAGTTACTGTTGCATTATTGTTAATAAGGTTACATTTGCCATAGCATAATTATAGAACTAACCTCCAGGTCACAAAAACGTAGGGAAATTATTGTTTTCCCTTGAGTCTATGGAACGGAGAGATCATACATTTGTCTCACTGAGCCATGTGTGGGCTAGTTTACCAGATGGCTATGTATGGAGACTGCACAGATCTGAAGATTGGTTGGTTTGGTTATTTTTTATGGTCCCCTGTTTTGGTTCTAATAAGTTAATAAACATGGTAATATGGTGTCTACAAATATTTTTCATTCATTCCTCTAGTGTAGCTAAATGACAATGCAGGGATAGGAGCATTATGACAGGTAAACAGTGAAGAAGAAAATGCAAAAAAAGTGGCTAACATCCTTTAAAAACAGACTAACAGAATCCTGTCTTATTTTTGTTCTTGTGTGAAAAATGTACTCTGGCCCATACACCTTTGTGACACGCAGTCCTCACCTTATTCCCAAACCCAAGTTCCTGATCAAGGGCTCATTCCTCAGAATGTCTCCCAGCATACCAATTCTCTTCTCTATCTGCAAGCTAAAATGCCAGCTTTTGTCTCAGAAGATGTTGATGAAAATAAGGTGTGAGAATTGAATAAGCCTATGGCACAATGCTCAGCAATGAGAATTCTTTATCCCTAACTGCCTGGAAGAACTCTTGTTCTCTTGCAAAACAAAGGCATTTGTAAAGCTGTTTAAAACTATCTAAGCATAAAAAACATTATGAACCTTCAAGTTTTGATAGGATAAACATGACAACAGGTTGCAAAAAAAATGATAATATTTCATATAATTTATTTTAAATGTAGTTAAAATAAATGCTGCAGCACTTTTAACTTAATTTTGAAGTACATTTTAATTAATTTAAACATATTAAATTAAATAAAAATCATTTTTAAATATTTGTTAAAAAATCCCACTTAAGGTAAATTTTGGCATTTACTTTCTATGTACTAACAGCTACAAAAAGTAATATATAGAATTAATTTAAATTATTTAAAAAAATAAACAAACATTTATTTTTAAATTAAAAAGGTATTGAAACATTTTATAATTAGACAATATTTATTTTTAATATACATCACTTTTTAACATGAAATGTATTTTACATATATTTTTAAAAAGACAAAATACTGTGTTTTAATTTAACTTTATTTCCTATGTGGTTCTATTTTAAAGTCATGCCTCCAATATTGTCTGTAGGAGAGTGTTGCAGAATCAGTGGGGCCGATTACGATGGCGGGCGGACAAAGTCCGCCCGCCATCGCATTTGCAAAAGGGACCGCTCGCGATAGGTGCGGTGGTCCCGCAATACACATTAGGATGCGCTCCACACTGGCGGGCGCATCTCGTATATTTACACATGTAGCGGCGGTGCTGCAAGCAGCACCCGCCGCAATGTAAAATAAACATGTTGTGCTTTTACATGCACAACGTGACAGGCACCGCGCGGTGCCTGCCACATTGTACATGTGAACGCAGGGGGGTACCATAGGTACCCCCATGTGCACCCCCACCCCCCAACTATATGGGGCCCGCTACGGGCCCCCAACAGCAGGAACCGCCAGCCTTTCCATGGCGGCAATGCAGCCATGGAAAGGCTGCTCACACTCGCATCGTGATATGGATGGCGGTGTCTTCCAGACACCGCCACCATATTCAACACGATTTCCGCCGGTCGACGAGTCGACCGGCGGAAAAGCGGCGGACGGTCTTTCCGCCCGCCGCGGCCGCTGGGCCGGCGGTGACCACCGCCGGGCCGGCGGGGGCGATCCGCCCGCCATCATAATCGGCCCCAGTATTTGGTCATTTGTGGTGCTGGACTTCCTACTGCAACATTTTGGCTGTAGTAACTTTACACACATAAATATAGCTCCACCACCTCATTCAGGGTGTGGAGACATGTAATTATACATTTTGGAGTAAGTTTACACTCATAAATGGTAAATAGTCCAAAGTAGTAAAGTTACTCAAAAGTGTAAGAGGGTGCAGGTTTACTCACATGTAAAGTATACCTTTGTGAATAGGCCCAAAATTATTTAACTAGAACCACTCAATGTGTTTTTGGGACATATCAAATCAGGATTAGAACCTATCTGGCAAGGCTTGAAAATCAGCAATTCTGCTCTTAGACCACATCTCCTACCCACTGTAATAACAAAGTATTAATGTTCAAAGAAATGCGTCCATGTAGACATTGGTATTTATTGACTGTGTCACCTTCGGTGCCATGCTATATCTTAATTCAAACTACTAACCCCATTATGGGGTAATGTAATATTTTAAGGCATGGACAATTGCCCAGAGCTTCCAGCTTCCAACGGGTTCCCTGATAAAGCATTTTTTCTCTCACTGTATTTCACCTCTGTCAGTTTCTCTATCCGCACAACTCTTCATCTCTCTGTCTAACTCTGACTTTGATTGTCTCTACTCAATGTCATTTTAAAGATGTTTGTGCCCCACTTTTATATATAATGCAATATTTTTGGCATCAGAAAGGCTTGAATTAGCGAAAATAGGTAATAAAATTGGAATTTGTCCCGAACAGGAGCCAAAATAAGTCTCGCCTGGTGCTCCAAAAATCCTTAGGATGACAATGAGCACACCTCGTCTGCTCAACCATAGTTAACACTGGAGAGCAAGGAAACTCAAATAATCTGGGCTAACCTGCTCAAGCAAGGATAAATGACCAAAAACAGATACTGCCCACTACTCACTACCTACTTCAGGACATCGAAAAAACAAAGGGGCCAAATGGCACACTTCTCACTTAGACAGAGTATCTCAAACAAGCAGAATTTGACTCTGCAGAGTCATTCATAGGTAGAGAGTCTGACATATACAGTGAGTCTCGGTCACTCTCACTTCCTCTCTCTCAGTTGTATAGCACTATATTGAGAAAAATAATATTGACATACCACAATATAACCCAAGAAATATCGAAAACAAAAGTGCCCCAAACTATACTTAAACAGTATACTGAAGAATATTGATGGCAAAAATATGTGGAAAAATATCTAAAATACATCAATACCTATAAATAAATAAATGGAAAGCAAAGAGAGAAATAACAAATATCACCTACGTTACAAATAAGGAAACATAACAACAATTACCAAAACCAAAATATCAAACAAGAGGTATTCATCATAATTCCAAATAAAGTCTACAATATTACATTCAATTTATACACACAGATATAAATATGTCAAAATAAAACCACTCTCCAGCCAACCAATCAAACTAAACTTAAATACAGTTAACGAATTGAAACAACTTTCCAATTAAAAAACACTATAAAAGGCAGCTGAAATGCTCAACAAGATGCTTCCTAAAAATTAATTACAGCTGAACAGCATCACTCTTCTGGACTGCAAACATACAAAAGAAGATGGAATACTTCAACAAACCATTAAATAATACAAAGTAAGTTTAACAATGAATGACAGCCATAGAAATTTACAAATAACTAAAAGTATGTTAACAGAACAAATAATTGAAATAATGCGACATATGAATTCTCAGAATTAAAGGTCCACCCTCTACGAGAAGGAAAAAATGCTTAGAGGAAAAGAAAAGAAAGTCACAGACACTAAGGGGTCGATTCCGATCCGGTCGGAGGCGCACCTAACACTATTCGCCCGGGAAAAAACCCAGGCGAATGCGTGTTTCCCGACCGATTCGTTCATACGTCCGAACGAGCAAGTACGATGCGCATAACTGCCCAGATCCCGACCCAGTCGCACTCACCCAATCCAGCTCCTGTTCTCCGACCGAGGCCTGATCCGGAAACGCAGAATCGAGTCGCACGGAAGCCAAAATGCAGCCCCGTCCGGCCGGGACTAGTACGATGCGCACTCCGTATGCGCCGAACTCGTCGCTACGCACGGCACGTCAAAGCATCCGGGAGAGGCGCACATAAGCTCCGATTCGCGCCACAAGACGATCCATGGCTACGAGACGAACACGCCAGCCACGAGTACGAGTCGAAGCAACGAGAAAGACGAACGAGACGAACCAACCATGAATCCAATCGCGCAGATCCTACCAATACTCTACATCTATTACCGGAACTGGTACGGACGCGTACGACGCAGAAGGTAAGTCAGACACCCACCACACAAACAAACCACACGTACCCGACATATAACACACACACATAGGGATGCAGAAATTACTTGCAACAGCAGCACGATAGGGGCGGGATGACTATCACCAATGCCATATACACACATAGGGGCCTGGATGCCAACCACTAACACCACCTCTACCCATGGGGGCTGGATGCCTACCACTACTACCACCCCTACTCAGGGGGCTGGATGCCTGTCACTACTACCACCCCTACCCATGGGGGCTGGATGCCTCACCACTACTACCACCCCTACCCATGGGGGCTGGATGCCTACCACTACCACCACCCCTACCCATGGGGGCTGGATGCCTACCACTACCACCACACCCACCCATGGGGGGCTGGATGCTCACCACTACCACCACCCCTACCCATGGGGGGCTGGATGCCTACCACTACTACCACCCCTACTCAGGGGGCTGGATGCCTGTCACTACTACCACCCCTACCCATGGGGGCTGGATACCAGTCACTACTACCACCCCTACCCATGGGGGGCTGGATGCCTACCACTACTACCACCCCTACTCAGGGGTGGCTGGATACCTGTCACTACTACCACCCCTACCCATTGGGGGCTGGATGCCTACCACTACTACCACCCCTACTCAGAGGGGGCTGGATGCCTGTCACTACTATCACCCCTACCCATGGGGGGCTGGATACCTGTCACTACTACCACCCCTACCCATGGGGGGCTGGATGCCTACCACTACCACCACCCCCTACCCATGGGGGCTGGATGCCTCACCACTACTACCACCCCTACTCAGGGGTGGCTGGATACCTGTCACTACTACCACCCCTACCCATTGGGGGCTGGATGCCTCACCACTACTACCACCCCTACTCAGAGGGGGCTGGATGCCTGTCACTACTATCACCCCTACCCATGGGGGGCTGGATACCTGTCACTACTACCACCCCTACCCATGGGGGGCTGGATGCCTACCACTACAACCACCCCTACCCATGGGGGGCTGGATGCCTACCACTACTACCACCCCTACTCAGGGGGTGCTGGATGCCTGTCACTACTACCACCACTACCCATGGGGGGCTGGATACCTGTCACTACTACCACTCCTACCCATGGGGGCTGGATGCCTGCCACTACTACCACCCCTAATCAGGGGGGGCTGGATGCCTGTCACTACTACCACCCCTACCCATGGGGGGCTGGATACCTGTCACTACTACCACCCCTACTCAGGGGGGGCTGGATGCCTGTCACTACTACCACCCCTACCCATGGGGGGCTGGATACCTGTCACTACTACCACCCCTACGGGACTGGATGCCTCACCACTACCACCACCCCTACTCAGGGGGCTGGATACCTGTCACTACTACCACCCCTACCCATGGGGGCTGGATGCCTACCACTACCACCACCCCTACTCAGGGGGCTGGATACCTGTCACTACTACCACCCCTACCCATGGGGGCTGGATGCCTCACCACTACCACCACCCCTACTCAGGGGGCTGGATGACTGTCACTACTACCACCCCTACCCATGGGGGCTGGATACCTGTCACTACTACCACCCCCACCCATGGGGGCTGGATGCCTACCACTACTACCACCCCTACCCATGGGGGCTGGATGCTCACTCACTACCACCACCCCTACCCATGGGGGATGGATGCCTACCACTACCACCACCCCTACTCAGGGGGCTGGATGCCTATCACTACTACCACCCCTACCCATGGGGGCTGGATGCTCTACCACTACTACCACCCCTACTCAGGGGGCTGGATGCCTGTCACTACTACCACCCCTACCCATGGGGGCTGGATACCTGTCACTACTACCACCCCTACTCAGGGGGCTGGATACCTGTCACTACTACCACCCCTACCCATGGGGGCTGGATGCCTACCACTACTACCACCCCTACTCAGGGGGCTGGATGCCTGTCACTACTACCACCCCTACCCATGGGGGCTGGATACCTGTCACTACTACCACCCCTACCCATGGGGGGCTGGATGCCTACCACTACCACCACCCCTACCCATGGGGGGCTGGATGCCTGTCACTACTACCACCCCTACCCATGGGGGCTGGATACCTGTCAATACTACCACCCCTACCCATGGGGGGCTGGATGCCTACCACTACTACCACCCCTACTCAGGGGGCTGGATGCCTGTCACTACTACCACCCCTACCCATGGGGGCTGGATACCTGTCACTACTACCACCCCTACCCATGGGGGCTGGATGCTCTACCACTACCACCACCCCTACCCATGGGGGGCTGGATGCCTGTCACTACTACCACCCCTACTCAGGGGGCTGGATACCTGTCACTACTACCACCCCTACCCATGGGGGGCTTGATGCGTACCACTACCACCACCCCTACTCAGGGGGCTGGATGCCTGTCACAACTACCACCCCTACCCATGGGGGGCTGGATACCTGTCACTACTACCACCCCTACCCATGGGGGGCTGGATGCCTACCACTACCACCACCCCTACTCAGGGGGGGCTGGATACCTGTCACTACTACCACCCCTACCCATGGGGGGCTGGATGCCTACCACTACCACCACCCCTACTCAGGGGGCTGGATGCCTGTCACTACTACCACCCCTACCCATGGGGGCTGGATACCTGTCACTACTACCACCCCTACCCATGGGGGCTGGATGCTCTACCACTACTACCACCCCTACCCATGGGGGCTGGATGCCTACCACTACCACCACCCCTACCCATGGGGGCTGGATGCCTACCACCACCCCTACTCAGGGGGCTGGATGCCTGTCACTACTACCACCCCTACCCATGGGGGCTGGATGCCTACCACTACTACCACCCCTACTCAGGGGGCTGGATGCCTGTCACTACTACCACCCCTACCCATGGGGGCTGGATACCTGTCACTACTACCACCCCTACTCAGGGGGCTGGATACCTGTCACTACTACCACCCCTACCCATGGGGTGCTGGATGGCTACCACTACTACCACCCCTACTCAGGGGGCTGGATGCCTGTCACTACTACCACGCCTACCCATGTGGGGCTGGATACCTGTCACTACTACCACCCCTACCCATGGGGGCTGGATGCCTACCACTACCACCACCCCTACTCAGGGGGGCTGGATGCCTGTCACTACTACCACCCCTACCCATGGGGGCTGGATACCTGTCACTACTACCACCCCTACCCATGGGGGCTGGATGCCCACCACTACCACCACCCCTACTCAGGGGGCTGGATGCCTATCACTACTACCACCCCTACCCATGGGGGCTGGATGCCTACCACTACTACCACCCCTACTCAGGGGGCTGGATGCCTGTCACTACTACCACCCCCTACCCATGGGGGCTGGATACCTGTCACTACTACCACCCCTACTCAGGGGCTGGATACCTGTCACTACTACCACCCCTACCCATGGGGGCTGGATGCCTACCACTACTACCACCCGTACTCAGGGGGCTGGATGCCTGTCACTACTACCACCCCTACCCATGGGGGCTGGATACCTGTCACTACTACCACCCCTACCCATGGGGGCTGGATGCCTACCACTACCACCACCCCTACCCATGGGGGCTGGATGCCTGTCACTACTACCACCCCTACCCATGGGGGCTGGATACCTGTCAATACTACCACCCCTACCCATGGGGGGCTGGATGCCTACCACTACTACCACCCCTACTCAGGGGGGGCTGGATGCCTGTCACTACTACCACCCCTACCCATGGGGGCTGGATACCTGTCACTACTACCACCCCTACCCATGGGGGCTGGATGCCTACCACTACCACCACCCCTACCCATGGGGGCTGGATGCCTGTCACTACTACCACCCCTACTCAGGGGGCTGGATACCTGTCACTACTACCACCCCTACCCATGGGGGGCTTGATGCGTACCACTACCACCACCCCTACTCAGGGGGCTGGATGCCTGTCACAACTACCACCCCTACCCATGGGGGCTGGATACCTGTCACTACTACCACCCCTACCCATGGGGGCTGGATGCCTACCACTACCACCACCCCTACTCAGGGGGCTGGATACCTGTCACTACTACCACCCCTACCCATGGGGGCTGGATGCCTACCACTACCACCACCCCTACTCAGGGGGCTCGATGCCTGTCACTACTACCACCCCTACCCATGGGGGCTGGATACCTGTCACTACTACCACCCCTACCCATGGGGGGCTGGATGCCTACCACTACTACCACCCCTACCCATGGGGGCTGGATGCCTACCACTACCACCACCCCTACCCATGGGGGCTGGATGCCTACCACCACGCCTACTCAGGGGGGGCTGGATGCCTGTCACTACTACCACCCCTACCCATGGGGGGCTGGATGCCTACCACTACTACCACCCCTACTCAGGGGGGCTGGATGCCTGTCACTACTACCACCCCTACCCATGGGGGCTGGATACCTGTCACTACTACCACCCCTACTCAGGGGGCTGGATACCTGTCACTACTACCACCCCTACCCATGGGGTGCTGGATGGCTACCACTACTACCACCCCTACTCAGGGGGCTGGATGCCTGTCACTACTACCACGCCTACCCATGTGGGGCTGGATACCTGTCACTACTACCACCCCTACCCATGGGGGCTGGATGCCTACCACTACCACCACCCCTACTCAGGGGGCTGGATGCCTGTCACTACTACCACCCCTACCCATGGGGGCTGGATACCTGTCACTACTACCACCCCTACCCATGGGGGGCTGGATGCCTACCACTACCACCACCCCTACTCAGGGGGGCTGGATACCTGTCACTACTACCACCCCTACCCATGGGGGCTGGATGCCTACCACTACCACCACCCCTACTCAGGGGGCTGGATGCCTGTCACTACTACCACCCCTACCCATGGGGGCTGGATACCTGTCACTACTACCACCCCTACCCATGGGGGGCTGGATGCTCACCACTACTACCACCCCTACCCATGGGGGCTGGATGCCTACCACTACCACCACCCCTACCCATGGGGGGCTGGATGCCTACCACTACCACCACCCCTACTCAGGGGGGGCTGGATGCCTGTCACTACTACCACCCCTACCCATTGGGGGCTGGATGCCTACTACTACTACCACCCCTACTCAGGGGGGGCTGGATGCCTGTCACTACTACCACCCCTACCCATGGGGGGCTGGATACCTGTCACTACTACCACCCCTACTCAGGGGGGGCTGGATACCTGTCACTACTACCACCCCTACCCATGGGGTGCTGGATGCCTACCACTACTACCACCCCTACTCAGGGGGCTGGATGCCTGTCACTACTACCACCCCTACCCATGGGGGCTGGATACCTGTCACTACTACCACCCCTACCCATGGGGGCTGGATGCTCACCACTACCACCACCCCTACCCATTGGGGGCTGGATGCCTGTCACTACTACCACCCATACCCATGGGGGGCTGGATACCTGTCACTACTACCACCCCTACCCATGGGGGCTGGATGCCTACCACTACCACCACCCCTACCCATGGGGGCTGGATGCCTGTCACTACTACCACCCCTACCCATGGGGGCTGGATACCTGTCACTACTACCACCCCTACCCATGGGGGGCTGGATGCCTACCACTACCACCACCCCTACTCAGGGGGCTGGATGCCTGTCACTACCACCACCCCTACCCATGGGGGCTGGATGCCTACGACTACCACCACCCCTACTCAGGGGGAGCTGGATGCCTGTCACTACCACCTCCCCTACCCATGGGGGCTGGATGCCTACCACTACCACCACCCCTACTCAGGGGGCTGGATGCCTGTCACTACCACCACCCCTACCCATGGGGGATGGATGCCTACCACTACCACCACCCCTACCCATGGGGGGCTGGATGCCTACCACCCACACCACCCCTACTCATAGGATGGGTAATGCATGACACAACCAGCATACTCCAACATAAGGAATGTAAGAAAAAACAGCCTCCCAACACCATGACAAGCGTGTGTAGACTGTGTCAAATGCCTACAACACTGAACATGACATTGAACATACAATGTGACCCCCTATCACATGTGTCACACATAAATGTGTGTGGCCTCCACAATACAAGCAGACCCTGACCACTGTGGCAATGGGGTCCAAGCCCCCATCATCACAGTGACCAAAAGGTAAGTGTGGGGTCCATAGCTGAAGCACATTTTGAACATTGTGGCAATGGGGTCCAAGCCCCCATCATCACAGTGACCAAAAGGTAAGTGTGGGGACCATAGCTGAAGCACATTTTGAACATTGTGGCAATGGGGTCTAAGCCCCCATCATCACAGTGACCAAAAGGTAAGTGTAGGCTCCATAGCTGAAGCACATTTTGAACATTGTGGCAATGGGGTCTAAACCCCCATCATCACAGTGACCAAAAGGTAAGTGTGGGGACCATAGCTGAAGCACATTTTGAACATTGTGGCAATGGGGTCTAAACCCCCATCATCACAGTGATCAAAAGGTAAGTGTGGGCTCCATAGCTGAAGCACATTTTGAACATTGTGGCAATGGGGTCTAAGCCCCCATCATCACAGTGATCAAAAGGTAAGTGTGGGGTCCATGGCTGAAGCACATTTTGAACATTGTGGCAATGGGGTCTAAGCCCCCATCATCACAGTGACCAAAAGGTAAGTGTGGGGTCCATAGCTGAAGCACATTTTGAACATTGTGGCAATGGGGTCTAAACCCCCATCATCACAGTGACCAAAAGGCAAGTGTGGGCTCCATAGCTGAAGCACATTCTGAACATTGTGGCAATGGGGTCTAAACCCCCATCATCACAGTGACCAAAAGGTAAGTGTGGGGTCCATAGCTGAAGCACATTCTGAACATTGTGGCAATGGGTTCTAAACCCCCATCATCACAGTGATCAAAAGGTAAGTGTTGACATTGAAAAAGCTGCAACTGCCAAACTGCATGGATGATTCCTGGTCACAGAACAACAAACACATCAGTGGCAAAGTAGTGGTTGTGTCCCATAGCAACATAGATTGGGTGAGGCAAACAGTGCAGTGCAAAGAAGACATACCTTTGGCCATGTGCAGACAAACATCACCCATGGGGGCTGACACTGTCAACATTCATCAATGACACAATGACAGTAGTGACCATCATAATGCAGACCCACATATTTGCACCAATGGGCACACAAATGGAGATATCCTGTGGAGACTGTAGATGTGAGGTGAACAGATACCATACCATGGCAGCAATGGGACACACAAACCATGATCATCGTGCTGACTGATGACCTAGGAGTCCCAGGGACAGCAGGGGGAACCCACTAAACATACAGCCAATGGCACACCGAAGATATGCCAATGCAGTGGTGCAGATGCACAAACACAAACAGGCAGCCCCACACTGCACATCAAACACAACAGGTGAGGGGGTGTGCCAGTGTCCCCAGGCAACCACACAACACATGATGAGGCCTGAATTCCAATTACACAGATGCGCATACAGTGCCACACAAAAGTAACTCATGGATCCAAATCCCTATGTGGGCAATCAGGCATTGTTAGATGAGAGGGAGCACAAATCACACATGTCACACAAGCATGTAGGAACAGCAACTAACACAGCAAGACACAGACACACCACAGCACTACCCCCAGGGTCCCCACAATGTGGTGACCCTGGGCTGCATGAGAATCCCACTGTGATGACAAAGCTAGATGTCGTTCACACTGTGAACCACAGTCATGTGTCCTGAGCAACAAACTACCATCACACCTACACAAGCACAAATCAATCAGCACGGCCAGTCAGCCAAGGCCAACATGGAGGAAGGGGCCTAGCCGGGCAACAACTCTCATCTGCACACACTCAACACCACACACCTCGGCCTCCAACAATGTGCAGCAGTGAAGCTCACATGCACTGGTGACATTGCACATGCACCCATGACAATCCCAGGGGTGGCGGTGGCAACTAAGGTGCAGAAACCCATCACACATGGCCAGTCAACAAGACTCGTGAATGTCTGACACACTGCACAGTACGCTGTACATGGACATGACGGCAATACCACACCAACCAATGGGATCCCGGCCACAGTCACACACCAATGAAGAAGCCAAGGTCACCCACAAAGAACACACATAGACAACTTCCAACATTGCAGCCATGACTCTGAGGAGTGGCAGCAGTCACACACACAACGTGTCACAATCACTGAAAGATAACACAAACTGGAAATTACATGACAGGTGTAAACAACAAGTGCCAAGGGGAATCCTGACTGTGTCCCATCTGCGTTTGCCCACAAACTCAGCCCTGACAGCAAACACACCTATGGGTGACACCCTGATGACCAGTAATGTGCCATGCACCCACATCCCAGAGAACTCAGGGAGAAGACTTTGGGGGAACATAGGTCAACTCAGCAAGCATCACAAACAGGAACATCACTAGGGATCCCAGCATGCCCAGCAACATGGAAGTGAACACACACAGACATGCTCACACAACACACACCTTGGGCTCAGGCAATGTCACAGAATTACACACTGCCATGAGGGGACCCCACTCCTGTGTGAGGAAAGCTGGCCCATACGTTGCCTCAGTAGGGCTCCATCATGTCAACAGAACACTTGGTCACACAGTCAACAATTAGCACCAAATGAAGGCTCCCGTCATATCAGCCTGGTCATGGGAGTGTCACCGAAATCATCAGCACAAATCCAACACACATGTATAGCAAGTTGCACTGATAACACAGATGAGACCTTCCCCATTGATGCCCAAACTTGCATGTCCAGTGGAGATGGCCACATGGTCAGGGAAGTAGACTAATTGAACAATGGCAAGCACAACAGATGTCAGGGATGTAAGCCACAGATGTGATATTGCCAATAAAACCTAGGAATTCCCATTGCCAAATCTTGGAAACATGACACCCTCATGTGCTGCAAAGGATGACATGGATACACTACAGGATAGGACACATTCCCCGTGGACCACATGGGTTCCTGCACAGTAACACTTCATTTTCATGAGACCAAAAATCAGCATCACTGCAGCAAGGGCACGGTTAGCATCATCAACAACATGTACATCAGAAGCAAAACAACTAGAGAACATAAAGTTGCTTTATTCAGCATTTGGGTGAGAGAAGTGAAAGAAAATATATAACAAAGGCCAATGGCCAGTCCATAATATGAGTCCAAACAGGGTGACAGTGCCAGATGTCACCCTTCGCATGCCTGCACTGCTACACACCAGGGACAATCCCCTCGGAGGGGCATACGGGGGCAGGCCAGGCACCGCAGGGACAGGATCAGGGCTCACCAGAAGGAGGCAGGGAAGGGGTGGTGGGTGCTGGAGAGTCACTGACAACTGCAGTGGAGGTGTCTGACATGGTGTGTGCCGGCACAACTGGGGGCATGACTCAGATGGTGTGGGTGCTGGCACGACTGCAGTGGGCCGTGCAGATGGAGTGGACAGGTTCCCCACTGCAGTGCCCAAGTCAGACGTGGTGGTAGTGGACTCCACTGCAGTGCCTATCTCCAGGGGAGGAGAATGGGTCTCAGGTAAGGTGGGCAGGACAGAGGGGGTGGACACCGTCTCCACACCAGTGGCACAGACATGCGCAGTGGGGGGTGTGGTGCTGGAAGAGCAAGTTGCAGGGGGAGAAGGCCGGATCATTTTGGGGATGGTGTATCTGTGGGTGGAGGAACCTGGGGCAGGGTGTGGTGGGGGCACCTGTGGAGTGGGGGCCTGAGGGATGGAGGAAGGAGACTTGGTGGTTGAGCTGCAGGGTGGTGGTGGGGTCTTGCTCTTTCGGGTCCGGGGGACTTGCGGATGGGTGCCTCAGTCGGTCTGCACCTGGGGAGGGTGTCCGGGGGCGAGGGCACTCCCCTCTGTGTGGGTGGACTTCCTCTTCCCCGGTATGCTGGATCAGCTGGATCGGAGGGGAAGAGGCCGAGGTCACAGAGGAAGACCTGCTGTGTAGGTGGGGTTGCAGGTGAGGCAAGGGAAGGGGCCTTGGAGGGAGAGGTATCGGAGGACTGCGGAGTGACTGTGGATGCGTGTGTGTGTGCCTGGGCCCCATCCCCTGTGAGTGTGGTTTCAGTCCCCTGACTGTGCGTGCGTGTGCATCTGGATTTTGGCATGTGTGTCTGTGTGCTGCCTGTGTCTGTGCTGGTGTGTGCCTGTGCTGGTGTGTGTGTGCTTGGGACAGGTAGGGTGCTGGGGAGTGTGGATGGGGCAGAGGTAGGAGGTGTGAGGGACTGTCGGAGGAGGGACACTGCTGTCGTCAGGGAGGAGTCCATGGACCTATTGCTCCTCTGTAGGGCAGACATGCCCGATGAGATGCCCTCCATGAATGACACCAGCTGAGTCAACAGAGTGGTGTGGGCATGGAGGACACTCAGCATTGCTGTCTGCCCTACATGGAGCTGGCGAAGGAGGTACACAGACTCCTCACTCAGGGCAGCAGGGGACACAGGGGCAGGGGGTGCGGTGCCTGGCACAAAGGAGACATGCTCCCGAACACGGGAGCCTCCACGGACCTCTGGAATGGGAGCCGATGGGAGGGTGGTGGTGGTGGTGGCGGGGACAGCAACACTAGCTGGGGTGTGGTGGCTGCTGACACCCGCCTCCACAAGGGAGTCATCCTCCGAGCTGCTGTGGTCCTCAGCTGAGGTGGATGCTGCTGATGACTCCTCGGTGTGGCTCCCTCGCCCTCCGTGCCACTGGGTCCCTCCGACCACTCATCGGCTGCTGACCCAGTCTGGCTCTGCGGCTCCTCCTGGTCCGTGGAGCTGTCCCCTCCTGTGGCCGTGGATGTATCTGCAAACAATAGGGAAACAGACAAACATCAGTCACCTGCACCGACCGCACACACCACAGTAAGTACAGCACATTACAGACCAAGCCCTGGCATCCTTAGTTGAACACTGCCAAAAGTGCCCAAACAGAGTAGGAGAAGCCAATTGACAGTCTGATGGTCAACCATGTCACTCACATCCCTCCTGGCCTTGCACCCATCTGTCTGGTGTCTGTGGGATGGCAATACCCCAGTGTGGACACATGCACCACCTACACAGTAGTTGGACAGTGCAGAGAACACGGTGAAGTATGTGAACATGCACACATCACAACTCTTGCCACTGAGTCAGTACAGATGTCTGGATAAAGGGATGGCCAGAGTCAATTTTGAAATGCATGTGATGCATACCAGCACCAGACACCATGATGCACCCATGTCCTGATAGTCATTGCCACAATGGGGTGCATGTAGCACATGTCACTCCCCTGCAGGATCACTCATTGGAAGTTTCATGCCATGGCACAGGCATGCCTGCTAAGTCATACATCACTGTCTCCAGTCACATGGAAAGGGCAGCCAGACAACAGCAGTCTGCACTGTGTCACAATCCTAGGTCATGGGGAATGCAAGTCCTGGAGCTGAACAAGTGCACATGTCCATCCCCCACACACCACATCATCTGAACTCTTATTTGCCCACGTCATACCAATTGGACATATGGGAGACCTGTAACACAACCCTCGGAACCTGAGCACCTCACAATCTGCTGTGAATGGGAAACAGCTGCCTGAACTTCACATTCGCATACCCCAGTCTGCACGGTGAAGTGATCAAGCACCTATGTGTCACACAAGTATCGTCTCCTATGGTCACATCTCCGGTGGCATGCTGAGCCCCAACCGAGAAACACCCCAGTAGTCCTGACAACGAAGCCACAGCACAATGACACAGAGGCAGACACCTGAGGGGACATATCACTGAGCACAACGTGTCAGTTGATACACGGGAGTGGGAGTACAGAGTGTATTGTATGGCCTGGAGTAGGCATGACTGTCCTGCCCCACGTGAATGAGGGATGAGCCCTGGACAGTAGGCAGGTGGCTAAGTATGTGTGACACACTTGATAAACATACTCCTGAGGCCCAAACATTGTTCACACCCGCAGCATGGGTGTGTGCCAAATACCCCAGGCACATGTGGTGGATCAGCTCAGCAATTGGACCACATATCAAAGTAACACGCAGATTACATGTCAGAACACAGGCATTGTGTAAGCAATGGACCCACCCATGATGCCCACCACAGAGTTAGGGGAACAAATGCTGTCCCCCACCTTGAGCTAAGCAAAATGCAAGGACACAGTACCCAAGTGACACAATTCCCTGAGTGTAAGGGCCACACCTGGGTATCAGATGAGGAGTGGGCAGTGCACAATTGAGGGACATGGGTCCTGGACCACATGACTGATGTACTGTGGAAGTTTAAGCAGGCCAGAGGAGGGCACATAGCATGGCAGACAAAGTTCACAATGCAGTCATGGACTCACCCCTCCTTGCTGCTCTCTGGCCTTCAGCTGCCCATCCAGATCAGGGAAGACCACCGCCAGGATCCTGAGCATGTGGGGGTCAGGGTCCGGTGTCCGCCCTCCTGCGAGGAGGCGATAGCTTCAGCTGGACCCGTGCGATCCTCCGGGTCCAGCCCTGAAGGTCCTGCCACCTCTTCTGGCAGTTGCGGATCCGGCGCTTGTAGTCCCCACGGATCTCACTGCCCGGACGATGGTCAGCCATATCTTCTGCTTCTGGTGGGCATCAACCTGTGGGGATGACAAAGTGAAAAGGCCATTACTACACATGCAACATATCCGTGCATTACACAGTTGGATATACATGTCTCAATCACAGGGGCACATGATGTACACAGGCAGTGCAACGATGGCTATGAACAGTTTGCCAGCAGTTACTACATGGTATCATTGCCTGGGAAGTAAAACCTTGTTTAAATGCACTGTCACTGCACTATACCTGTTCAGTGCATGTAACTACACACTATGGGGGTGACAACTACTCAGTGAGCCTGCTAGCCAGTGGCGTGCACACTGTCAGTCTTGCCAGTCAGACAACATGCACATTTAGTAAGGCAGTGGACAGCACACTCACCTGCTACCCTGGTTTCCCATACAGCTTGCTGTACTGTGGAAGGAGGCTGTCCAGCAGGGCCTGGTTCTCCTCAGTGCTGAAGGCTGGGGCTCTCTCCACAGTACGTGCCATTGCAGGATCCAGAGGATGCAGATACAGCAGCAGTGGTGGTGGCAGATGTCGTCCTGGAGCATGTAGTGCAGGCAAGTGAGCTCTCAGGGGAACAGCCAGCATTATATGTGTGCTGCAGAGGCAGATACTGTCCCATGTGTCCAAAGTGATAGGTCCAAGTCGTTTGCATCTTCTGAATCTGGCCAATCCATGGAATTGCACCACTTACACACGCCCACAGCATCCTTCAAAAGTTCAACATCATGAGACCCATGACTTTGCAACATTGTTGTGGGTGACCAACTGAATTCACAGCATCAGACTCATTAAAGGTTTGAAAACGCGTCCGTTGCCAGGCCAGGCCATATTCCATGGGTGCGCACCGATCGGTCCATTGCTGTACAACGCGTACCCGCTCACATCGTATGCAATGGCCAATGCGTGCGCACAGATCGGTCCATTGCTGTACAACGCGTACCTGCTCACATCGTATGCAATGGCCAATGCGTGCGCACAGATCGGTCCATTGCTGTACAACGCGTACCCGCTCACATCGTATGCAATGGCCAATGCGTGCGCACCGATCGGTCCATTGCTGTACAACGCGTACTCCGCCACATCGTATGCAATGGCCAATGCGTGCGCACCGATCGGTCCATTGCTGTACAACGCGTACCCGCTCACATCGTATGCAATGGCCAATGCGTGCGCACCGATCGGTCCATTGCTGTACAACGCGTACCCGCTCACATCATATGCAATGGCCAATGCGTGCGTACCGATCGGTCCATTGCTGTACAACGCGCATATCGGATGACAACGCTTACCCGCCACATCATATGCAATGGCTAATGCGTGCGCACAGATCGGTCCATTGCTGTACAACGCATACCCGCCACATCGTATGCAATGGCCAATGCGTGCGCACCGATCGGTCCATTGCTGTACAACGCGTACATCGGATGACAACGCTGCACTCGCCACATCATATGCAATGGCCAATGCGCGCGCACCGCTCGGTCCATTGCTGAACAACGCGCACTCCGCCACATCGTATGCAATGGCCAATGCGTGCGCACCGATCGGTCCATTGCTGTACAACGCGTACATCGGATGACAACGTGTACCCGCTCACATCATATGCAATGGCCAATGCGTGCGCACAGATCGGTCCATTGCTGTACAACGCGTACTCCGCTCACATCGTATGCAATGGCCAATGCGTGCGCACCGATCGGTCCATTGCTGTACAACGCGTACATCGGATGACAACGCTGTACCCGCCACATCATATGCAATGGCCAATGCGTGCGCACAGATCGGTCCATTGCTTTACAACGCGTACCCGCTCACATCGTATGCAATGGCCAATGCGTGCGCACCGATTGGTCCATTGCTGTACAACGCGTCCCTGTACATGTCACTGGCATATGTCACCATGCCTGTCACAGATGAACGTATGCCAGCCACATTTACTTTCCAGGGACTCAGGGGCACACCTACAACAGCACAGCCTGTCCACACTGTATCCTAAGGCATGTAAGGCTGCATTACCTTTTCCGTGTATGATGGTCAACATGTGGTTTTTTGGGTGGCACTTGTGGGCAGCCACTCCCAGGCTGTGCACGTGTTCATGGGGACAGAATCCTTTGTGTGTTGTGCACATGACCACTGTGATGTGCAACTGTTCAGTTCAGAGCATGTGGCATGGTCACATTTCCAGGTTGTGTATGTGTATGTCATGTCACATACCCCTGAGTCCCATGTGGGACGGTATGTACGTCACAGGCTGACCCATTGCAACAATAGTGATGGCCTCCATAGTCTGTGTGCATGTTGTGTTTACAATGTCTCTGATTCCATGTGCACAATGGGGGACAGTCTCCACATCCACGTTGTTCGTGCATGGACTTTGATGTTGTGCGTGTGTGTGTCACAGACGTCCATGTCTGTCCTGCCGAGGGAAAAGGGACCACTACCTGTGGGGGTCATAGTTGTTTTGCTGTGGTGTATTCATGATGCACCATGTCATGCCAGTGTCCATGTGGCAATACAGGGTCCCTGGGAATCTACCTGTCAATGAGCTGTGATGCCTGGGGCACATCTGTCCTCACATGTCACTGTGGTGTGTGTTTGGAACGTGACAGCAGTACATGGGAACTGTGACACGGCCTCATGATATCCCATGGCACAACATGGGACTTGTTGATGCCACTTGTTGAACTGTGATGTTAGATGTTGGCCATGTAGGTGCCATACATGTCCTTACGGAACAGCACACATCATGTACTCTCATAATGATGTATCATGTGATATTGAATATGGTCAATGCCACATATGTGGGGTGACTGACAATCTTTCTTTCTTCACCTATGCACTGCAGGGCACCAGCTGTCCATCGACCATTCCCTGACCTTGCATCCATGGTCGAACGGGACTGCATCCGACGGTACCGCTTCACCAGGCCGCTGATTGAGGATATTGACGGTGCGGTTGGCCCCACATTTGCAACCTGGCCGGACATACCCTACAGCGCTGACCCCCAAGGTGAAGGTGATGGCAGCACTACACTTCTTTGCCACCGGTACCTTTCAACACACTGTGGCGTCTGCTGGTGGTATGTCACAGACCATGTTCAGCCGTGTGCTACGCGATGTTTTGGAGGCTATGTTGAGATACCTGAACCAGTACATCTATTTCCCTAAACGTCAACAACTCACTGACGTCAAGAGTGACTTCTATGCCCTGGGGAGGATGCCGCATGTCATTGGCTCCATTGATGGGACACATGTGGCTTTGGTACCACCACAGGCACATGAGCAGGCATACAGGAACCGCAAACATTACCATTCGCTCAATGCACTGGTGGTATGTCTTGCAGATATGAGCATCTCACACGTGTGTGCCCGTTTCCCCGGTTCTGCACACGATGCCTACGTGATGAGGAGTAGTCGCATCCCGAGGATGATGTCACAGATGCGGAACCAGCGTGCCTGGCTTGTCGGTGTGTACTGACTTTGTACCATTGTGTGTGTTCTGCAATGTAGTATTCCACCCTCTTTTCCAACTCAGCTAATGTGCAATTGTCCGTATGTAGGTGACTCCGGATACCCCAACATGCCGTGGTTGCTGACACCCTCAGGAACCCTGTGACACCAGCCCAGATGCGCTACAATGAGGCACATGGTCGGACCAGGAGAGTGATTGAGCGGACATTTGGTCTCCTGAAGAGCCGCTTCCGCTGCCTGGACAAGACAGGAGGGGCCCTCCCATATGCCCCAGCAAAGGTGTGCAAGATTGTCATCGTCTGCTGCATGCTACACAACCTGGCAGTGCGGAAGGAGTTGCCTCTCATCCTGGATGACGATGACCAACATCCGCCAACTGTGGAGGATCCTGGCCTGGACCACGATGCCAGTGATGATGATGATGAGGGTGATGTCCGCACACAGCTCATCACCAACTTCTTCAGCTGAATGTGAGTATCCGGAGATGTCATGTCAATGATGTGAGTTTGCATGATATGTGTTGGTGGTGCTCTGGTGCTGTTTGAGTGTGTCCATGTGCTACATGACTGTATGCGTGCAGCGATGTGTCCTTACAGGTAGTCTGTACTCCCCAACAGTGTTGACATGCTAACTTGGTTCTGGGTGGGTATCTTGTGACATGTATTGGGCATGAGTATTGCAGTTCTGTCCTGTTCTTCAGTGCTTTTGACTGTGTGTCATTTCTGTCCTTCACAGGGTACTTTCAGGGTTGTTTGGTCAACTGTGATCCCCCGACACCGTGAATCAACTTCCAGGGTGGTAGCTGTCGTTTCCCTACAGGTGATGTGCGCCACACCCATGGACTTCCTTTCTTCTACACTTGTTGACTGTGTGCCCACTGCCAGGTGGGATTACCTTGCATCTGTAGTGGTTACAACATGTTGCAAATGTGTAATAAACCTGTGCTTCACTTTGTGATGTGCGTTGTCTGTGATCACACATCTGACTGACATTTGCTTTCTGCACCAGTGGGCTAGTTAACACAGACTGTGAATAGGTGTTGTGTCTGTGCATTGCACCGTATTTCCTGGCAACATCAGTGTAGGCGATGAGTCAGATGGCCCTGGTGTGTATGTGTTGTGTAGCCCTGGTGGTGTGTCTCCCTCATATGTGTCACGTCACCATGACTCACATGCCGGTGTTGTACTTGCTGTAGCAGTTAGCATGCACAGTGTCATTTCGCAGATCATCATCTCCATGACAGAAACAACGTTGCAATCACAACAGAGGCAAGTATGGTGTATTAGTGAGTTTATTGACATACATGTGTGAGTATAGTGCACAGGATGGTGGGTGCTGTACATTGTGATTGTAATCCAAAGTTCCTAGATGATTTGGAAGTCCTGGTAGCAGAAATGTCCAGAGTAAAGTCCACAGTCATCTGATACATTGGTCCAACTTGAACTCCCCATGTCATGTGGGAGAGTTGTGTTGCATTCGACAGGGTGAACAGTTTGCGCACAAAGGTGATTTTCCAGAACAGGTGTTGGCTTCCTGGGGTTGTGCATGGCCATCGGCCTCTCAGTCGCCCTTCCTCGGACGACCCTCTTCTTTGGGGGGACCCTCAAGTGCAGGCTGCTGCGGTGCAGGGGACTCTCCGCCAGAGTTATCCTCCCTCCCTGTGGCAGTTGCAGTTGTTGCAGCACCAGATGTTGTGGGCACACAGGGAGGTGTTGACATGTTGGTGCAAATCTGGCGGAGGCATTGTAATATGTCCCTATGCACCGCCGTCAGTTCTTGCAATGTGTCCCACTTGGACTCCATGCGGGACATGTGGGAGTCCAAGCGGGCATGATGGGCAGCCTGCTGCTGTTGAATGTCCCTGAGGATCCCCACTTCCTGGCTGACCTCTCCGGTGCTAGTATGGTACGCATCAGCTATGCGTACCAGTTGTGGGTCATCAAGCAGTCCAGACCCCTCTGCAAGCAGCGACCTATGTCTACCACCCCTCCCACCACCCCTGGCGACACGTGCAGGACCTGCGGTGGCACGCACAGGTGACCCTGGGCCCCCTTGGGGGTTGTTGCTGGTGTTGGTGTCCGTTGCTCCACGTTGGGCCGGGGTCCATGTGCTGTTGGTGGTGGTGGTCCTTGGTCTGTCCGTGTCGGCAGGGGTGGTCTGTGTGTTGGCAGTTGTTGGAGGGGTGGGTGCAGGGGGTGCAGATGGCGGTCCTGCTGATGCTGCATGATGACTCACACCGGAGGTGCCAGGTAGGTCTTCGCCATCTGAGGAGGGCAGAGGCTGTTCCACACCAGTGAGCTCAGTGTCCCCCGGAGCCTGGGACAGGGACTCCTCATCGTCTGCTGCTGTGTCCCCATCATCACCTGTTTTTGGGAGAGACACACAATGTATGTTATGTTTCTGCAGGCATCAATGGTTCACACACCTGACAGTTGTGACTGTACCTCTGGATGCGGGCCTGTACATTGCATTGTCCTAAGTTGTCACAGTCAGAGGTTGATATTGGTGTAGCACATTGTCCTGCATACTTTGAGCATTTCAATATGAATGTTGAGGTGTGTACATGGCCAGCATTGGTTGTATTTGGTGGACGTCCGGCCATCCTTCTCCCCCCAGCCCAGTTATCCCACCATGAAGCATGCCACCCTTGCAGTGGGTTCAGGTTGAGTCTCAGGATGTCAGTCAGTGGTGTCCTGCTGTTGGTTGGTGCCCAGTTCCCAGCATGGCCTTGTGATCCCCACAGCAGTACCCATTGTCAGCCATCTTGTCAGTTCTTTTCCACTCCCTGTGAGGTGTGCATGCTTGAATGTGAGCTTGCTGGGCCATGTGGGTGGGGATGTTGAGTTGTGACTACCACTCCCATCATGCTATTGCCTCCACCCCCTTCCCAGCATGCCCATACTTCCTTCCTTTTGAGTGTACTTCACTGTGTGTGAGTGTGACAGCAATGGCAAGATGGCTGACAGTGGTGTCCTGCTGTTTGTTGGTGCCCAGTTCCCAGCAGGGCCTTGTGTCCCAACAGCAGTACCCAGTGTCAGCCATCTTGTCAGTTCTTTGCCACTCCCTGTGATGTGAGCATGGTTCAGAGTGGTGTTGATGGGCCAATTGTGAGGGTGACCAATATCTGTGACTACCACTCCCATCATGCTATTGCCTACACCCCCCTTCCCAGCATGCCCATACTTCCTTCCTTTTGAGTGGACTTCACTGTGTGTGAGTGTGACAGCAATGGCAAGATGGCTGACAGTGGTGTCCTGCTGTTGGTTGGTGGCCAGTTCCCAGCATGGCCTTGTGCTCCCCACAACAGAGCACCAGTGTCAGACATCTTTGATGGGGCTTTTCACTCCCTGTGAGGTGTGCATGCTTCAGTGTGAGCTTGCTGGGCCATGTGGGTGGGGGATGTTGAGCTGTGACTACCACTCCCATCATGCTATTGCCTACACCCCCTTCCCAGCATGCCCATACTTCCTTCCTTTTGAATGTACTTCACTGTGTGTGAGTGTGACAGCAATGGCAAGATGGCTGACAGTGTGGTCCTGTTGTTTGTTGGTGCCCAGTTCCCAGCAGGGCCTTGTGCTCCACCCACAGCTGAGGCCAGTGTCAGACATCTTTGAGGTGGCTTTTCACTCCCTGTGAGGTGTGCATGCTTCAGTGTGAGCTTGCTGGGCCATGTGGGTGGGGGATGTTGAGCTGTGACTACCACTCCCATCATGCTATTGCCTACACCCCCCTTCCCAGCATGCCCATACTTCCTTCCTTTTGAATGTACTTCACTGTGTGTGAGTGTGACAGCAATGGCAAGATGGCTGACAGTGTGGTCCTGTTGTTTGTTGGTGCCCAGTTCCCAGTAGGGCCTTGTGCTCCACCCACAGCTGAGGCCAGTGTCAGACATCTTTGAGGTGGCTTTTCACTCCCTGTGAGGTGTGCATGCTTCAGTGTGAGCTTGCTGGGCCATGTGGGTTGGGGATGTTGAGCTGTGACTACCACTCCCATCATGCTATTGCCTACACCCACCTTCCCAGCATGCCCATTATTCCTTCCTTTTGAGTGGACTTCACTGTGTGTGAGTGTGACAGCAATGGCAAGATGGCTGACAGTGGTGTCCTGCTGTTGGTTGGTGGCCAGTTCCCAGCATGGCCTTGTGCTCCCCACAACAGAGCACCAGTGTCAGACATCTTTGATGGGGCTTTCCACTCCCTGTGAGGTGTGCATGCTTCAGTGTGAGCTTGCTGGGCCATGTGGGTGGGGGATGTTGAGCTGTGACTACCACTCCCATCATGCTATTGCCTACACCCCCTTCCCAGCTTGCCCATACTTCCTTCCTTCTGACTCTGCTTCCCTGTGGGTAGTGTGCCTGTGCTGAATGGATGGCTGACAGTGTTGTCCTGGCGTTTGTTTGGCTACAAGTCCCATGTGTGTCCCTGTGCTTCCCACAGCATAACCCAGGGTGGTGGTTCCTTGTGGGATAATTAATTTTAGTATGAGGCAATGCATTTTCCCAGGTGAGTTGTGTGTAGTTTGTGTTAGGGGGGTGTGTGAGAAGAGCTGCTGGTAACTATGGTCAGAGCTGTCAGTCCTCCTTCCCACCCAGCCAGATATCCCACCATGGAACGTGCTTCCATTGCAGGGAGTGCAAGTTGTCTTTCAGGATGTCAGTCAATGGTGTCCTGCTGTTGGTTGGTGCACAGGGCCTTGTGCTCCCCACAGCAGTAGCCAGTGTCAGCCATCTTGTCAGTTGTTTTCCACTCCCTGTGATGTGAGCATGGTTCAGAGTGGTGTTGATGGGCGTATTGTGAGGGTGGGCAATATCTGTGACTACAACTCCCATGATGCTATTGGCTACACTGACTTGACCAGCATACACAGAATTCCTTCCTTTCTGTGGGATTCCCTGTGTGGTGGTGTTCTAGTAGTGGCTACATATCTGACTGTGTTTGTTGGTTAGATTTGTGCCACTGCCTAGCTTTATTTGTTGTAGGGTTTGTACATGTCATGACACAGTTACATATCACTATGAGATGGCATGTATTGTGTTTATCTGACTGACATACACATCTTGGGATGTTTCTGGTTTTGTTGCTGTGTATTTGCTAAGGGTGCATGGTTTGACTATCCCCTTGACAGTGATGTGTGTATATTGTCACATGATATTGGGTATATTTGTTGTGTACTCACCCGGCTCTGGCATGTTTGATAGCCCATATACGCTCACTGGTGGTAGTATGGCCCGCACATTCTCCTCCCAGGGCCTGAGGTATAGTGGTTTGGCAGGAGGGCCAATGCCGGTGTGTTGGCTCAAGATGTAATCCTTCTTTAGTAGGTCCCTGACCCTCCTGCGCACATCATACCACCTGTTCTGGATGTCTTCCTTTGTGCGCAAACATGGTGATTGTGCGTTCACCCTGTCGACGATCCTCTCCCACATCTTGGTTTTCTGCGACATGGGGGTCTGTTGGACCAGTGTACCAAACAGCTGTGGCTCTACCCTGAGGATCTCATCTACCAGGACTTCCAATTCACTGTCTAGGAACTTGTGATTCTTCTTTGGGGGCATGGTGATGGGTGGTGGTGGTGAGTGATGTGGGTGTTGGTGTGCAAGTGAGGGTGTGTGAGTGTGGGTTTTGCTGGGTGTATGTGAGGGTGCTATTTGTTGAGGTGCTGATGGTGTGTGGCTTGTGTGATGGATGAGCTGTGAGTGTGTGTGTGGTTGCTGTCTGTTGGTGTTCTGTGCTGGCAGGTCATTTGAATTTGCAAAGGATCATGGTAGGGATTTGTGGCCTTTATATGGGTGGAGTTGTGGGTGTGTCTTTGTTCCCTGTTTCCCCCAGTATTTATTGGCTTTGTAATTGCTTGTTTGGCCTTTTTTTTGTGTTTTTCCCTTTGTACTTTTTGTGCATGTAGGAGACGTTCTTCTGACCGAGTCGGACCCTGCAGTTGTCTCGTGCGAGCTTCTCCGAGTCGTTCACGCTGTGTTTGTGCTGTGTTTCATGTGCGGCGTACGCGTCGGTCGCGGAGTATTGGGTTGCTTCGGCTCGCTGTTTTGTATGCGTGTCGTTCGTACGGCTTGTACTCCGTGCGACTCGGTCGGGTTTTCCACGCGTTGCATCGTACTGCGCGGTTCGGACTTCGCGGGTACGTTTCGTTCGGGTTCATTCCTGGTGCGTTTCGGTTGGTTCGATTCGCGTGGTTTTCCGGCCGGATAGCTGGTTTCCGCGCTGTTCGGTCGTTCGGCTTGTGTTCCGTACGAGTCGGTCGGATTTTGCACGCATTTTATCGTACTAGGCGGGTTGGGCTGCACCGGTACGTGTCGGTCGGAATAGATTCCCGATCCGAGTCGGTCGGTACGTTTTCCGGCTCGAATCGGAATCGGCCCCTAAATTACTCAAAATTCTAAAAAGATGACCTTGAAAGTAAGTATAGTAGCAGAGCACAAAACTAAAATTAAACTAAAAATAAGGCTTTCAAATATTTAAAAAATGATATAAAACTAACAAATCCCTGGCTAAATTTTAGATTAAATTATACACTGACACAACTAACACATGCAAAGCAAAATACGACAACTAAAATGAAGTAAAGACAGCACCCAGATAGTAAGTTAAAATGTGCACTTGCAATGTAAAAATGTTAAAATGAATATAACAACACAAATTGTTTTTTTAAACATATTTTCATACTATAAAACCCACAGTTAACATACCAGAAACAGATAAATAGATCAAATCCCATAAAGGGAAGCTTTTATAAAATTTCAAAGGATATATACGTATAGTAAGGAAAGCATTACCAGTGATAATTAATTAAATATTATTCAAAAAGATGCTATAGCAAGGTTACCACTAATAATGAGATAGTTGAAAGCATTATGGAACATAGCCATCCCCCTAATGTTACTGAAATAAATTCAGAAATATTTTACAGAACCTAAAAAGAGGCCAGTACAAGCTTACAAGAGCCGACAGGAACAATCCTAAAAATATTATACCAAATGTTCCTGAACAAGCAACAGGTCAACTCCTTTCTATACCAACCCTAAAAGATTTATTGCCAGAACACGTAAAACAGCCAGGGAAACATCAACACCCCTAAACAATATGAATATATAGACATACCCCAAATCTTGCCAATCACACCTAAAAAGACCCCTCTTTTGTTATTTGACAATCACAATACCGATGTATGCACAGTTACCTAACAAAGTGCAACTTACAATGAAATGCTAACACATATAAATCAACAAACTAACACACTTAAAAATCTACTGACACACTGTAATTCAGTGCTGTTAATACCACTTTAACCTGGGCATAGGGAGGCACTTCCAAATATCTACCCTGGGCATTGAATATGCAACTGACCTAGAACTTGCACACAAAATAAAAAGCTAATAACTTTAGCATATGTCCGTGCAACAGAAGGTACTAAACATAATGATATACTAATTGAATTCCCCTATTGCAAACAACCTGAAACCAAACTAGATCCACTAATGGAATATTTTGAGGATACTTGGGCTGGATGCATGCACCGACCAGGCCGCAGGCGCCAACCAAAGCATCACATACCATGATGGAATGTCCATGACAACATCATGTCCCTAGCAGCAAAGACAAATAATGCAGTAGAAGAGTGGCACAATTTCTTCCAAGGAACACTTGGAAGAAGGCACCCTATATTCACAACAAAAACAACACAGCGCACCAACTCACTCTCAAACACTGTCTCCACCACCCACACACGCAGACCCATCAAAATGCCTTCTTAGCCTGCTGAATGAGGACCACGTTACAGAACAGCTACACGATTGCTATCCTAATACAGCTAATACCAGCACTAAAAACACACCTGCTACAAACCCACACAATACTGATCACTCTTTTACAAAACAAAGTCTCACTGTCACCAAAGCACATTCTCTAAACTGTTTACTAATAAATGCTCGATCGCTCTCTAAAAACAAACATCACATCTACAACCTTCTCAATGACGCAAAACCAGACATACTATTCATAACTGAATCATGGTTGGAAGATGATATGGCTCCAGTCCTGCATGAAGCCATTCCTCAAGGCTATCATACGATCACCCAAAATCGTATAGGCAAAAAAGGAGGTGGCCTAGCTGTTGTGTTCAGGCCAACATTACATATCACTAAAGTTCACGACATCTCCATAAAGAATTGTGAGGCACTTCTAACCAGATGCAATCCTACACCGTCTTCCTCCTGTAACTTCCTGCTCCTTTACAGACCTTCACCTAGCAAGGTGACATTCCCAGACACACTTCTAGACACAGTTTCAAACCTGATAACAATACATTCCAATCTATGCATTCTGAGTGACCTCTACATTTGGTTTGACAAACCCAATATGCCCCATCCGAAAACAATAATCACTGGCCTAGATGCACTGAACCTGCATCAGATCGTCCACAAACCCACACACATCGCTGGACACATCCTAGATGTCATTTTTGCTAATACCGAACTGGTTACCTTTCAAACTATAACTCCAGTCACATGGTCAAACCACCATTTGCTTGCTTTTCAAAATAAAACAACACTAAGAGACTCGCCTAAATCTACCTTACATGCATCCACCTATCGACCGTGGAACAAACTCAATTTGGAACACTTAGAAACACAACTAACATCCAGTCCAGATCTGTAAACAATAAATTCTGTTCACAAACTATTTGAGTGGCTACAGAAAGCTTTTGACATCCTGATACCACTCAAAACCACACAACAGAACAAAAGAAAAAAAGCACCTTAGAGAAATACAGAGATAAAAGACATAAAATAACAAATTAGAAAGCTGCAACGTGCCTGGCTCAAAACAAACGCCAAACAAGAGAAACTTTGACTACAGAAAATTAACAGACTATACAAGTCAGCTATCAAAAAAGCAAAGAAAAGGTCCTATTCAGACAGAATTCAAAATGCTAAATGTGCAAATAAAGAATTCTATAAAATACTCAATGAATTTCGTAAACCAAATTGCCTAGAAGGAACTCATCCCATTACTCAAGATTTCACAGACAAACTGGCAAATCATTACACGGACAAAGAAAACACGTTGGACTCATACTTAAAACAGAGACAAAGCACCAGCACTAATCCTTTTACAAAACAACAATCCAAGAATACTCTAACCTAGCCTCTCTGTTCATTCCAACACATTTCACACAATGAATTTATGGACCTGGTCAAAGCAAGCAGGCCTGCCGGCAGCCCTTCTGACCCGTGTCCACCACAAACTTTCAAGACAATTCTTCTATAACCTCTCCTGTCACTCCAGTAAGAAGAATCATCAACGATTCCTTAACTACCAGAATATTTCCAGAAGAACTCAAAAAGTCATACATACGCCCTTCACTATTGTGTAGTTCCTATAAAACCTATATAGGATCTGCGCGTTTAGACAACATACACTGCGGGTTTGGTGTTCAGACTGATTCCAGACACCCCCACTGGGTATGTTGGCCTGTACACCAGCTAGCTCACAGTGCCACTAGAAACTCCTCTTACCAAGGAGAGAATAGTTCTTGGCAACTATCGAACATGACAACGATGATCCCTCAGGACCGTGGAAACAGTGCACTACTTTTCGCTCAGTCACTCGTGATCACTTAGTCTCAGAGAGATACACAGAATAAACGGTATGGACGTTTTTCAATAAGCATTTATTGAACAGTCGTTATTCTAGTGTACAATTGGTGTGCTGAAACAACCACTAGACAGTAACAGATATAAATGATTAGAGGCACTAAGAAAGTAAAAGGATGGTAGGTTTCTACCATTTTGCTTTAACCATGAATACAGGCAAGTATATAAAATACATGACAATAAAATGCGTACTCCTACGATGCAATCCTAACTAGATGTACCTAAGTGTACATAGCATGTGTGTAGGTCTTAAGCCAAGAATCCCTCTAGGATAAAGTCTACCCCATTACCTGAAGTGAGAGACTGTGGAACCCCGTCTTGGTCTCGAGTTGGACACCCCGCAAGGGATGTTAGACCACTGCGAGCTGGAGTATCTGCATGTAGGAATCTCAGCGTCTCGCGTCAGTGTGTCGGCAGGGAAGTCCTGATCTCCTCTGACTATCTCAGCAAGATGTTGTGTTTATATACCCAAAGATATCCCCAGGGGTTCTACCTTGCTGTGCCATTGTCAGACTTAGGATGACGTCTGGAATGAACCTTGTACATAGTTATTATGCCGGAGATGGTAGTCCTGCTGAGTTTCCAAGAATCCAAGAATCCTCATTCATAATGTATGAGGCTTTTGTTCAGGGAAAACCCCACATTCTGTGAGCAGTACCGTAACTAGGTAAAGGGTCAGTCCTAGCAGCCCGTTATGTACGTAATGTAGGGACGAACATAGGTGAAAGGTTAGGATGTTACCTGGGCCTATATTGGGGTACCTATATGGAATATAACACCCACCCCTCATCCGACTGGACGACATAATTAAATTCTAACGTACCACTAGGCTATCTAGGCACTAGTACGCAAGCAACTATGGTAAAAAACAATAGTTTTGCTAAAAAAATGTAAAACTCTAAAATGTTCTAAAAGAGAGAAATTGTCACTCAAGCAATAGCTCTAATGTGTCCGTATAGATAGTTCGAACGACTACAAGCATCGGAAAGCCATGCAGGTCATAAAAAGTGTCAATTTGTTTTGGAGTTCCAATTTGAGTTTGTTTTAAAAAGCCAAATTTTCCCCAGCACACGGCGAGCCAAATATGTATGTGTCCTGGCTGGTAGACGCAACATTGCTGTTGCCTGCCTTCGCAGGCGACGATCCCTGTAACACCTCGCAGATTACGTCAATTGAGCACAAATGATCTTCCGTACTGCCTGCAGCCGATGCTGCGGCAGCCTGTGCGCCATCCAAGGCCTGGGTGTCAGTGGAGGAGCCGGTATCCATTCCAACAGGAGCAGAGACTTCCTGTGGAGGCTCTAAGAATGCCACCATCAACATAGGAATACGCTGGGGACACTGCAGAACATGGGCCGTTATCGGGTCCAATAAGCATCAACGTCCTGTTGCGCAACTGATGGAAGTGTCAGACAGATATCCAACACACATTCTTCTCCGCAGAACAGGCATTGGAGAACAGGTAGGATGCAGTCCATCCAGACTGGTCTAAATTGCAGGAACCAAGAGGCACTTAGTTCCCATAGACAAGGTGTGCCCTGATGTTGTACCATGCGATCACGGTATTTACAATCCAGGAGTGCTTTTTCCATCTCCTTGGTGACTGGGACGTCCATTGCGTAGCAGAAAAATTACAATCAGGATACCTGCTATTAGAAACAGGATCAGCGGAAGTCCTCCAAAAATGCTTCCGAATACGGAGTGTATAAAGTTTGGTATAGCTCCGAGGACCGTCAGAAAGGTGCTTAACAGTCCCGATCCTATGGTCTTAAATAGGTGGACTATACCCATTGTATCAGACATGTTAAAGATACAATTTACCATTTCTGTGAAATGGGCGGGGCAGTTCATACGTATATGTGCCTGTATCTCAGCCGAGGACCTTGGGATCTGAAGATCAAAAGTCTCCCGGGCGGAGGTCAAGGGCACGGTTTTCTGTCGAAGCATGGCTTTCATTCTGCTCGAGGTAGCAAACCATATAAAGGAAACATTCAATGAAGGCCATAGCGGCACCTCCCTGACTGTGTGTGTCGGTGGAAACAACACTTGCATACAGCACATAACCCTGGAGATCACGGTGACAAGATATGCGATGCTCGGAAGCATCTCACAACAACCTTGATCGTTCAGCATCAAGTAACTCCCATTTGAAAGTAGCCTGAATACTGGGGTAATTACGGCTGCTGGGGTACCCCTCAAGTGACAGGATGGGTTCGCCACCGAACCATTACAGGCCCCGTAGCATGATATCCTGGCATATGAGAGATCCACTCAAAGTGTTCTCGCAGTTTGTACCGCTTAGAAACACTTCTCGATCCCCACTCCTGCATTAAAATCTGTACTGTAATTCCCAAGATTCCTTGATGAATTCCCTACCCATTTCCTCATATCTGCCTGCCTGTTGTTATTATAGGCAGTACTGAAACTGGAAAGTTGTGACGGGTAATGTTATATGGCCATGGATCAACCACTCTGTGGAAGGTGATTCTGCCACAGTAAAAGGTAATCTCTCCAGTTTTTTAATACGCAGCATTCTATATTTTGCTCCCCTCTATGACATTTTCCATCTGTTTTTCTGTTCGATTGTATGCGTAAAAAAGGGACGTACTGTTGATAAAACGCCAAGGCACAAAACCTGCGCTCAATGATTGCAGCGTCCAGCTCAATAACATAATAGAGCCTAATTGTGATTGCCCGTGCTGTAGTATGGACAAATCGTGTTCTAGTACATCAATAGCGGAAGATACAATGTTGCCCAGTGAAAAAATCCTGGATGTTAATGTAGTCATACCATTGTCAACTACGGCTAACACCTTTTCTAAATTGATCCTATCTATTTCTCGTAGTCTCTCCGCTGCTTCTTGTTGGGAGATTTTCCAAATTTCATTATAGACAGCATAAAAGAAATGTTTTTGACGTGGCTTTCTGGGACCTAGTAAAAAATCCCATAGGTCCACATCCTCTGTAAGTAAGGATAAGTGTTGTTTCACCTGTGGTATTGTTGAGGTTTTTAGCCAATCGAGGCATAACTTCCCAACACTGTATGATGTCACCACCTATGGATGTTCTCTTTGTACATAGCGTGGGTCTGGCCTGTGGATACTAAACCCTTCGGTGGTACCCCTGAATCTTCCCTGACATCTGTTTGTGTCTGTGGGCCAAACCAACCATCCCTTCCTATTGGGGTCTGATCTATTGTATTGTAAAATGTCATCCATTGTAGCCCCTTCCTGTGATGTAAAATTTACCTCGGCATGTGATGATGTTGGAATCCGAGGAGTGTTCAAATCCTTGTTCTTGGCTATTCCAAGACAGGAAGTCTGTTGCACAGTTTCATTTAGAAATAAATAGTGCTTCTGTTCCCTGGACTTGCCAGTCTCTAGAACCCCAGACTGATTTTAAGTCTATAGTGTCTGTCCATAAGTTGAAACCCTGTTCAGACAGTTGGGTAATGAAGGAAGCAAAGTAAATCTGTTTGGTGTTAGTCAGCATATTTTTCTGCGCAGGTGTTGGTGCAACCTTATAGTAGTATAGGTTGGGTCAGAAATATTTAACCCTGAAAAATATGAAAATGTCTGTGCAAATATTTTCTAACTACTTTTCGGTGGTGAAGGGCAATGTTCCCATTGGTGATATGTGAAAACATTCCTAGGGGTATTGGATTTGTGTAGAAAATGATGACCATAATGTTGATAACAATACATAGGGGCCGATTCCGATCTGGGACGGAAATCTCTCCAACCGAGCCGGACCCGGAGAGATTTCCGACCGAGCCGGACTCCTGCAGTCCGACCGGGGCAGTACGATGCGTCCGTGTGCTGCTGTACGCGATTCGTTCGGATTCCCATAGAAGTCAATGGGAGCCGGTCGTACGACGCGTACATGGGCTCCCATTGACTGAATGGGTACGTCTTGGACAAGGGCGCCCCCTACAGTGGGTGCGCGTCGGTGCAGCCCGCACCCTACATGCATATGTAGGGGGGACCCTTGGGTCCCCCCTGTGTGTGACTCGTGCGGCTACGGGTGAAGGGGGGTCTGACACGGACCCCCGAAGTACGGCTCCGACAGTTTTTCTGAGCCGGACGGTACGAGTCGGTCGGGCTGTTCGAAGCGCGCATCATACTGGCTCAGTCGGGTAACGTCTCCATTGCGTGGTGCGAATCGTGTCCGTACGAGTCGGTCGGAGCGGTTCAGACCCGGAAACGAGACGGTCGGAAACAACGCGTACAATCGCATCGTACTAGCTCGTTCGGACAGCTGTACGAGTCGGCCGGAAAAAACGCGCTCGGCTCGTATTTTTCCCGGGCGAATCACGTTCGGTGAGCTTCCGAACGAGATCGGAATCGGCCCCATAGTGTTAAAATCTGATGTGTCTTATAACATTTCATTATTAGAAAATGCGGCCGATTGTTCCAAATCAGACAACATTTTGTTTACAGTTTCAAAATCCCAATCATCGGAAAATGTACTGGAGGTAATGATATCGTTTAAGGAAATTTTAAATAAATGAGGTATTTTTAAAAGTTTGGTCGGACCAAATATATCATAATCAACCTTGTCCCATACTATACCATCAGGTATAGGAACTGCTGTAATGTTCACTGATGACAAGTCTCTTTGTTCACGATGTGATGAAACATGAGGTTTCAGGATCAAGTTCACTTTTGATGCTGCAGAGCTTTGGCGAAGGTAAGTTCCATTAATAAGTAAGCAGAAGACAGTTACTAAGCCTATCCAGAAAAGAAAGAACAGTATACCGGTGATTATCCAAAGTTCTAGCCAAGGTGACACCAGGTATGTCTTTTTAAGAAAAATGATGAAGTCTTTGATTTGTTGTTGACGAGATATTGGGGCTGGCGTTGTTTCAGGTTTACTTGGATCCAATGAAAAGGTATCAAAGTCGATGAAATAGCCAGATGCAGTTTGACCTATTTTTGGTAGATCAGCAGGTTTTGTTGTACTTGTTGAGGGTTCTTGTTGAGGCATATTTATGTAGACATCAGTGCTCGGTCGAATTGAAATTTGTCTTTCGTTTTGATTTTGAATTCCTGTATCAAGAGGAACGAGTTCCATGGCATTGTTGCATAGTCCATCATTCCGTATAGGAGACTCTTCAAACGTGATGAGCCTCTCCGTCTGAACTTCCTGTATGGTAGCGAGAGGAGGGCGTGGGCTACCCAGGAGCCCACGAGGCCTACTATTCAGTATCGGCCACATAGTGTGGTTTTATCAGATCAATGGAGACAAATCTCTTCTCCTTTTTCCCGGCAGAAGGCTGCAGAAGTACAGTTCTTGTTCCTTCAACGGCCAGGACAGGTACAGGCTTTCTGTATGCGGCCCAAATTCTTTTTTGTTCACTATCTTTTCTCTGACCAGATCCCCGACTTTAGGGACCCAGACAGGTCTTGCCGTGACTGACTTGACTTCCCCAGTGGCGGTCCGCTTTACCTGCACATTGCTCTGTAGTGCCCTGGATTCATTCAGATCCTGTAAAACAGCCTATTGATGTCAAAAGGTTTTTCATCCGCCACTGTGCCTTCATAATTGAGATCAGGTACCCACATTCTCGTCCCAAATAGGGCCTCAGAAGGAGTGGCACTCCCTAGAGAACTTCTTGGCATATTGTTGAGGGCCCTCTGTACCCCATATAAGTGATTGACCCAACTACCACCCGAACCTAATACTCTAGCTGTTAAAGATTGCTTTAAGTCCCGGTTGTTCCTCTCCACAAATTTTCCTCGGGTTGGTATGGAGAGGAGTACCGCAATGCTACACCCAAACTTCCCATGGCTTCCTTGTAAGCCCTAGAGCTAAATGCGGGGCCACGGTCAGAATGTAATGTGCCAACTGTGTATGTCCCTTTAAAGACTCGCAAATCTTTGATAACAGTTCAAGCGTCAGCCGAGCGCTGAGGCCATACCCATAGGAATCTTGAGCAGGAATCCACTACAACCATTATATATTTGTAATCCCCATCAGATTGTAAGGGTCCACAGTGGTCCAAATGGACACACATGAGTGGTCTGTCTGATATTAGCAATGGCGTCTGTGCTGGACGTGTTAGGGTGGAGCTCTTCATCTGTTGGCAGATGTCGCCCTTTAAGACATAATCTTTGGTCTGCTTTGTTAACCCTAGCCACCAATAGTGCTGTTTCAGTAAAGAAACTGTCCCCGACACTCCTGTGTGCGCTGAACCAAGACCCTCGTGTGCAGCTAAAATTAAGTCTAATCTGCGATCCATGTTTGGTATTACTCTATCCCCCACTCCAGGAATCTGAGCAAATGGGACGTTATTTGCATCTAACTTGTAGGAGTACTTGAGTGGAAAACCCTTCGGCAATGTCTTATTGTCTTTGCGTGATGCAATGACAGCTACCATTATCTGTCCGTCTAGTCCCGTTTTTGAACAAGTGATTGCAGCTATGGACGCAGTTCGTACTGCCCCCTTCGCGGCTTCATCAGCCAATGAATTCCCTTCAACGTGAACGCATCACGTTGATGACTCAGCGTGTGTATCACGTGAGCTCTTGGTAGTTCGTTTTTCAACTCAACTACCTGTTCCCATAGCATTTTATGCTTAATTGTGCCACCTTTTGAGTCTTTAAACCCATTTTGTCCCCAATGGTGAAGATATTCATTGTATGATTGGACACAGTAGAAAGAATTGCACACAATTAGTGTGGGGAATTCTCAATCCTTATTTATCAGTGCCAGTAATAGAGCTTTTAATTCTGCCAGGTGAGCCGTGCAGTCTCCTAGAGACTGTGTTTTTGTACAGCTTGAATGGAACTTGCCGTCCTGCATACGACCTTTTACAATCGCACATGCAGCTCTGTATTGTTGTTTACTTCCAATGGCCGGCTGAGCAGGTCCATCAGTGTAAATTATGTATTCATACTGATCTAGAGGCATTATTTCATTCGGGAGAGGGATATTCTTGTTCATTTTGCAGAAATGCTTGTGTTTTTAGGCTTGGGTCGTATCTGTATTCTACGTCTGATGCAGTGAGAGAATTAGCCCATTGTATCCATCTTGGATGTAAGGCTTTTGCATTTGGAACGCTAGCCTTTGTAGCAGCCTCTAAGGCCGGCACTGGAGTCACGACAATTATGCGTTTCCCCTGAGCCAGTGCTCTTTTTCTCACTACAGCAGTCTGTACGGCTGTCAGAATTTTTTCTGTAGATGCAAAACGCATTTCAGCGTTTGTGTACAAGTGTGATTTGTATGCTATGGGTACTGTTTTGCCTTCATTGTATGTTAGGTAGGTGTACCCAGATTGACCTGCAACTATACGGATCACTAGGTTGCGGACATTTACGCGTGTCTGTAAATGTTTAGACGCTATCATGTCAGCTTGTAGGGAACAAAGAATATTTGTGTGTTCCTGTGTCCATTGCCTAACTGAAAAATCAGGTCTTATGAGGTCGTAGAAAGGTTTAACCCTTTCTGCGTAATCCAAAATGTATGTTCTACCAAAATTCAGAAATCCCAGTATGGAGTTTGGAGGTTGGAGCAGCGCACATTTTTCTAAAAAGTTAGCTCCCAGAAATAGGACATTGAGGTGGGCTATTTTTGATTTTTCGAAGTTGAATTTGTAGCCCTCAGAGGCGAATCCCAAAATTATGGTGCTCACCATGGTCAAGTGTTCCTCCAGGTCATCATCCTTCAGATAAATATCATCTACATAGGACAATGCCTCTTCATCCAGATTCTCAAGTAACTCAGTTACCCTGGCGGAAAACAACCCCGGGCTGTTCTTATTCCCCTGGGGAGTCGACAAAATTGACGCTAGGGCCCCAGTGCTGAGAATGCTTTCAAATATCTGCTCTCAGGCACCATATTTTGGCAGAAGAATCCATTTGAGATATCTAGTGTTGTTTTATATTTTTTCTGCACAATCTTATTCATCAATGCGGCACAGTGTGCGTTTTGTACTGCAAAATTTTTTGTGCATAAGTTTAGATGTCTGTAGTCTAAAACTAGACGATATGAATTATCGGGTTTCATTACGGGAAACAAAGGATTATTCATTAAAGAGGTGCAAGTTTCAATCACACCCTGATATTAAAGTTGATCTAAGATCTCCCTGACCTGTTTTTTCGCTTCCTGTTTTATTGGATACTGTCTCTGTGGAGTTGGAGTAGATTTTAATGGTATCACGTGGTGGGTTGAATCTTCATCCCACCCAACATGGTTGCAAAATAGTGCAGGAGCAAGGGTCACCGCCAACTCCCGCGCGTATGTGTGTTTTAGATATTGGGGAACGAGGTCGGAGAAAGCTGGCATAATTACCTTTTCTCCCTTTGGGCAATCCATAACAATTGGAGGCGGCCAATCTCTTTCAGCTAAAAGAATGTCGTAGCCAAAAGTCAGGTTCTCCCAAAAGAAACCTTTAATTTTTCTGGGTTTGTCCCCCTCCATTTGGAGTGTTATTTCATGTAACCTATATGGGACACTTACCCTAGTATCAGGCGTTTCCACCGTGATATGTTCACTCAACGCCGCTGTCACCAGAAATTCCATCAGGTTCTGGCGAGCTATTGTTGCTTCTGCTGCGCTGTCTAGCATCGTCAGAGCCCATTCCCCGTTCAGTAGTTGAGTCCTTAGAATTCTGGGCATGCCTAACTTTGAGACCTGCTACTTTCTTTTATTTGAATTGAGGTTTTGCTTTAGGCTTTTCTTCTTTTTTGGAATCGTAGTCTGAAGTGCGTTGTGCGTCTCTGGACTTTGTACGCTCTTCTTGTCTCTGTTCTGACCGTCCTTCCCTCTCGGAGTTTTTCGATGAACCCTGAAAGGAATGAGAGGAACGTGTATCAGTGTCCTGATACCTGTCAGGTTTTCTAATGTTATCCCTATTCCTAAGGTTATACCTCCTTTCGGAGGGCTCCTGTTGAGGAGCCCTACCTCTGGATTGAGATCTGTTTTCTTTATTATTTTGTTGTTTGTTATTATCCCATTTCTTCTTTGAAGAAACAGGTGCTTACTTAAAGGTATCCTTTTCGGGACTACCCATCAGTTGAGGTTTTATTGCTTTAGCCCCCAAACTGTCTCTGCCTAATTCTGCATAAGCAGTTTCAATTATTTTAGGTAATTCATGTTCCTGTTGTAGAGGAGTGAACTCCCTTAGACGTTGGCGTTTTGCCACCGATGCTGCCTCCCCTTTAATATTTGCTAATATAATAGCTGATACCTGGGCAAAATTACCTAGTAATTTCATCCCTAAGTTCAGAGCAGGTTCTGCTCCATACTCGTACTGTATTTGTCTTAATACATCTGGTATTACTGCTAATGACGAGATACCATGAGTCCTGGTATATATGGCAGCGAAAACTATACCCCAAGAGGTGTGGTGCAGCGGCCAGGGCAGCTGACTTCGGAGCACAGGGTTCACGGTTCGATCCCTGGCTCCGGCGGCAGCTCAGCTCAGCTCAGCACCATGTGACTCTGGGCAATAGCTCACTTAATTTCCACTACGGCCCCCAGCGCCTTGAGACCCGTAAGGGTGAGTAGCTGCGCTATATAAAAACGGACTTACTTAATCCTCTATCTGGGGTGTTATCCCCATGGTCAAGCAAATTGTTAACATTCTGTGTTTTTCATGTGTGCTGGTGTTTGGAAATACCGCCTCTAGCTGTGTTATTTTTGGAGCCACCCAAAATGGCATTTGTTCATGTTTAGTGGGCATTTTACCTATCACTGCATGTAATGTTTGTGGTGTAATTTTAGTTGTTGATGTTTGAGTCGGACTTGTTGGTGTAGCCGTTGCTGGCTGAACTGTGAGTGTTCTCATCACGAACTGTATCATGTTTCTGTAAAGTCTTATTAGTTCTTTATGAAGTGTAAGTCTCCTGCTGGCATTGTTTCAATGTCAGGATGTGGTGTGTAGACCGCTAGTACTGGCCATGTTGCTCAGTCTCTTCCGAGCGGACCGAGTCTTACTTTATTTCTTGTATGGGGGAGGGTGCCTTTAAACCAGTATAAATGCTCTTGGTAAGTGAGCGGAATTTTAATGTCCTCGTACGGACAATATTTATTCGGTATGTCATCTTCTGTGTAGTAATGAAATGTCTTTGTTCGTGCATTTGCCTCTGGGAATGTAACCCATGATTAGAATACCTCTGTTCTAAATGATTTGTGTGCCTCAATCACGAAGGTTACTAGCCCACCCCTATCTGTTAAACCATATGAAGCTAGTTTTAGGGTGAAGGCATTTCTAACATTTTCTGTAATTTGTATTGCATCTGCATCTTCTTCTTCGGCTGAGAGATTTAGGTTATGTGATAAAACTAGAGAGGAGGCCCCTAACACCAAGGGAACAGGGCACTGAAATCAGTTAAGAGAAGTCAATTTCCCTAGGTCTATGTCTCCACTCACGTTCTTACATCCAATTCTATCTCATCGTACAGTCACTACATTCATTCTTCCTGTGCGGTATGTTATAAATGTTGTCCTTATTAATATGTACCCAAAACTGAGATATAGTATAAAAATACAATTTTATTAAATCGTAATTAAAAATCTCCACATACACAATATGTTTTCAAGTTAAAAACCGTACATCAGTAATATTAAAATCAATGGCCTAACACATTATAATATCCATCCATTAAAATATCGGCGCAAACAAAAAGAAAAACACAATTCGGACAGAAAACAAATATCAATGCGATACCAAAACCCTTCTGGAGAACAAGTCTATTTGGACTGTTACTCAAAGTTGATCCAAATTCCTATAGACATTAACAGAAAGACTGCTAGGATTGATGTTCCTTTTACAGAAATTCTTTCAGTTGGATTCAGATCATATAGTGGCGTCGACGCGTTTCGGTGGTAAAGGACACAATAAAGAATCCACCTTCCTCAGGACTCAAGTTATACAGGGTTACTTTCTTCTTTACATCAATATCTACATATCTACATCAAAAATACAAACACATAAAAACAATCGATAAATATAAATCTGTCCAATATCTATACAGTATTAAAACTATAATTTGATTTATTGTCCCTTTCATCCTTTTTGCATATTGTAATCACATTACACCTACTACTTAGGCCAGGGGTACCATCCTTAAAATCATCACCACCCCCACTATATCTCCAATTTTGTGCAAATATTCTATATCTATCATATAGAGACTCAAAGGTAGGCTACATACCACAACCAAACTATCTTAAGCTCATACCTAAACACATTAAAAAGAAAATTTGAATATACTTTTCTCATTTTTCCACATTCATACTCACCAATTACATTCAAAACATATACATCTCTTATCGAATTGTCAGGCAATTATTGCCGTTGAGGATACGCCCTTTCTGATTGATGGCGAGAATATTAAAAAGCAACAGGTTCCTCAAAGATACCAATGGAACAAAGAGGCAATTATATTTATGCCTATTACTACCTAACACCCATGCCTGGACATATACCTAGAGTGGAGCAACCTTACCTCTTGGGTTGGTTTTACGAAGGTAACTTTCCGCAGTTCTAGTGTCTTTATAGTTGGCTCTATCGCTTTTAATGGTTGATTGATTACCATAGAAAGAATAAATCAATTCTTGCAAACCTGTTCGTTTTCAAGGGTATATATCCCTAGAAAAATAAATCGTGGGAATCAATATGTCATGGTATTCTTTCTAAATGGATTTCATACATAAATGAGACAATCTTGATAATATTATATGCAGGTGCTTACCTCCATACAAAAAGGAAAGAATTTTATTATTAGGGCCACACGTCTGTCCTCCTATTCCTCTTTGATTGTGAGGACTTGTTCGTATGGGTCCTTCAATACGAGCGAATAGACTTCCAATTATTAATGCTACCTCCTGTCAGGCTGGTCTGATAAATAGAAAATCTAGAAGGAAATTAATGCATCTGTTAATTAAATAATTATATAAACCGCTAGCTTGCTCTACTCATCACTTGCCCTAATTAGCAGTTAAGGGCAGTCGACCATGTTAATTTCCAAAATATATATTGTCATACTTATACTATCTTCTCAGTTCCGCCATATCCGTAGAGATTCCCTCTGTCAAATCTAATTTATGTTGACAGAGTAATATATTTATACACACTCAAAACAACTACCTAAAGGGCCACAAATAGTGTCTTAACTTACGTGTACTATCATGTAAAAATAGCGATATATCACGAGTTTTCGCCTCAGATGTCTACTCTATACATAAAGAGGAAAAATGTTGATACCAACTTCAAACCTATTAAGTAAACTTCATTTTCTAATAGACTCGCATGTGAACCCCCACCCTCATCGAACGGGGCAATGGGCTCTGCCTACCCTGGAAAGTAACTTCCATATTCTCAGGGCTGCTAGTAATATACGCAATCCCTCTTAGATTCCTCCAAACCGATATCTATTAAGCCGGGAAAATCAGCGCGTCCCCTGACAACACGTACCTGATGAAGTGCAGCGTTTTCACGTCCGATTCGAAGTACAGTTACTTCCTGTTCCGTTCCCCTCTATTTAAAGCGCATGTGGAAACAGAAAAGGGGCACACAATTGTTTGTGGCCCGATGTTCTGTGTCCAACTAGTGCGCATGTCTGGCGGCCATCTTAGAGTGTACTAAGGTCAAAGAAAGTTAATAGAGAGAATTTCAACAGGAAAGCCAAGCAACATGGCCGCTAACTTTTCTCTATTAGACCTGAATATACAAAAAAGTCTCTAACGATTTTACTTACACACTATGTATAAACGGAATACTACTTGGGGTGGGTATGTCTTGGAGATGTTGTTTCCAAATACTATCTACCAGTGAATACTTGAGGTCCTCATGTGTTATTATTTTTTCCCAGTCTTCTCTACTATTCAAACCCTTTTTGATCGTGTCAAATTTGACAATATACCATTGTTCTCGTAATTTACGTCTATACGTACTATTCCCTCTCTCTTCTATATTCTCTAATCTTCTCTAATATTGTCCATCTGATATCTGACACCCCATGATTCTTTTCGACCCAATGGCTCACTAGAGGTGCACTTACTTTTCTGGTATTGATCGCCGATCTATTGCTCACACAGTCTATGTCTCAGTTCTCTCCCCGTTTCGCCTATGTATCCTAGACCACAGGGGCATGTAATCAGATACACTATATTTTTGCTTTTGCAGTTATTTAGAGTGTTGATTTTCTGCGCCACCCCATTAAGAGTAACTTCCTTTGTGATCACACAGAGTTCACAAACACTGCATTGACCGCATTTATAGTTGCCGACAGCTCTACCTCCTGTAAGAGTACTTTGTCTCTCCTTTGCATCTTCCCTGTATGTATAGACCAGGGAATTGCGCAGATTTTTGTTCTTCCTAAATGCATAAAGTGGCTTAGGGAGAATCTCCCCACCCCCATCGTTCAAAATTTTCCAATTACGATTGATTATATTCTTTAATTTATTACTCACATTGGAGAACTGGCTGACCATCACTATTTTATCTTTTTCTTGGCATTTATTTTTCCGACCCTCTTGCAGGAGGCTGTCCCTATTATAAAATCATGCTCTCTTTAAAGATTGATTGATAAGCTTTTTAGGATAACCCCTTTCTTTAAACTTAATTTTCCATCTCTCTGCATGTGCATAAAAATCTTGTACTGAGGTACAATTTCGACGGAGACGTAGAAATTCGCCAAACGGAATATTATCTTTTTGGCTCTTAGAATGGTGGCTGTTGTAGTGGAGCAGTGTATTTTTGTCTGTGGGTTTCAAAAAAAGCTCAACCGCTAACTGTCCTTCTACATTTTTTATACATATGTATAGAAAATTTACACTGAACTTACTCCTTTGGGCTGTGAATTTTAAATTTTTGTTGCCCAGATTGAGCCAGATTGAGCCAACTATAAATGCGGCAACTATAAATGCGGTCAATGCAGTGTTTGTGAACTCTGTGTGATCACAAAGGAAGTTACTCTTAATGGGGTGGCGCAGAAAATCAACACTCTAAATAACTGCAAAAGCAAAAATATAGTGTATCTGATTACATGCCCCTGTGGTCTAGGATACATAGGCGAAACGGGGAGAGAACTGAGACATAGACTGTGTGAGCATAGATCGGCGATCAATACCAGAAAAGTAAGTGCACCTCTAGTGAGCCATTGGGTCGAAAAGAATCATGGGGTGTCAGATATCAGATGGACAATATTAGAGAAGATTAGAGAATATAGAAGAGAGGGGAATAGTACGTATAGACGTAAATTACGAGAACAATGGTATATTGTCAAATTTGACATGATCAAAAAGGGTTTGAATAGTAGAGAAGACTGGGAAAAAAATAATAACAACATGAGGACCTCAAGTATTCACTGGTAGATAGTATTTGGAAACAACATCTCCAAGACATACCCACCCCAAGTAGTATTTCGTTTATACATCATGTGTAAGTAAAATCGTTAGAGACTTTTTTGTATATTCAGGTCTAATAGAGAAAAGTTAGCGGCTATGTTGCTTGGCTTTCCTGTTGAAATTCTCTCTATTAACTTTCTTTGACCTTAGTACACTCTAAGATGGTCACAGACATGCGCACTAGTTGGACACAGAACATCGGGCCACAAACAATTGTGTGCCCTTTTCTGTTTCCACATGCGCTTTAAATAGAGGGAACGGAACAGGAAGTAACTGTACTTCGAATCGGACGTGGAAACGCCGCATTTCATCAGGTACGTGTAGTCAGGGGACGCGCTGATTTTCCCGGCTTAATAGATATCGGTTTGGAGGAATCTAAGAGGGATTGCGTATATTACTAGCAGCCCTGAGAATGTGGAAGTTACTTTCTAGGGTAGGCAGAGCCCATTGCCCAGTTCGATGAGGGTGGGGGTTCACATGCGAGTCTATTAGAAAATGAAGTTTACTTAATAGGTTTGAAGTTGGTATCAACATTTTTCCTCTTTATGTATAGAGTAGACATCTGAGGCGAAAACTCGTGATATATTGCTATTTTTACATGATAGTACACGTAAGTTAAGACACTATTTGTGGCCCTTTAGGTAGTTGTTTTGAGTGTGTATAAATATATTACTCTGTCAACATAAATTAGATTTGACAGAGGGGAATCTCTACGGAGATGGCGGAACTGAGAAGATAGTATAAGTAGGACAATATATATTTTGGAAATTAACATGGTCGACTGCCCTTAACTGCTAATTAGAGCAAGTGATGAGTAGAGCAAGCTAGCGGTTTATATAATTATTTAATTAACAGATGCATTAATTTCCTTCTAGATTTTCTATTTATCAGACCAGCCTGACAGGAGGTAGCATTAATAATTGGAAGTCTATTCGCTCGTATCGAAGGACCCATACGAACAAGTCCTCACATTCAAAGAGGAATAGGAGGACAGACGTGTGGCCCTAATAATAAAATTCTTTCCTTTTGTATGGAGGTAAGCACCTGCATATAATATTATCAAGATTGTCTCATTTATGTATGAAATCCATTTAGAGAGAATACCATGACATATTGATTCCCACGATTTATTTTTCTAGGGATATATACCCTTGAAAACGAACAGGTTTGCAAGAATTGATTTATTCTTTCTATGGTAATCAATCAACCATTAAAAGCGATAGAGCCAACTATAAAGACACTAGAACTGCGTGAAAGTTACCTTCAGTAAAACCAACCCAAGAGGTAAGGTTGCCACACTCTAGGTATATGTCCAGACATGGGTGTTAGGTAGTAATAGGCATAAATATAATTGCCTCTTTGTTCCATTGGTATCTTTTAGGAACCTGTTGCTTTTTAATATTCTCGCCATCAATCAGAAAGGGCCTATCCTCAACGGCAATAATTGCCTGACAATTCGATAAGAGATGTATATGTTTTGAATGTAATTGGTGAGTATGAATGTGGAAAAATGAGAAAAGTATATTCAAATTTTCTTTTTAATGTGTTTATGTATGAGCTTAAGATAGTTTGGTTGTGGTATGTAGCCTACCTTTGAGTCTCTATATGATAGATATAGAATATTTGCACAAAATTGAGATATAGTGGGGTGGTGATGATTTTAAGGATGGTACCCCTGGCCTAAGTAGTAGGCGTAATGTGATTACAATATGCAAAAAATGATGAAAGGGACAATAAATCAAATTATAGTTTTAATACTGTATAGATATTGGACAGATTTATATTTATCGGTTGTTTTTTATGTGTTTGTATTTTTTGATGTAGATATGTAGAAATTGATGTAAAGAAGAAAGTAACCCTGTATAACGAGTCCTGAGGAAGGTGGTTCTTTATTGTGTCCTTTTACCACCCTAACGCGTCGACACCACTATATGATCTGAATCCAACTGAAAGAATTTCTGTAAAAGGAACATCAATCCTAGCAGTCTTTCTGTTAATGTCTAAAGGAATTTGGATCAACTTTGTGTCAGGGGACACGGTGGCTCCACTCGCACAGGCACGCAATGAGACATCGGGAGAACTACAATTCCCGGCAGCCTCGAGTGGACGTCTGACGTCAGACGCTCCACCTCACGTGATGCAGGAAGACTCGGGATAAGGCGAGGCTGCGGCTACAGACACTGCCGATTATTCGTGTTGTCAGAGTATGGATGATGGCCATTTCTTCCGTGATCCTGGTCGGGTAAGGGTGCCTGTTGCACCGCTGGTTCCTTTGTAACCCTTGGAGTTTTCTGAACGCTTTATTTATACTTTGGGAGCATACCAGGCTTGGGTGCTCATTTCCTTTTTCCCTACGTTGGTGAGCTCTCCGTTTGTCGTAACCTAAGAGCTCTTGCGAGGGAATAGTATATAGTGATCGTGGTTCATATGTACTTGTTGCCCTTTGGATGTGATTTATGTGGGTGTACATTACGTGATTTCCCTATGTTGGCGAACTCTTCCCTGTACTTTGCCCACAGAGTTCATGCGAGGGAAATAAAAGTGTTCATTGTATATTCCGTAACGGTGTTACCGTACGTGTGTATCAATAACGGCAAGAGGGTTCTTGCTGTTGGTGAGAGTGAAGTGAACTCTCAATTTGGTTTCTTTATATCCCGGAGGTTCCTGGATATAATCCTATGAATGAAACAAGTTACCACACAGACTATCGTTCCTAACAATGCTAATGAGAATACTTGTCTTGCTTGTTTGTATCTGATGTGGTTTATCCTCTTTGTACGCTCTATTCTTTTCCTCCACAGGGGTGATATAGACAGAGGTTCTTCTGAGCAACTGCCTTAACCCTAAAATACCAGGTATAGATAGGTGGAGTCTAACACATGTACTAGACACCTGAAAAGTAAAGTAACCGCCTCATGAATCCTTTATGTTTTCCAGCACATGGTATGAAGTTTAGAGGTTACAAGCTCATCACCCCTGTTAGCCGGCAATCTTTTCTTTTGTTACAGGTTAGTGGAAGTATGGGTACAATGGAGGATTAAAGGAGTAGGGGAGGTTGAAAAGGTCAGGGTAGTAATATATTCTTTTGTGTTTTACAGGTCTCCCTCCCCGCTGTCCCCATCCTTCCCTTCCCCGCTTAACCACCCTTTAGTCTGTGTGAATTCATATCCAGACTTGGGGCTGTTGAGAGGTGGACCCCTATGAGCATCGGTTCGATCCTGAGGATACGTTCAGGCACGGGACAGAATAATCGGCCCACGAATAGATTTATCCTCCCGGTCGAGCTGATCCTAAGATGGCCACTTTAGACGACGTCATGGCAGCGCTAGCTACAATGCAGGTTGAGCTTACGGCTTCACGTAACGAAACAGCTGCTTTGCAGGCGAGGGTAGACAGGATGCAACGAAATCCTTTTGATTTTGGTAATCCATCACAGCCCACAGCTAGTTCTATGGTGGTGGAGATCCCTACACCCATACCTCTTGCACCACCAGAAAAATTTACAGGAGACATACATAAGGTTCAGGTTTTTATAACTCAAATCCTTCTCCATTTCAACTGTAAGCCTAAATTGTTTTCTACAAACCAGGCAAGAGTAGCCTTTCTCATTTCATACCTGGCTGGAGATGCTGCTCAATGGGCAGTTCCATTTGTTAGAAGAGATGATCCTATGTTACATGACTGGGAGGCTTTCAGGGAGGAGTTCGAAAGAACCTTCGATCGCAGAGCAGACACTTTCTCGGCAGATCGGGAGTTACTCGAATTGAAACAAGGGAATAAAGACTTGATAGGATATCTGAACGTCTTTAGAAGATTAGTAGCGGAAACGCAGTGGCCCGAAAGTAAGCAATCCGCTATCTTTTATCAGGGTCTTCGGGAGGAATTAAAGGATGTGATCGCACAAGTGGATCCCCAACCTACTACGTGCTCCGCTTTGATCGAGTTGACGATGCGTCTGGACCATAGATTAAGGGAGAGAAGAGGGGAAGGCAAGAAGAAAGAGAGATATTCCCCCCGTTTCGAAAGACCAAGGCCCCTGGATCCGGGGGTAGCCTCCTCCGAACCGATGGAAATCGGAACCGTGCGGGCATCTCTGACTGTGGATGAGAGAGATTATAGAAGAAAAAACGGGTTATGTTTGTATTGTGGGAAGAAGGGACACTACCTAAGAGAGTGCCCGGTAAAACCCAAATTCAGCCGTTCACGCCTGGGAACATCTGTTGGGAACAGCACTAAGCCCTTGGCGGGAAACTGAAGAGCTCGGGATGTGAAGAAGGGGTGTCTCTGAGCGTGATGTGTATCCCTTCCCTAAAGAAAGAACCTTTTTCGGTTACAGAACATTTCTTCATACCCTTGGTGGTGTATATAAACCAAGAACCTTGTTCCACACAAGCCATGGTGGACTCTGGGGCCACGGGTTGTTTTATGGATACCGAAGAGGCCCGCAGATTAGGGGTACGGCTTGTTTCGAAGTCAATCCCTGAGGGTGTGTTTGCGGTGGATGGCAAACAACTGGAATCTGGTCCCATATGTCAGGCCACCGAGCCGTTTGTAGTGGAATGCGACCAAGGACATCAAGAGCTTCTATCTTTTAATATCATCCAAGCACCATTATATGGAATTATACTAGGATTACCTTGGCTCTCCACACACAACCCCACCATCGACTGGGAACAGAAAACCCTGATCATGGATTCAGAATATTGCAAAAACCATTGTTTGCAGGCTTTAGAGCTACCTACTCAAACCTTGGAGAACCAACATCACATTGCTACTGCAGCAGAGAAGGAGACGGATCTACCCTCCTGCTATCAGCAGTTTGAAGACGTCTTTGATGATCAGATGGCTGAAGTACTTCCCCCACAGACCCTACGATTGCAGGATTGATCTGGTGCCAGGGTCGGTGGTTCCTTGTGGCCGGGTTTATGCCTTAACGGAACCTGAAAACAAACACTTACGCCAGTATTTGGATAAATACTTGGCTTTGGGATTCATACGTCCGTCCAGTTCACCAGCGGCCTCTCCGTTATTTTTTATACCCAAGGCGAACGGAGAGCTACGAACGTGTATTGACTTTCGTGCCTTGAACGCCATCACCATACGCAACCAATACCCGCTCCCGTTAATATCAGTATTATTGGAGCAGGTGAAAGGGGCGGTGATATTTACGAAACTGGACCTCCGTGGAGCCTATCATCTGGTGAGGATGCGTAAAGGAGATGAGTGGAAGACGGCCTTCAAAACTCGGTATGGGTTATACGAGTATTTAGTTATGCCATTCGGTTTATGCAATGCGCCTGCGGCATTCCAGTTTTTTCTCAACGACGTTCTACGAGCATATCTGGACCAGATAGTCGTGGTGTACATCGATGACATCCTGATTTATTCAACACAGGAAGAAGAACACATAAGACATGTGAGTTTGATTTTACAAGCCTTAAGGGAACACCATCTCTTTTGCAAGATCAACAAATGTGAATTTCATGTCTCTACAGTTGAGTTCTTAGGAGTTATGCTCACCCCCACGGGTCAGGAGATGGCAGAACGGAAAGTGAGAGCAATCACCGAATGGCCTTGTCCTAAGAACGTGAAAGACATTCAGCGTTTTATGGGGTTTGCAAATTTCTATAGGCGCTTTATATCCCAATTCTCCAACAAAGCAGCACCCCTTACTCGCCTAACGAAGAAAGACACAACTTTCCTGTGGAATCAGGAAGCACAGATGGCATTCGACATTCTGAAGGAAGCATTCATAACTGCTCCCATCTTGATACATGCCAACCCAGCCTTGCCATTTATCCTGGAGGCTGACGCCTCAGATGTTGCGATCGGAGCTGTGCTGTCCCAAAGAGATGCCACCACAGGACAGATGCATCCGGTTGCTTTCATGTCAAAGAAATTAAACAGGGCAGAACAAAACTATACTATAACAGAAAAGGAATTGCTAGCAATCAAAGAAGCGTTTGGGGAATGGAGACATTGGTTGTTAGGAGCACAACATACTGTCACGGTATATACGGATCACCGCAACCTCCAGTTTTTAAAGACAGCACGACAGCTCTCTCCTCGATTACTACGATGGATGACATTTTTTGAAGAGTACAACTTCATTGTAACCTTCCGCCCTGGAAGCATGAACAAAAGGCGGATGCCTTATCCAGGCAAGAATCCACGGCGGTTCCATTAAGCAACCCCGAGAGAGCTATCATGGATCCACAGAAAGTTATTGGAGTAACACACAGTGACCACTTTCTCAGAGACGTCATGAAAGGACTCCAGACCTTTCTATGGAAGGACTGGTTGAAATATCATCCGGAATGGAAAAATAAACAAGGTGTATTCATGAAAGGAACTCAAGTACTTGTTCCCACTCTCAAACTGAGACGGACTGTTTTTCAGTGGTGTCACATAAATCCCAGTGCAGGTCACCATGGCAACGAAAAGACATGTGAAAAGGTCTTGCGGCAGTTCTGGTGGCCCTCTCTTCGACGAGATATTCCTGTATGGATAAAGAACTGCATCGTGTGCGCTCAAACCAAAACTCCTAAAGGCAGACCCCAAGGGCTATTACAACCTCTACCCACTCCAGACGTTCCATGGGAAAGGTTTTCGTTGGATTTCATAGTGGGCCTCCCTAAAGACAAGGAACATACGGTTATTCTGGTAATCATCGATTATTTAACGAAACTGGGGCATTTTGTAGCCTGCAAGCAAATCCCTACAGCAGGACAATTAGCCAGACTATTGATGATACATGTGGTGAGATTGCATGGCCTCCCTCGGGTGATTGTGTCGGACCGTGGAGCCCAGTTCACAGCCAAATTCTGGAAAGTATGGTGCTCGGCTTTGCAAATCTCCTCCGCCTTGTCCACCAGTTTCCACCCCCAAACAGACGGGCAGACAGAAAGACTGAATCAGACATTGAAACAGTACTTACGTAGCTATGTAGAGAGCAACACCGATGCCTGGGTGGAGTGGTTATGGTTGGCAGAAATAGCGTATAACAATGCTCAACACAGTTCCACTAAACACTCTCCCTTCTACAGTACTTATGGGTATCACCCCCGATTTATACCGTTCCTTACACCAGGTAGGAGTGAACGTATCCCAGAAGTACATGAAAGGATAGTTCAGATACAGAAGATCATTGCAACACACAAAAAAACACCTAGTTCACGCTAAGGACCTATACAAAAGACAAGCTGACAAACACCGCATACCAGGGCCCACCTACAAAAAAGGGGATCTAGTGTGGCTATCGACACGCAACATTCGATTTAAAAGGTTTAGCGTGTTTAATCCAAGGTTCATAGGCCCCTACAGAGTAGTAAGGATTATCAACCCAGTGGCGGTGAGACTTGCATTACCATCCCATATGAGAATCCATCCAGTGTTCCATGTCTCTTTGTTGAAACCGGCGTGTGGCCCGGCACGCCAGAAACCAGCTCCTGTGTGGATAGATCAGGACGAGGAGTATGAGGTATCATGTGTTCTGGACTCCAAGATTAGTCGCAATACCCTCTGGTTTCTGATAGCCTGGAAAGGGTACGGTGCAGAGGAGAACTCTTGGGAGCCTGAGTCTTCGGTGCATGCTCCAAGGTTAGTTGCTGCGTTTTACAAACGACACCCTGACAAGCCTTGTGCCTGCCTGTGCTCTCCAGGAGGGGGATGTACTGTCAGGGGACACGGCGGCTCCACTCGCACAGGCACGCAATGAGACAGCGGGAGAACTACAATTCCCGGCAGCCTCGAGCGGACGCCTGACGTCAGACGCTCCACCTCACGTGATGCAGGAAGACTCGGGATAAGGCGAGGCTGCGGCTACAGACACTGCCGATTATTCGTGTTGTCAGAGTATGGATGATGGCCATTTCTTCCGTGATCCTGGTCGGGTAAGGGTGCCTGTTGCACCGCTGGTTCCTTTGTAACCCTTGGAGTTTTCTGAACGCTTTATTTATACTTTGGGAGCATACCAGGCTTGGGTGCTCATTTCCTTTTTCCCTACGTTGGTGAGCTCTCCGTTTGTCGTAACCTAAGAGCTCTTGCGAGGGAATAGTATATAGTGATCGTGGTTCATATGTACTTGTTGCCCTTTGGATGTGATTTATGTGGGTGTACATTACGTGATTTCCCTATGTTGGCGAACTCTTCCCTGTACTTTGCCCACAGAGTTCATGCGAGGGAAATAGAAGTGTTCATTGTATATTCCGTAACGGTGTTACCGTACGTGTGTATCAATAACGGCAAGAGGGTTCTTGCTGTTGGTGAGAGTGAAGTGAACTCTCAATTTGGTTTCTTTATATCCCGGAGGTTCCTGGATATAATCCTATGAATGAAACAAGTTACCACACAGACTATCGTTCCTAACAATGCTAATGAGAATACTTGTCTTGTTTGTTTGTATCTGATGTGGTTTATCCTCTTTGTACGCTCTATTCTTTTCCTCCACAGGGGTGATATAGACAGAGGTTCTTCTGAGCAACTGCCTTAACCCTAAAATACCAGGTATAAGATAGGTGGAGTCTAACACATGTACTAGACACCTGAAAAGTAAAGTAACCGCCTCATGAATCCTTTATGTTTTCCAGCACATGGTATGAAGTTTAGAGGTTACAAGCTCATCACCCCTGTTAGCCGGCAAGCTTTTCTTTTGTTACAGGTTAGTGGAAGTATGGGTACAATGGAGGATTAAAGGAGTAGGGGAGGTTGAAAAGGTCAGGGTAGTAACTTATTCTTTTGTGTTTTACAGGTCTCCCTCCCCGCTGTCCCCATCCTTCCCTTCCCCCGCTTAACCACCCTTTAGTCTATGTGAATTCATATCCAGACTTGGGGCTGTTGAGAGGTGGACCCCTATGAGCATCGGTTCGATCCTGAGGATACGTTCAGGCACGGGACACTTTGAGTAACAGTCCAAATAGACTTGTACTCCAGAAGGGTTTTGGTATCTCATTGATATTTGTTTTCTGTCCGAATTGTGTTTTTTCTTTTTGTTTGCGCCGATATTTTAATGGATGGATATTATAATGTGTTAGGCCATTGATTTTAATATTACTGATGCACGGTTTTTAACTTGAAAACATATTGTCTATGTGGAGATTTTTAATTACGATTTAATAAAATTGTATTTTTATACTATATCTCAGTTTTGGGTACATATTAATAAGGACAACATTTATAACATACCGCACAGGAAGAATGAATGTAGTGACTGTACGATGAGATAGAATTGGATGTAAGAACGTGAGTGGAGACATAGACCTAGGGAAATTGACTTCTCTTAACAGATTTAGGTTATGCACAGCATTATCCGCTTTCTCAGTCATTGTTTTAGTAAGAAGAGTTCTTCAAGAAAACTAAGTTAAGGTGTTATGCACAGTAGGAACAATGTGTCCTTTAAGCTTGATTAGCCAACAGCCAATACATAGGATTTTGCCTACTCAGCTGCAGTGGATTTTTGTACCCTCCCACTCCAGACGTCTCTGGGGAAATGTGAGTAGGGGTCTCTGAGAATAGCACAACTGAACTACTCAAATTTGACCGTTAAATAAGTACCCAACCAATGTGGCGGCGCCATGTCGTGTAGTTCCTATAAAACCTAAATAGGATCTGCGCGTTTAGACAACATACACTGCGGGCTTGGTGTCCAGACTGATTCCAGACACCCCCACCGGGTATGTTGGCCTGTATACCAGCTAGCTCACAGTGCCACTAGAAACTCCTCTTACCAAGGAGAGAACAGTTCTTGGCAACTATCGAACATGACAACCCTGATCCCTCAGGACCGTGGAAACAGTGCACTACTTTTCGCTCAGTCACTCGTGTTCACTTAGTCTCAGAGAGATACACAGAATAAACGGTATGGACGTTTTTCAATAAGCATTTATTGAACAGTCGTCATTCTAGTGTAAAATAGGTGTGGGGCAACAACCACTAGACAGTAACAGATATAAATGATTAGAAGCACTAAGAAAGTAAAAGGATGGTAGATTTCTACCATTTTGCTAGAACCATGAATACAGGCAAGTATATAAAATACATGACAATAAAATGCGTACTCCTACGATGCAATCCTAACTAGATGTACCTAAGTGAACCTAGCATGTGTGTAGGTGTTAAGCCAAGAATCCCTCTAGGATAAAGTCAACCCCATTACCTGAAGTAAGAAACTGTGGGACCCCGCCTTGGTCTCGAGTTGGACACCCCGCAAGGATGTTAGACCACTGTGAGCTGGAGTATCTGCATGCAGAAATCTCAGCGTCTCGTGTCAGTGTGTCGGCAGGGGAAGTCCTGATCTCCTCTGACTATAGACCTCCATCTTGCCGCCTGCCGCTGCCATTCCGACGCTTCGCCAATTGGATCACACCTCTGCTGCTCCAGCCGCTTCGGATCCGTTTCCGCTTCCGGGGCAGGCCAGGCCAGGCTGCTTCGACACCGGTGTTTTGCTCCGCATCTGTTCGGCGTTTGTGGCGTCAGCCGACGGGAGGCGTCATTCGGCACCCGGTGTCCGGTGGCTGTTTGGTGGACGCTTTGCTGGTTGCTTCACTGGATGCTCTTTGAGTCCTGAGACCTGGGACAGCAGCTTCTCGGCCACACGTCTGTTTTGGATGGTGTCCTAGTCGGTGGAGTCCTTGCCTGGACCAGTGGTGTTTGGTGGTCGCGTGTGGCTGCGCAGGGGGAGTTCCTTCCCGAGGACCTCAGTGGCATCAGTGGCCCCTCTGTGGCCCCCTCGGGGTTGAGGCAGTGAGGTGGGGATTGTGAGGTGGCCCTTGGGTCAATGATTGATGACCCATTTGCCTTTTGAAACCTGGAAATCCTCCCTTGAGAAAGACCCCTCCAGACCTCCAGACCTGTCCGTCTATGCCGTGTATGCCAAGGTGTCTACTCTCTACACTTGGGTGAAGGTGAGGACCCCCAACCATTGTGAATGGGAGAATGGGAAAAACGGTCACTTGAACGGTCGTTGAAGGGGTGCAACGAACTTGGAAATTGGAAATTCTTGGACCTCGCAGTGAGGTGGTGGAGGCGGTAGTTGGGCGTGACCAAGAAGAAGGTAAGCTTAACCTTTGTTTTTTTTTTTTTTTTGTCATTAACCTCACCCCGTTTTTGCTGGTTTAGAAATGAATACCTCCTCCCGTCCATCGCCTCCAGTGCTTCGCTGTAAGAGAGCTCTCCTTAGCGCCCAAAAGGTAGATTGCAGGGGAGAGTTTGTAAAAGGAGGAAAATTGGAGGGAAGAAGATGTCTGATCAACTTGATTGGAGTGCTATATCAAACGGGGAAGCCCTGCGCTCACCCTTTGTAACCTCAATAAAGAACTTTGTCCTTAAACATTTCAATAATAGAGTCCAACCGCCATCGGAGGAGGGGGTTAACATACCCCACGAGCAGCCCAGTACATCGGACTTGGCAACAGACGTATTGTGTGCAGCATTGGATGAAGCGCAAATAGCTAACTTTTCAGTGTCTCCATCCCAGGCTATAAGTGCGACTGCAAGTAGGGGCCCAAGACTGTCTTCTTCCCCCGCCTGAATATTTCTTTATCATCCTCCTGTTCTGATGATTTTGGCCCCTCCCAGCAGATCTGTAGAGAAGACCAACAGAATTGAGCTAGCCCTATATCATCATACAACGCTCCCCTGGTTGGAGAACCAAACTCCACACTTGGATGTCAGGGAGGGTCTATAACACTTCAGTCTACCAACTCGTCATCTTTGCTGGACGTAATGTTACTTAAGCAGACCACTTTACATGGGATTCTGGAAACGCCTATGTCAATAAGGACAAATCAAGTGGACCAATCAAATTTTCTGAATGACATTCGACATGAACTGCAACATTTTAAAAATAATGTGGGCGGTTCCACGATCACTCAACCACTAGCTGCAGCAACGGTCACAGAGCCTTGGGGGGGTTCATAGTGTCATTTCAGGGAACCCTGAATGCTAGTTAAATTCGGGAGGATCTGTTTATATTTCTAAATGTCCTATGCTTGTGAGGAAAAAGCATCATTTTTTGATTCCTTCTAAATACACCACAAGGTTCTACCGTATACTGGGGACAAGGACTCGGGTCCTGTGCCCCATGTGAAGGCAAAAATAAACGTTTGTGTATGAAAGGGTAAGCCAGCAACGGTGTCTCCCCCAAGGCCAATACTTGAGGCCCCAGGGTGGCAGATCCGTGGATGCACCCGCATATAAAAAGGCAAAACAAAATGTAAAATCCTGCCCAAAAATCAGTTTGGACCCCATACCACTGGGCAACTACAGCAGTTCTAGACCTGTGTGAGCCTGTGTCCCCTGAGAGGGTTCTGCCTCAAGAAATGTCATATCCGCGTAGGCTTTCAACACGTTTAGATTCTATGCATCTCCAAAAGCTAGCCACCCTTCAATTAGAGGAGAAGATTGATATTTACCCTATCTATGTTGATGATGCTGTTGTGTGGTACAATAATATTGTACAACGAGTTTTGGGTTGCATTTCAGTAAATATATCTGGAAAGGGCGTGCGGGTAGAATCCTGTCCCAAGGTATTTGGAGGCTGGTTCGACTCCTACTGTCAAAAGTTGAAACGATTGGAGAGACAGAGAGCTAAGAGTGTTAGGCGTCATCCTGACCCCTTAGCCTCCCAGGAGCTGGTTAAACTTAAACGTCAATATGAATCTCTTGTTCAGACGAAAAATGCCGCCTTCTACCATAGTAAGTGGGATGAAATGCAGGAAAGTATTCTTTTTAAGGATCAGCAAATATTTTTGGCAAAGGTCAATGAGTTTAATGACCAAAATAGGGGCACACTTGTTTGTACGATTCCGGAAGCTCAGTGGGCCACCTATTTGACAGACCTATATAGGGGACCCTCCGGCTCTGATGGACCTCATAAACGTTTTGGGCAAAATCTTCCAGTTACATGGTTTTCAGTAAAGGAAGTAAAGACTGTTATCGAGAGAGTAAAACTCTCCCGAGCCACAGGCCCCGATAACATCCCAGCAGTATTAATTTAAATGAATAGTGTATGGTGGGTCACAGTTTACTCCTCCTTGTTTAGTTGGATTGCTACGTCCGGCCTTTACCCTTCTTCCTGGAAAGCGTCCATAGTGAAACCTATCTTAAAAAAGGGAGTGGTACAGACCCTATACACTATAGGCTTATTAGCCTTCTGGATATCTCACTAAAAATCTTTTCCAAGATTATTTTAGCTAAACTTGAGGATTGGGCCACTGAAACTAAGAGAATTCCATTAGAGCAGGGGAGTTTTCGTGAGGGTCACTCCACAATAGACCACTGTTTTGCTCTATGGTTCATTATTCAAAAGGCCATGGAGGAAAATCAAAGGCTGTGCTGTTGTTTTGTAGACTTCAGGACAGCCTTTGATTCTGTGGACAGGGATATCTTGTGGGGGAAACTTGCCGCTTGGGACCTCCCACTAAACCTTCTTGGGGCACTTCAATCGCTGCATTCAGGTAATTGGGCTCAGGTGGAGTTAGATAAGTCGAGTCGATTATCGCAAAGAATCCCTATTGACAACGGCCTGCGTCGGGGGTGCGTTTAGCACCCCTGCTTTTTAGTCTATTTTTGGCGGACCTTCCCACCTTTATTTCCCAATCTAAGTCTTTTTCCCCAAAAATTGGGAACCAGCACATTGTCTGTCTGCTCTATGCAGACGATCTGGCATTACTGGATTATACCCCTATTGGTCTGCAGAGGAAGCTAAATGCCCTGGCAACTTACAGCAAGCAGAACCAGCTCCGTATTAATTTGGAAAAGACCAAGATCTTGATCTTTGGAAAAAAAGTAAAGAGTTTTACTTGGCATTTAGATACACGGGAGGTGGAGCAAGTTGACCAATATAAATATTTGGGTTTGACCTTTAGGAGGAATTTAAATTGGGGTACGCACTGGGATGGCACCAAGCAGAAGGCCCTATTGCAGGCTAGCTGTCTGTCAAGATTTAATAGTAGATTTGGGGGCTATCCCATATTCCATTATTAAGGGCTTATGAAGGGAAGATACCTCCGTTAGGTCTGTATGGAGGAGAGGTTTTTCCCTTGATACTACCTATGATTGGGACAGATTAGAAGGGGTAGTGCTTAAAGACTCCTATCACTCCCCTAGGCACTATGGTTCAGGCCATAAGGAGAGAGTGCAACTTGGTCTCTTGGAATATGGCGGCTTCTACTCGGGCTCTAAGATACTTTAACACACTGCTGGAGGATGATGAGGTGGTTAAAGTCTCCAAATTGTGTTGGGAAGAGATCCGAAGTAGTGAAAGGATGTGGGCAAAGGCCCTAAGAACCAGACTAACTGCACTTAGGAACCTCCATTCAAACAGTGGTACAATTACATCTTGGTTCCCCTTTCCAGGCAAACGTGCATTGAGAGAATTTGTTGCTATGGTGTCTGAATCAATTGACCTACAGTAACTAAGGAAGAAATCATCCATCAGCTTCTCGATCTCTACACTGGGCCAGGAAAATGTTTTTTCTTATTTATCGCAGTTACCAGACCCAGGATTGAGGAATGAAATATTAAGGGTTAGGGTGGGATGTAATCCAATCTATTCATCCCGTCCACACAGGACCAGGGTGCAGAATAATAGTGGTCTTTGTCCCTGCCCCTTGAAAGTTAAACCCTCCCACATGCATATTCTTATGGATTGTGTCTTTTATCTTGCAAATCAAATTAAGTTTTTAAGGCCTCTGTTTTTTAAATACGATGCTCTCCATAGGAAGAAAGCTGTGGAGCTATTGTCAGAAATGCGCTATCTAGATGTGGCAGTTGGAATTGCTCGGTTTTTATGATCTGTTAAAACAGAATTTTAATGATGAAATGTGGTGGGTAGGGGGTGTCGGGTAGCTTGGAGGGGATCTTTTAAAATGTTCTTAATTGTTAATTGAGTTCTTTTTTAGAATGTTTTATGAACAATTGTCTAAATAAACTTGTTTCTTACCTACCTACCTCTGACTATCTCAGCAAGATGTGGTGTTTATACACCCAAAGGTATCCCCAGGGGTTTTATTTTGCTGTGCCATTGTCGGACTTAGGATGACGTCGGGAATGAACCTTGTACATAGTTATTATGCAGGAGATGGTAGTCCTGCTGAGTTTCCAAGAATCCTCATGCATAATGTATGAGGCTTTTGTTCAGGGAAACCCCACATTCTGTAAGCAGTACCGTAACTAGGTAAAGGGTCAGTCCTAGCAGCCCGTTATGTATGTAATGTAGGGACGAATATAGGTGAAAGTTTGGGATGTTACCTGTGCCTATATTGGGGTACCTATATGGAATCTAAAATTACTGAAGAAAACAAACTTGGACCCGCTGAACCCTGACAACTACAGACCCATTACAAATGGACCTTTCCTGGGCAAACTGATAGAAAGAGCAGCGTTCGCCCAGATGTCACAATTCATTGAAGAGAATGCCATACTTTCAGACTTCCAAACAGGATTCCGTCCGGGAAGAGGCACAGAATCTGCCCTCCTTGCCATCTGGGATGATCTGAAGAACACAGTTGACCGCAATGGGGTTGCTGTGCTACTCCTCTTGGACCTCTCGGCTGCCTTTGATACGGTTGACCATGACACTCTGATACAAAGACTCTACGAAGCCGGCATAGAGGGGACTGCTCTAGACTGGATCACGTCCTACCTTCGAAACAGAACTAATGTCATCCATACTCCACCTTTCTCATTCAAACCATACTCCACAAAAGCAGAGGTCCCTCAAGGCTCTCTCATCTCGCCCATGCTTTTCAACATCTACATGAAGTCATTACCGGTACTGATCAATCAATTTCTCCTCACGTGCTATAACTATGCAGATGACACACAAATACTCCTTCAACTGGAATGCCCCAAAGACATTGGAAACTCACCAATTTTCAGTTGTCTCAGAGCCGTGAATCAATGGATGACTTGGAGCCATCTCAAATTGAATACTTCCAAAACGGAAATACTCACGTGTGGCATTTGGAAACATTATGACCCGCTGCCACCTGGCCTGAAGAACTGGGATCACCACCTAAAGTATCGAAGGAAGTAAGAAACCTCGGAATGACCATGGACTCCAAGCTATCGATGAATGCCCAAGTGGACAAACTAGCAAGATCAAGCTTTGTCACTATGAAAACTCTGCGACAAATCTCTCCCCATTTGGGATTTCCACACAAGGTCCAAGCTACCATCTCCCTTGTTCTGTCCAAACTCGATTATGCCAATACCCTCTACCACAGATCAGCTTTAACGACCATGAAAAGACTACAACGGATTCAGAACTCGGCTGCCAGACTACTCTTGCATATCAAACCGCAAGACCATATCTCACCTGCCTTGAAATCCCTGCATTGGTTACCAGTTGCCAGAAGATCCACGTTCAAGCTGCTTTGTATCACCCACAAAGCGATACATGGAATGGGACCGCTCTTCCTCAGGAATAAAATCACCAAACACATTCAACAAAGGAACCTCCGCTCTAGAGTGGCACCTCGCCTCAAAATCCCAAGATACAAGAAAAAACCATGGGTGGCACATCCTTCTCTGTTCAAGCAGCAAAACTATGGAACTCTTTACCCCCCAACATAAGATCCACGGACAACCACCTTATCTTCAGAAAACTACTTAAGAATTGGCTCTTCCCCACATAAGCACCATACGCAAACAGAAATATACAGCATATCCCTCTGTATATAAGCATTTATTTGTAGTATAGATATGTACCTATATATGTGTATTGCTTTGAATAAACATGTAGAATAATTGTTTTAAAAAATATATATATATAGATGTGTAAGTACAACAACAATTCAAAACCAGCGTTTATCTAATGCATCTTTAATCTACATATACTTACTTCCTTTATGCATCTATATACCTTCCATGTACTTGGATCTATATATTTATTACTTTTCTCCTAAAAAGCATATTCAATGCACTACCCTATTTCTCATCTTATACCTCTATCAATATATTTAATCTACATATACTTACCTCCTTTATGCATCTATATACTTTCCATGTACTTATGGATCTATATATTTATTACTTTCTTCAAATTCAGCATATCCAATACACTACCCTACTTCTCACCCTATACCTCTATCAATATATCTTGTACCTCAACTCTCTGACTCATCTCAAACTTCTTTCTACTACTCTTTCCAATGCACTACCCTATTTCTCACCCTATACCTCTACAATATATCCTCTACATCCACTCTCTCATTCATCCCAAACCCGATACCACTACTATGATCCCCAAAATAACCCTTTCTAGACTCTCCTCTACTCTACCCCTCCTTGCATCATCTGACACCTCTTTTACTATACCGATCCCCAAAACAAGCCTTTCTACACTCTTCCCTCTGACTCTTCCCCTCCACATCCCTTTTACTTATCCCAAGCCTCCTCCTACTGCTATGACCTCCAAAACAACAAAAAAGCCTAAATCCTTCACTCTTCTATCCCTCCACTATCCTTTTCAATCAAAATAACAGACTAACATGTCCACTTCTCAAATTTCATATTTCACTATACTAATTCACCACTAATCCTTTATGGGTTCCAGAGTAGCGTGATACTCGCCAAAAAAGCGCTTCAACACCTCATCAGGGGTAGCAAGCACTATATAAATGCAAACTTTTTTCCCTCTTCTATCCCTCCGCTACCCTTCCCTATCCAAATAACTGAATAACATATCCACCACTCAAATTACTTTCATATTTCACTATACAAATTTTCAACACTAATCCTTTATGGGTTCCGGAGTAGCGTGCTACTCACCAAAAAAGCACTTCAACACCCCATCAGGGGTAACAAGCGCTATATAAATGCAAACCTTTTTCCCTCTGCTATCCCTCCCCTACCCTTCTCAATCCAAATAACTGACTAATATCCACCACTCAAAAGACTTTCATATTTCACTATGCTAATTCAACACTAATCCTTTATGGGTTCAGGAGTAGCGTGCTACTCACCAAAAAAGCGCTTCAACACCCTATCAGGGTTAACAAGCGCTATATAAATGCAAACCTTTTTCCCTCTTCTATCCCTCCGCTATCCTTCTCAATCAAAATAACTGACTAATATCCACCACTCAAATTACTTTCATATTTCACTATACTAATTCACCACTAATCCTTTATGGGTTCCGAAGTAGTATGCGACTCACCAAAAAAAGCGCTTTAACACCCCATTAGGGGTAACAAGCGCTATATAAATACAAACCTTTTTTCCCTCTTCTATCCTTCTGAATCCAAATAACTGACTAACCTATCCACCACTCAAATAACTTTCATATTTCACTATACTAATTCAATACTAATCCTTTTTGGGTTCCGGAGTAGTGTGCTACTGCCAAAAAGCGCTTCGACGCCTCTTCAGGAGTAGAAAGCGCTATATAAATGCAATTACAATACAATTACAATACAATACCAAGTCCTAGAAACACCAAAAAAGAACCAGGAGCTACCAGGAGCTTAGAATGGAGCAATCCCTTACCTAACTCAACCAAAACGCTCCAAACAAATGTATGAACTCTGAGCATTCAAAGTAAGACTCATTACTGACAACCCAGGACTACCATATCTAGACTCAAAAGCAAGAGCCCTACTTAAAAACAAACACACACTAAACAACCATATAACCTCCTTAAAACATAAAAAGTCATACTTCATTAATATTTATTCCTAAATATTATTAAAACAAATGTAAAATACCATTCTGAATAAAAAAGAATTCAAAAGTGAAAAGTTCAGATTGATAATTAAACATTAATTTAAAATATATAAATATACAATGCAAAATAACCAACATTATTGTAACTAAACAAACACTTTTCTACCACCTATAAAAATATACTAACACCATAAAAATGTGTATATATTAACAATAAATAAGTAAAAATAGCATAAAAATAAACATGACTGACCTAATAGCATAAAGGAATAAAATAACATAATGATGTTGTAGCTGAAGTCCTGGCCAGTGAAATTTTGATTAAAAAAATGCAATACCAAACATATATCAATAAGAAAGAGCCCCAAAAAGAGTCGAAAATAAACCAAAGAAAAATAAAACATCCAATAGGAGTCCAATAAGCAAAGGAATGCATCGAAGCCCCAAACAATTAGAAAAAAATAAATAAATGCTCCAACAATGAGAAAAATCCAGGAAAATGTAAAAATATTTTAGTTAAAAAATACCCAACTCGATTCCTTGAACAAAATAAAGAGAACATATCCTGCTTAAAAATAAATGCAGATGTCCAAAAATAAATTCCTGTAAATTAAAAAACATATAAACCCACCTGAAAATATGTACAACCATAGTACAAACTGTAGCACGGTAAAAGAGCATTAAAATCAATGTTATACTGACACAACACACATATAAAATACATTTCAACATTACATTTCATAATAAAGCCTACTGCAGTACCGTACACTACCACATACCACAATAAAACAAATACATTAAAACAACATACAATTACGAAAACTAGTCTAAGGGCCTAATTAATAGGACCGGCAAACGAGTGGTCTGATCGCTGTATTATGAGTACGGCGGTCGGACCGTGAGAGGACCGCCACAGATGCTAGGGATCCATGATCTCTGGTGCTGGTGAAGCGGTCTTGAGGCCGTAAATGCTTGGCAGTGCCGCTGCGGCACCGCCAAGCATTTTAAAAGTTTCCTCATTGCGACCCTAACCATGGCGGTGAGACTGCTTTGGAAAGGGTGGGGGTGGGGAAACAAAGCGGTCCCTACATGTTGTGCCCCTCTGTGTTCATGCACCCCTTTTCCTGCACTGCATGGCCTTCACAGTCCATGCCCTGCAGGAACAGGCTTTGACATTCCCATTGCGGTGCCTTTTTGAAAGGCAACGCGGTGGGAACACCAAAGGACCGCCGGCCCGACTATGAGGAAACTTGTAATTTGGCAAGCGGCCGGTGATCGAGTTTGGCAGTGCGGGAGAGGGGCGGTGGTGTGCCACACTGCTCCCGCTTTGCCAAACTCGTAATCAGGCCCTAAGTCCAAAGACTTCTCACACCACTAAACACTTAGAAAATAGGTTTAAAATAGTTTTACCTCAACTGAAGACCAGGAACGGAAAACATGACCACAAACTCCACAGCAGCCCAAAATGACAAAAAAGGCTGCAAAATTAAAAAAACTGGAAAACACGACAGAGAAATGAAAATAAATAAAGACTTCCATCAAGAAGAAATCAATATAAAAATATACATTTTATTTATTAATTTTGATAAAATTATAAACATGCTAAAAACATTTCAAAAACATTTCTGTGTTCACAAAATGTACAAAAATGTTTTATGTGAGAATTTATAATAAAAATATGATAAAAATGGGAAACAGCGTTTACAACGCTGTCATTACATCGCGCTACTATTATAACACGGTCGTTACAACGATCACAGCAGTTAGTATCGCGATGCATTTACATCGCAAGTCATTACAACGACTTGCACTAGGGGCGCTGAGGTATTGGAAATGAATTCCAACACCTTCCCTACTGTTGCGCAAACTGGAGTAGGAATAGTAATTAATACTATTCCTAAGTCCAGCGAGCCCCCTAGTGCAAGTTGTTGTAATGACTTGCGATGTAAATGCATCGCGTACTAACAACGTGGTCGTTGTAATGACCGCGTTGTGAAAGCACGCGATGTAATACATCGCGATGTAATGAGCCATATTCGATAAAAATATATAGCCAATTTTGCTAGTAGTTTTTTTGATATATTACAATGTTTAAAAACTGTGTCAAGATTTACATGTTTATTTAAAATTACTGTACAATATTTTAAAGATATATAACTACATATAAACATGTATGTAGACTACAACTATATCATATGCTTAAATAGTAGTAGAAATATCTTTATTCTGTTTTTGCAAAAACCATAAAAGCTCTTTCAAATTCACAAACATCAACAATAATTTACTATCATTCATAATAACATATAAAAGTTCAATGAATTAAGATAATAAAAAGTTGATAAACCTAAAAATATACAATTCTTCTACAAAATCATCTAGAATAGTTAAAAAGATGAGCTAATACTAGGCAACTCCTCTAATTCATATCCGCAGTAATTAATCACTTTAATATCCTAAGCACTAATGTCTATCTCCCTAAAACTGACAGATACTTAGATTGTTTCATTGATTAGATAAGGTGTCATTTACATTATTTTGTGAGGGATTTCATCTTCTTGTTTCTTAATCTCCATGCATACAACAAATATCTGGACACAGCGAAAACTAACCACTCTGAACGATCACTTTTGAGAATTCGAATAGTATCTTTTAGGTGATTCATTGATAAGATACGACATATTGGGATTAACCAGGTTCTTCTGATCTCAATATATTCAGGGCAAAAAAACTGAAAATGATCTTCGTTTTCATGGTTAGCCGAGCAAGTGGGACTAGTTGGTGAGATATTTACGCCCTTCCACTTGCTACAAAATTCATTAACTGGCAAGATACCATATCTGAATTTGAAAACAGGAATTTCTCTAACAGCGGTTCTCTGTTATTCAAAAACTCCTCTTGGTGCATATTATCTTTAAAATCCAGAAACCTCCTTGTCAGCTCCCGGTGCTTCCCTTTTGGCCATAGCTCATTAATATAGCCCCAATATCTCCTTTTAGGTCAGTCAGAGATTTTTTTCGATACTCTCAGGCTTGGTCCAGAAGTCACTCATACCCAATTTGAGCAACCAGCTCTTTATGTACTTTAACCACAGGATGTTCCCTGTGGTAACTAATGCCATCACATCAAGCAGTGAATGTCTTAGGGGAAGTGGGAAATTGTTTGACCACACTCATATCCAGAAGGCGAGGGGCCTAAGGCCAATCACAAGTGCAACATTTTTTAACCCCAGGTCCAAGCGCATGGGAGTCAGGGGGCATTTCGGGAAGTTCCAAAATTGATCTCATAAAAACATATCAGTTTTTCAAGGGCCCCTACATTGCTTTGACCCCACAGCTCCGGGCAATATACTGCTGCTCCAACACCCTTTGGCTTGATAAACTTTAATGACTGGGGCAACAGGCCCATAGATTGACAATTTCAGTTTTTTTAATTAATGCAGAACTTACATGTTGAACTGATAATTGACTCTTGGCAACTTGTGGGGCCCATGATAGTGAGTTCATCAGCCTTACCCCCAAGTAATCGAATTGCTTCACCCTCTCTAGTGGGATATTACCCATTTTAACCATGCCCCTGAATGACTTATTTGGATTAAATGCCATGAATTTGGTTTTCATGACATTAATTTCCAGGCCAAATTCCCTTCAGGATGCTAAAAAGGGGTCCAATAGATTTTGGAGATCCTTCTAGGTCCTGGAAATGAGTAGGGTGTCGTCTGCAAAGAGCAGAGATGCCACTGCTTGGCCAGCTAATTTAGGGGGATCGCCTTTGCAGTCAGATAGTGTTTCAATTAATCCATTGATGTATAGGGTGAACAGAGTGGGCGCCAGTACACACCCTTGGCGTACTCCTCTGTTCACCTTAATCCGGTTGGTCAATTCACTGTTCTTCCCCCATCTGATTTGGGCATAGTTATCCTTGTGGAGTCTAATGAGAATCTCTAATATATATCTTGTGACCCCTATTTTTTGTAGAGCATCCCACAATTTCCTGCGGGGGACTAAATCAAAAGCAGCATGCAGTTACAAAAACACAACATAAACATGTTCCTTCTTGATGACCACGTACTTCCACAATATTAGTAAAAACCTGAACAATTGGTCAACAGTGCTCATGTTTTCTCTAAAACCTGCCTGTAAGGGAGACAATATTTGCCCTTGCCTTATTCAGTCTTGAAGCCTCTCAAGCAAATGCCTGCAAAATAATTTCTGTGCTAATTTGGTGGTTCGCATTTGTCCCCCGTTTTGAATATTGGCATCACTTCTGCACCTAGCCCAGAGTCTGGGATTTCTGCACCCTTTAAAATTGCATTAAAACTATGATTGAGGATCACACACCAGCTTTCAGGTTCAGAGAGATACAAATCACCTGGAATTTTATCTAACCCGGCGGCTTTGCCCTTCTTCAATTTAACAAGTGCCAGCTGTGTTTCTTCAAGGGAGAAGTTGATCAGGTCTGCGTCACTTGCTCTATCATGAAAGACCTCTAGTGTTGATTCGCTACTCCCTAATCTTGTGTTATTCTCCCCTACATATAGTAAACTGAGGTGATTTACCCAGGATTGTGGCTGTATGTAATAGTCTTCCTCTACCAATTGATCTTTTGATCCTTTGGCTAGTATATGCTAGTGTAAATACTATTATGGTAAATAATGTGGCGGTAACAAAAAATCCTTAAACATTTTGTAATTATTGAAAAACAAATCACCTTAAAATGATTCATTTTAAAAGCAGCGGCAGCTGGTAATTTTAGAAGCACGTGGGGGGCCACACACGCACATTTACACACTCACTCACACACATTCACAACACTCAAAAATGCACATACATACATACACACATTCATACATACACGTATGCACACACCAAATATAAAAAAACATCAAATTTACCTTCATTGCAGCTCTCTCGGAAGGTAGCTTTGGAGGTCCTAGGGGACTGGAACTGCTGCCTTCTCTCATTGTATGGCAGAAGTCCCTCACTTGTCACGGAGTGGGATGAGATCAGTGGGACTGCTGACTCCACCCAACTCTGGGGTCGATTCCGATTCAAGCCGGAAAAGCACCGACCGACTCGGATCCGGAAATAATACCGACCGACACGTACCTGTGGCGCCCGACACGCCAAGTACGATGCAAGGCGTGCAAAATCCGACCGACACGTACCGAACCCAAGTCGACCGACCGAGCCGCACGGAAAACAGCAATCCGGTCGGAAAACACGCGAATCCAACCGACCGACACGCACCCGGAACAAATCCGACCGAAACGTACACGCAAACTCCAAACCGCAAAGTACGATGCAAGGCGCGAAAACCACGAGCGAGTCGGACGGAGGCCAAGCCGCACGACCGACACGCATACAAAACCGAGCCGAAGCAACACAAAACACCGCGACCGACGCGTACGCAGCATAGAAAACTGCACATACACAGCGTGAACGAAACGGAGAAGACCGTACGAGACAAATGCAGGGTCCGACTCGGTCACAAGAACGTTTCCAACATACACAGACAGTACAAAGGAAAATTCACCCAAAAAAGGCCAAACAAGCAATTACCAAGCCAATAAATACTGGGGGGTGGGGACAGAGAACGAAGACACACCCACAACTCCACCCATATAAAGGACACAAATCACAACAATGAGCCTTTGCAAATGCCATTCCACTGCCAGCACCCAAGAGAAAGCAACCACACACCCACAGCTCATCCCTCACACAAGCCACACACCATCAGCACACCAACAAATACCTACCTCACATACACCCAGCAAAACACACACTCACACACCCTGACCTGCACACCAACACACACATCACTCACCATCACCACCCATCACCATGCCCCCCAAGAAGAATCCCAAGTTCCTAGATTGTGAATTGGAAGTCATGGTAGACGAGATCCTCAGGGTAGAGCCACAGCTGTTTGGCACACTGGTCCAACAGAGCCCCATCTCCCAGAAAACCAAGATGTGGGAGAGGATCATCAACAGGGTGAACGCACACTCACCATGTCGGCGCACAAAGAGCGACATCCAGAACAGGTGGTATGACGTGCGCAGGAGGGTACGGGACCTGCTCAAAAAGACTACATCAACAGCCAACACACCGGCAGTGGCCCTCCTGCCAAGCCAATATACCTCAGGCCCTGGGAGGAGAAGGTGCGGGCCATCCTTCCGCCAGTGAGCGTATATGGACTAGAGGACATCCCAGAGCCTGGTGAGTACACAACAAATGTACACAATATACTGCCACAAAACACACACACATCACTGTCAAGGGGAGAGTCAAACCATGCACTCATAGCAATTACACAGCAACCAGAACAGAATCATCCCAAAATGTGTATGTCAGTCAGATAAACACAACACATGCCATCAAAAAAGTCACATCCAACTGTGCCATCACATGTACAAACACAACTACAACTACAGCTAGGCAGTGGCACAAATAGAACTAACAAACACATCCAGACATGTAGCCACCACAACAACACCAACACACAGTGAAGACCACTCAAAGGAAGGAATTCTGTGTATGCTGGCCAAGTCAGTGTAGCCAATAGCATCATGGGAGTCGCAGTCACACATATTGCCCCCCACAACTGTCCCATCAACACCACCATGAACCATGCGCACATCACAGGGAGTGGAGAAGGACTCACAAGATGGCTGACACTGGCAACTGCTGTGGGGAGCACAAGGCCCTGCTGGCAACTGTGCACCAACAAACAGCAGGACACCACTGACTGACATCCTGAGAGACAACTTACACTCCCTGCAATGCAAGCACGTTCCATGGTGGGATATCTGGCTAGCTGGGTGGGAAGGAGGACTTGCAGCACTGACCATAGTCACAAGCACCTCCCCTCACACACACCCCAACACAAACTCCACAGAACCCACCTGGTAGAATGCAATGCCCCCATCCTAACACAAGATCCCACAAAGAACCACCACCCTGGGTTATGTTGTGTGAAGCACAGGGACACTCTTGGGACTCTTAGCCAAACAACTGCCAGGACAACACTCCCAGCCATCCTGTCAGCACAGCCAGCCCACCCCACAGGGAAGCAGAATCAAAAGGAAGGAAGCATGGGCATGCTGGGAAGGGGGTGGAGGCAATAGCATGATGGGAGTCGTAGTCACTGATATTGGTCACCCCCACAACTGTCCCATCAACCCCACCCTGAACCATGCTCACATCACAGGGAGTGGAGAAGGACTCACAAGATGGCTGACACTGGCTACTGCTGTGGGGAGCACAAGGCCCTGCTGGCAACTGTGCACCAACAAACAGCAGGACACCACTGACTGACATCCTGAGAGACAACTTCCACTCCCTGCAATGCAAGCACGTTCCATGGTGGGATAACTGGCTGGCTGGGTGGGTGGGAAGGAGGACTTGCAGCACTAACCATAGTCACAAGCACCTCCCCTCACACACCCCCAACACAAACTCCACAGAACCCACCTGGTAGAATGCAATGCCCCCCATCCTAACACAAGATCCCACAAAGAACCAGCACCCTGGGTTATGTTGTGTGAAGCACAGGGCCACTCTTGGGACTTTTAGCCAAACAACTGCCAGGACAACACTCCCAGCCATCCTGTCAGCACAGCCAGCCCACCCCACAGGGAAGCAGAGTCAAAGGAAGGAAGCATGGGCATGCTGGGAAGGGGGTGGAGGCAATAGCATGATGGGAGTCGTAGTCACAGCTCTACATCCCCCACCACATGGCCCAGCAAGCTCACACTCACGCATGCACATCCCACAGAGAGTGGAAAGGCCCATCAAAGATGTCTGACACTGTTGCTGTGTCGTGGGGAGCACAAGGGCATGCTGGGTACTGCACACCAACCAACAGCAGGACACCACTGTCAGCCATCTTGCCATTGCTCTCACACCCACACACACTGAACTCCCACAAAAGCAAGTAAGTATGGGAATGCTGGGAAGTGGGGTGGAGGCAATAGCATGATGGGAGTCGTAGTCACAGACATAGCTCACCCCCACAACTGTCCCATCAACACCACCCTGAACCATGCTCACATCACAGGGAGTGGAGAAGGACTCACAAGATGGCTGACACTGGCTACTGCTGTGGGGAGCACAAGGCCCTGCTGGCAACTGTGCACCAACAAACAGCAGGACACCACTGACTGACATCCTGAGAGACAACTTCCACTCCCTGCAATGCAAGCACGTTCCATGGTGGGATATCTGGCTGGCTGGGTGGGAAGGAGGACTTGCAGCACTGACCATAGTCACAAGCACCTCCCCTCACACACACCCCCCAACACAAACTCCACAGAACCCACCTGGTAGAATGCAATGCCCCCATCCTAACACAAGATCCCACAAAGAACCACCACCCTGGGTTATGTTGTGTGAAGCACAGGGACACTCTTGGGACTTTTAGCCAAACAACTGCCAGGACAACACTCCCAGCCATCCTGTCAGCACAGCCAGCCCACCCCACAGGGAAGCAGAGTCAAAAGCAAGGAAGCATGGGCATGCTGGGAAGGGGGTGGAGGCAATAGCATGATGGGAGTAGTAGGCACAGATATTGCTCAGCCTCACAACTGGCCCATCAACACCACCCTGAACCATGCTCACATCACAGGGAGTGGAGAAGGACTCACAAGATGGCTGACACTGGCTACTGCTGTGGGGAGCACAAGGCCCTGCTGGCAACTGTGCACCAACAAACAGCAGGACACCACTGACTGACATCCTGAGAGACAACTTCCACTCCCTGCAATGCAAGCACGTTCCATGGTGGGAAAACTGACTGGCTGGGTGGGTGGGAAGGAGGGCCGGCTGTCAACCAAACACAACCAATGCAGACCATGTTCACACCCCAAAAAATACATAGAAATGCCCAAATAATGCAGGACAATGTGCCACACCAATATCAACCCCTGACTGTGACGACTTAGGACAATGCAATGTACAGGCCCGCACCCAGAGGCACAGTCACAACTGTCATGTGTGTCAACCATTCATGCCTGCAGAAACATAACATACATTGTGTGTGTCTCCCAAAAACAGGTGATGATGGGGACACAGCAGCAGACGCTGAGGAGTCCCAGTCCCAGGCTCAAGAGGATGCGGAGCTCACTGGCGTCGTACAGCCTCTGTCCTCCTCGGACGATGAAGACCAACCTGGCACATCCGGTGCAAGTCTACATGCAGCACCAGCAGGACCACCAGCTGCAGCACCAGCAGGACCACCAGCTGCACCCCCTGCACCCACCCCTCCAACGACTGTCACCACAAATACCATCCCTGCCGACATGGACAGAACAAGGAGCAACACCAGCACAGGGACCCTGGACCAACCTGGGGCCATGGACACCACCACCAACCCCCAAGGTGGACCAGGGTCATCTGTGCGTGCCACTGCACACACTGCACATGTCAGCAGGGGTGGTGGGAGGGGTGGGAGACAGAGGTCGCTGCTTGCAGACGTTGCTGGTGTGCATGATGACCCACAACTGGTACGCATAGCTGATGCGTACCAGTCCAGCACCGGAGACCTCAGCCAGGTAGTGGGGCTCCTCAGAGACATGAAACAGCAGCAGGCTGCCCATCATGCCCGCTTGGACTCCCACATGTCCCACGTGGAGTCACACATGTCCCGCGTGGACTCACACATGTCCCGCGTGGAGTCCAAGTGGGATGCACTGCATGAGATGACGGCGGTGCACAGGGACATTTTACAATGCCTCCGCCAGATGAACAGCAACCAGTCCACACCTCCCTGTGTGCCAACAACATCTGGTGCCGAACAAACTGCAACTGCCACAGGGAGGGAGGATGACTCTGGCGGAGAGTCCCCTGCACCGCAGCAGCCTGTACTTGAGGGCCCCCCCAAGAAGAGGGGTCGTCCGAGGAGGGGCAAGTGAGAGGCCGATGGCCAAGCGCAACTCCCAGGAAGCCTGAACCTGTTCTGGATGTTCACCTTTGTGCACAGACTGTTCACCCTGTTGACGGCAACACTACTCCCACACATTGCATGGGGAGTACAAGTTGGACCAATGTGTCAGACAACTGTGGCCCCCGATACTGGGGATTCTGTCTACCAGGACTTTCAATTCACCTAGGAACTTCGGATTGCAAGATTTATGTACAGCACTACCCATCCTATGCACTATTAACACAAATGTATCACAATAAACACACTAATACACCATACTTGCCTCTGTCGTGATTCCAACGTGGGTGCTGTTATGGGGATGATGAACTGCAAAATTACACTGTGTATGCGAAGTGCAACAGCAAGGACAACACAGGCATGTGAGTAAAGGCAACGTGACACATATGAGGGAGACACACCACCAGGGCTACACAACACATACACACCTAGGCCATCTGACTCATTGCCTACACTGATGTTGCCAGGGAAGACGGTGCAATGCACAGACACCACACCCATTCCCAGTTGTAGTCAAGTAGCCCACAGGTGCAGTAAGCAAATGGCAGTCAAATGTGTGACCACAGACAACGCACATCACAAAGTGAAGCACAGGTTTATTACACAGTTGCAACATGTCGTAACCACTACAGATGCAAGGTAATCCCACCTGGCAGCGGGCACACAGTCAACAACTGTAGACGGAAGGAAGTCCATGGGTGTTGCGCACATCACCTGTAGGGACACAACAGCTACCAGCCTGGAAGTGCAATCACGTCGTCGGTGGACACAGTTGACCAAACGAATCTGAAAGTACCCTGTGAAGGACAGAAATGACACACAGTCAAAAGCAATGGAGTACAGGACAGAACAGCAAAACTCATGCACAATACATGTTACAAGATACCCACCCAGAACCAAGTTAGCATCTCAACACTGTTGGGGAGTACAGCCCACCTGTAAGCACACATCGCAACACACATCCAGTCAAGTAGCCCATGGACACACTCCAACAGCACCAGAGCACCACCTACACATCATGCCAACTCACATCATTGACATGACACCTCAGGATACTCACATTCAGCTAAAGAAGTTGGTGATGAGCTGTGTGCGGACATCACCATCATCATCATTATCATCATCGTCACTGGCATCGTGGTCCAGGCCAGGATCCTCCACAGGTGGCGGATGTTGGTCATTGTCATCCTGGATGAGAGGCAACTCCTTCCGCACTGCCAGGTTGTGGAGCATGCAGCAGACGATGATAATCTTGCACACTTTCGCAGGGGCATATCGGAGGGACCCTCCGGTCTTGTCCAGGCAGCGGAAGCGGCTCTTCAGGAGACCAAATGTCCGCTCAATCACTCTCCTGGTCCGACCATGTGCCTCATTGTAGCGCATCTGGGCTGGTGTCACACGGTTCCTGAGGGGTGTCAGCAACCACGGCATGTTGGGGTATCCCGAGTCACCTACGGACAGACAAGTGCACATTAGCTGACTTGGAAAAGTGGGCGGAATACTACAGATCAGATCACACACAATGGCACAAAGTCAGTACACACCGACAAGCCAGGCACGCCCGTTCTGCATCTGTGCCATCATCCTGGGGATGCGACTACTCCTCATCACAAAGGCATTGTGTGCTGAACCAGGGAAACGGGCACACACGTGTGTGATGGTCATGTCTGCAAGACACACCACCAGTGCATTGACCGAGTGGTAGTGCTTGCGGTTCCTGTAGGCCTGCTCCTGGAGCTTGTGGTGGTACCAAAGCCACATGTGTCCCATCAATGGAGCCAATGACATGCGGCATCCTCCCCAGGGCATAAAAGTCACTCTTCACGTCAGTGAGTCGTCGCAGTCTAGGGAAATAGATGTACCGGTTCAGGAATAGCAACATTGCCGCCAAAACATCGCGGAGCACAAGGCTCAACATGGTCTGTGACATCCCACCAGCAGTCGCCACAGTATGTTGGAAGGTACCGGTGGCAAAGAAGTGTAGGGCTGCCATCACCTTCACCTTGGGGGTCAGCGCTGTAGGATACGGCCGGCCAGGCTGCAAATGTGGGGACAACTGCACTGCCAAATCCTCAATCAGCTGCCTGGTGAAGCGGTACCGTCGGATGCTGTCCCGTTCCACCATCGTTGCCAGGTCTGGGAATGGTCGATGGACAGCAGGAGCCCTGCAGTGCACAGGAGAAGTAAGCAAGATTGTCAGTCACCCCACATATGCGGCATTGAACACACTCAATATCCCAACATACATCATTATGAGGCACAACTACATGAAGTGTGCAGTTCCGTAAGGACATGTATGGTACATACATGGCCAACATCTGTCAACACGGTCCAACAGGTGGCATCAATTAGTCCCAGGTTGGCCCATTGGATATCATGAGGCCGTGTCACAGTTCCCATCGCCTGCTGCCGTGTCACAATCACCCCCCACAGTGACATGTGAGGACAGATGTGCCCCAGGCACCACAGCTCAACGACAGGTACATTCCCAGGGACCCTGTATTGCCACATGGACACTGGCATTACATGGAGTATCATGTATACACCACAGCAAAACAACCATGACCCCCACAGGTAGTGGCCCCACTTGCCACGGCAGGACAGACATGGACGTCTGTGCACACACACGCACAACATCAAAGTCCATGCACACACAACCTGGATGTGGAGACTGTCTCCCATTGTGCACATGAAATCAGAGACATTGTAAACACTACATGCACAAAGACTGTGGAGGACCATCACTATTGTGCCACTGGGACACCCTGGCTCAAACATACCGTCCCACATGGGACTCACGGGGTATGTGACATGACATACACATACACCACCGTGAAATGTGACCATGGCACATGCACAGATATGAACAGTTGCACATCACAGTGGTCATGTACACGTAACACCCAGGATCCTGTCCCCATGAACACGTGCACAGCCTGGGGGTGGCTGCCCACAGGTGACACCCACAGGACAACATGTACACCAACATACACACAATAGGAAATGCAGCCTTACATGCCTTATGATAAAGTTTGGACAGGCTGTCGTGATGTAGGTGTGCCCCTCACTCCCTGGGAGCTATCTGTGGCTGGCATATGTCCATCTGAGACAGGCATGCTGACATATGTCAGTCACATGTACAGTGATGCGTTGAACAGCAATGGACCGATCGGTGCCCTCGGCCGGCCCATTGCATTCAATGTAGTGCGGGTACGCGTTGTACCCCTGTACGCGTTGATCAGCAATGGACCGATCGGTGCCCCCGGCCGGCCCATTGCATTCAATGTGCGCGGTACGCGTTGTACTCCTGTACGCGTTGTACTGCAATGGACCGGTCGGTGCCCCCGGCCGGCCCATTGCATTCAATGTGTGCGGGCACGCGTTGTACCCCTGTACGCAGTTGTACTGCAATGGACCGGTCGGTGCTCCCGGCCGGCCCATTGCATTCAACGTGTGCGGGTACGCGTTAGTACCTCTGCACGCTGTACTGCAATGGACCGATCGGTGCCCTCGGCCGGCCCATTGCATTCAATGTGTGCGGGTACGCGTTGTACCCTGTACGCGTTGAACTGCAATGGACCGATCGGTGCCCCGGCCGGCCCATTGCATTCAATGTGCGGGTACGCGTTGTACCCCTGTACGCGTTGAACTGCAATGGACCGATCGGTGCCCCGGCCGGCCCATTGCATTCAATGTGTGCGGTACGCGTTGTACCTCTGTACGTGTTGTACCGCAATGGACCGATCGGTGCGCACCCATTGACAATGGGCTTGCCTGGCAACGGACGCGTTTTCGAATTTCGAACGAGTCGGTTGCTGGAAAATCAGTTGGTCACCCACAACAATGTTGCAAAATCATGTATGTCATGAAGTTGAAGATTTGAAGGATGCTGTGGGCGTGTTTTGGTGCTGCTATTCCATGGATTGGCCAGATTCAGAAGATGCAAACGACTTGGACCTATCACTTTGGACACAAGGGACAGTATCTGCCTCTCCAGCACATATATATTGCTGGCTGTTCCCCTGAGAGCTCACTTGCCTGCACTACATGCTCCAGGACGACATCTGCCACTGCACTGCTGCTGTCTCTGCCCCTCTGGACCCTGCAATGGCACGTACTGTGGAGAGAGCCCCACCCTTCAGCCTTGAGGAGAACCAGGCCCTGCTGGACAGCCTACTTCCACAGTACAGCAAGCTGTATGGGACACCAGGGGAGCAGGTGAGTGTTCTGTGCACTGCCTTTCTGAATGTGCATATTGTCTGACTAGCAAGGCTGAAAGTCTGCACGCCACTGGCTAGCAGGCTCACTGAGTAGTTGTCACCCCCATAGTGTGTAGTGACATGCACTGGACAGGTATGGTGCAGTGACAGTGCATTTGAACAAGGTTTTACTTCCCATGCAATGATACCATGTAGTGACGTCTGGCAAACTGTCCCTGGGCAGCTTTGCACTGTCTGTGTACATCATGTGCCCCTGTGATTGAGACATGTATATACAACTGTGTCATGCACGGATATGTTGCATGTGTAGTAATGGCCTTTTCACTTTGTCATCCTGACAGGTTAATGCCCATCGGAAGCAGGAGATCTGGAAGGACATCGTCCGGGCCGTCCGGTCCGTGGGGGTCTACAAGCGCCGGATCCGCAACTGCCAGAAGAGGTGGCAGGACCTTCCGGGCTGGACCCGGAGGATTGCACGGGTCCAGCTGAAGCTGTCGCCTCCTCGCAGGAGGGGCGGAACACGGACCCTGACCCCCACATGCTCCAGATCCTGGCGGTGGTGTTTCCAGACCTGGATGGGCAGCTGAAGGCCAGACAGCAGCAAGGAGGGGGTGAGTCAAAGACTGCACTGTGAACTCTGTATTACATGCTGTGTGCCCTCCTCTGGCCTGGTTAAACTGCCACAGTGCAGCAGTCATGTTGTCCAGGAGCCATGTCCCTCTATTGTGCACTGCCCACTGCTCATCTGATACCCAGGTGTGGCCCTTACATTCAGGGAATTGTGTCACTTGGGACTGTGTCCTTGCAGTTTGCTTCACTAAAGGTGGGGACAGCATCTGTTTCCCTAACTCTGTTGTGGGCATCATGGGTGGGTCCATTGTTCACACAACGCCTGTGTTCGGACATGTAATCTGCGTGTTGCTTTGATATGCGGTCCACTTGCTGTGCTGAGCCACCACATGTGCCTGGGGTATGTGGCACACGCCCATGCAGCGGGTGGGAACAATGTTTGGGCCCCAGGAGTGTGCAGATTACGTGTGTCACACATACATAGCCAGCTATCCACTGTCCAGGGCTCATCCCTCATTCATGTGGAGCAGGACAGTCATGCCTACTCCAGGCCATGCAATGCACTCTGTACTCCCACTCCCGTGTATCAGCTGATACATTGTGCGCAGTGATTTGACCCCTCAGGTGTCTGCCTCTGTGTCAGTGTGCTGTGGATTAGTTGCCAGGACTGCTGGGGTGTTTCTTGGTAGGGGCTCAGCATGCCCCTGGAGATGTGACCATAGGAGACGATACTTGTGTGTCACATAGGTGTTTGATCAGCTGCCCGTGCAGACTGGGGTATGCAAATGTGAAGTTCAGGCAGCTGTTCCCCATTCACAGCAGATTGTGAGGGGCTCAGGTTCAGAGGGTAGTGTCACAGGTCTCCCATATGTCCAATAGGTATGACCTGGACAGATGAGGGTTAAGATGATGTGTTGTGTGGGGGATGTACATGTGCACTTGTGCAGCTCCAGGACTTGCATTCCCCATGACCTACTATTGTGACACAGTGCATAGTGTTGTTGTCTGGCTGCCAAGTCATACATCACTGAGACAGTGATGTATGACTTAGCAGTCATGCCTCTGCCATGGCATGTGTCAACTTATTGGTGGTCCTGCAGGGAGTGACATGTGCTACATGCACACCATTGTGGCGATGGCAATCAGGACATGGGTGCATCATGGTGTCTGTCGCTGGTATGCATCACATGCATTTCCTATTTGACTCTGGGCATCCCTTTCATCCGGAAACCTGTACTGACTCAGTGGCAAGAGCTGTGATGTGTGCATGTCCACATGCCACACCGTGTCCTCTGCACTGTCCAACTACTGTGTACTTGGTGCATGTGTCCACACTGGGGTGTTGCAATCCAACAGACACCAGACAGATGGGTGCAAGGCCATGTGGGATGTGAGTGCCATGCTTGGCATCAGACTGACAATTGGCTTCTCCTGTTCAGTTAGGGCACTTTTAGCAATGTACAACTAATGATGCCAGGGCTTGCTCTGTAATGTGCTGTGCTCACAGTGGTGTGTGCGTTTGGTGCAGGTGACTGATGTCTGATGTTTCCCCATTGTTTGCAGATACATCCACGGCCACGGAAGGGGACAGCTCCACGGACCAGGAGGAGCCAGAGAGCCAGACTGGGTCAGCAGCCGAGGAGTGGTCGGAGGGACCCAGTGGCACGGAGGGCGAGGGGAGCCACACCGAGGAGTCCTCAGCACCATCCACCTCAGCTGAGGACCAGAGCAACTCGGAGGATGACTCCCTTATGGAGGCGGGTGTCAGCAGCCACCACACCCCAGCTAGTGTTGCTGTCCCTGCCACCACCAGCACCACCACCGCCCTCCCATCGGCTCCCATTCCCCAGGTCCGTGGAGGCTCCCATGTTCGGGAGCGTGTCTCCTTTGGGCCAGGCACCGCACCCCCTGCCCCTGTGTCCCCTGCTGCCCTGAGTGAGGAGTCTGTGTACCTCCTTCGCCAGCTCCATGTAGGGCAGACAGCCATGCTGAGTGTCCTCCATGCGCACACCGCTCTGTTGACTCAGCTGGTGTCGTTCATGGAGGGCATCTCATCGGGCATGTCTGACCTACAGAGGGGCAATAGGTCCATGGACTCCTCCCTGATGGCAGCAGTGTCCCTCCTCAGACAGTCCCTCACCCCTCCTGCCTCTGCTCCATCCACACTCCCCAGCACCTTACCCGTCCCAAGCACACACACACCGGCACAGGCACACACCAGCACACACACGTCCAGCACACAGACACATACGCCACAAACAAAAAGCACACGCACGCACA